>CM038682.1:189113059-189379525 GCA_021605205.1 Aegilops longissima
TGACTAATGTGAGTCCATGGATTATCGCACTCTCCCCTTCCATCATTGCTAGCCTCTTGATGCCGTGCATCCCTTTCTCACCTCGAGAGTTGGTGCAAACTTAGCGGTGCATTCCAACCCCGTGATATGATCGCTCTGTCACACATAAGCCTCATTATATCTTCCTCAAAACAGCCACCATACCTACCTATCATGGCATTTCCATAGCCATTCCGAGATATATTGCCATGCAACTTCCATCATCATCATATACATGACTTGAACATTTATTGTCATATTGCTTTGCATGATCGTAAGATAGCTCGCATGATGTTTTCATGGCTTGTTCGTTTTTTGATGTCATTGCTACGCTAGATCATTGCACATCCCGGTACACCACCGGGGGCATTCATATAGAGTCATATCTTTCTAGTATCGAGTTGTAATATTGAGTTGTAAGTAAATAAAAGTGTGATGATCATCATTATTAGAGCATTGCCCCCAAAAAAAGGAGAGGCCAAAGAAGCCTAAATAAAAAAAGGGGGCCAAAGAAGCCCGCAAAAAAAGGAAAAAAAAGAAAAAGGGGCAATGTTACTATCCTTTTACCACACTTGTGCTTCAGAGTAGTACCATGTTCTTCATATATAGAGAGTCTCTTGAGTTATCACTTTCATATACTAGTGGGAGTTTTCATTATAGAACTTGGCTTGTATATTCCAACGATGGGCTTCCTCAAATGCCCTAGGTCTTCATGAGCAAGCAAGTTGGATGCACACCCACTTAGTTTCAGTTTGAGCTTTCATATACTTATAGCTCTAGTGCATCCGTTGCATGGCAATCCCTACTCCTCACATTGACATCAATTGATGGGCATCTCCATAGCCCGTTGATTAGCCGCGTCGATGTGAGATTTTCTCCTTTTTTGTCTTCTCCACATAACCCCCATCATCATATTCTATTCCACCCATAGTGCTATATCCATGGCTTGCGCTCATGTATTGCGTGAGGGTTGAAAATGCTGAACCCCGTTAAAAAGTATGAACCAATTGCTCGGCTTGTCATCGGGGTTGTGCATGTATTTTGTGTGGTGAAGATGGAGCATAGCCAGACTATATGATTTTGTAGGGATAACTTTCTTTGGCCTTGTTATTTTGAAAAGACATGATTGCTTTATTAGTAGGCTTGAAGTATTGTTGTTTTTATGTCAAATGATAGACTATTGCTTTGAATCACTCGTGTCTTAATATTCATGCCATGATTAGACATATGATCAACATTATGCTAGGTAGCATTCCACATCAAAAATTATCTTTTTATCATTTACCTACTCGAGGACGAGCAGGAATTAAGCTTGGGGATGCTGATTCGTCTCCGTCATATATATAATTTTTGATTGTTCCATGCCAATGTTCTACAACTTCCATATACTTTTTGGCAATTTTTATACTATTTTTGGGACTAACATATTGATCCAGTTCCCATTGTCAGTTCCTGTCCGTTGCATGTTTTTGGTTTCGCAGAATATCCATATCAAACGGAATCAGACGGGATAAAAGCAGACGGAGAATTATTTTGGAATATTTGTGATTTTGGGAAGAAAATCAGCGAGAAGGTGCCGAGGTGGCCACGAGGGTGGGACCCACGACCACTACAGGCAGGCGCGCCCCCCACCCTCGTGGGCCACCCGTAAGGTGGTTGATGCTCAAAATTGGCCGCAAGAAAGCTAATTTTTGGGAAAAGATCTGGGCGAAGGTTAATCCAATCGGAGTTACAGATCTCCGGATATAAAAGAAACGGTGAAAGGGCAGCATACGAGAACACAGAAACAGAGAGAGACAGAGAGACATATCCAATTCCGGAGGGGCTCTCGGCTGTTGGATTCGGGTTCGGCAGACCCTTGAGGTTCGAACCTTTGGGGTGTCGCGGAGATCCAACCCTCCCAGTCTCGCACCTCGCCCGAATCGCTGGGACCTAAACTACTAAATGAGCAGCACAAGAGACAGGATTTATCTGGTTCAGGCCACCATTGTGGTGTAATACCCTACTCCGTGTGTGGTGTGGTGGATTGCCTCTTGGGCTGACGAGAACAATACAAGGAAGAACAGCCTCGTGAGGTCTGTTCTTGGCGGGTGCGATGAACTGCTAGGTGGTGTTCGGTCGCTCTAGCTACTGGTTTCTTGATGAGGATTCAGATCTTGGTCAGTGCGGCTTCCTGTGGGTGGCTAGTCCTATTTATAGCGAAGGCCTGGGCCTCTTCCCAAATATTGGCGGGAAGAGGCGCCAACAATTAGCCATTTGAAGGAAACAGCGGGTACACTTATCGACTAAAGTTGGTCCTCGCGCCAAAGGCTCACGGTGATGGCCTTTGCTTGGGCTCCACGATGACTCCTTCCAGCCGTTGGGGCTGGTCTTGGTCTTGTTGCACCAAGCGGATGCCTTTGCTGATGCTCTCGCTGCGCTTGCTCCCTTTGCACCAAAGAGGAAAGGAGGGGCGCTGCAATTTGGCGGCGCCTCGTGGCGCCCTTGGTGCGTCATGGCTTGCGTCACGGGCACCTCGCGAGTACCCTGCCATGAACTCTCCGTCCCCTCATGAGCCAGCTGGCGAGGCCGAGCTGAGGAAGCTCTTGTCGTCACACCCCGAGGCTTGGCCCTCGCGAGGGTTTTGAGCTTGTGTTGATGAAGATGGGCTGTCTGGGCCTCCTTGAGCCACGCCGTGGCGAGCAAGTCTGGGGACCCCGTTCCTAGAACGACGGCAGCCCTGGGCCTGGCGCGCCGAACAGCCAGCGAGGCGAAAGGGCAAGTGCGAAGCGTTGTGGGCCCTAATAGCCTGCGACCTTTAGCGCCGCGTGGCGGTTGATTGGACGTGGGCGGCTGCTCCCCACGGCGCCTTGGTAACCGCCGGGTTCGACAAATCCTTGCATGCGGGGTTGGTCATGATGATCGGTGATCGTGGAGGCCGACGGTTGGCCTCCGCCGGCTATAATCTGCAAGCAGCGTCGCCCTTCGAGTCTATCCTACGCTTCTCCTCTTCTCCATGGCCCCACCAAGGAAGTTCTCGGCTGCGAGAGAAGAAGGGCCGCCAGTTGAATCTTCCTCTCCTTCCCTAACCGTGGTGAGTGTCGCCCTATAAGCACCCGTGGCCTCCACGGCGGTCTCCGTGGTGGTGGGGAGGCTCTCAGCGTGGTGACGGCGGCTGGCCATGGTCGGGCGTGCCCGGCCGCGCGTCCCCGAGGCAGCGCCTCCATCTCTTTGAGCGCTGCGGAGTTCATGGTGAGGCGGAGGAGCCGTCGGCGTCCGGCTTCAGCTCCGTGCTTCCTCTGGGTGAGCTCCCAAATGGCGCCACAGTGGCCTCTGGCTCCAGGTAGATGGCTGTTGTAGCCGGGCCGTGGGCTTCTCTGGAGGTCTCTGCTGGGGAACCTGTTCTGGCCCTTGGTGAGCAGGCGTTGCCAGCGTGGTCTCCGCCGCCCGGTGCTCCCTGCACTTCAAGTATGATGGCGGCGCTACCCTCTACGTGAGGTGTTAGGGAAAGGCGGCCGCCGCATGGGGTGCTGCCACGAGGGCGGCGACGCGGCCGAGACTCACCCCGGCCGAGGCGGAGAGGGCAGCAGCGTGGGCGTGGCGATGCCTCGCGACTCCTCACGCTTCACAGCTCTTGTTCGGGTGGCGATTCTTCCAGCAGCGACCACGGCCAGCCCCCGCGCCGCCGCGCCTGCTTGGGGGGTGGCAGCAGGTCCGCTTCGCCACGCCCTTGATGGCTCTGAATGGAGTCGGACCGAGCTCGGGCGGCGGGGCCTCCCAGAAAGCGGCCGCGGTCGTGCTTCACTACTTTTGTCCTTTTCCTTCCTTTTCTCCTGCGTAAAGGGAACAATGTGTGGCCCGTGAAGGCGTGTTTAGAACAACACCGTTAATTATTGTCTTGCTTTTGTTATCGATCTGTTCCCTTCCGTCGTGCACCCATTCGCAAGTGAACCTCGGTGCGTGGCAGCGAGGCGACCGACCTGGCCCCGTGTTCGCGTTGTGCTGCCCGTGAGGCATGGTCAGGAGGGGTGCTCCAGCTGTGGACCAAGGCCGTGAAAACTTGAGCGATAGGGGTAGGAACACCCGCGGGGGCTCCCGAGGCTTCTCCCTCGCGAGTCCCCGCGCAAGAGAAATCGAGGCAGGAGGGCCAAAAAGATCGAAGAACCACAGACCAAAAAAGGGCGATAGTTTCGATAAAAACTTCAAATGGGAATAACCAGTCAACTGCAGAAAGCAAATGAAAAATCACGTCCAGGCACCTAGTCTAGTCTTGGGCGTCTTCTCTGTGCAGACTAAGTGGTGCTCTTTGGGCGAGGAGGGAGCCCAGGGGCTGAGGCGGCACCCTGAGACTCGGGCGGTGTACAGCCCCCTCATTATTACGTGAGAGTGTCACGGGCGGCCGAGCTTCACAGGCCTTGGGCCTTCTTCACGGCTCGGGCCTTTCTTACAGTAAGCAAGCTTCACGGGCGTTGCCCTCTTCACAAGCTCCGGGCCTTTCGAGCGCGACAGCTTCCAGGCGTTCGCCTTCTTCACAGAGCTCTGGGCCTTCTCCCAGAGAGTGAGCTTCACGAGCATTCGCCTTCTTCACAGAGCTCCGGGCCTTTTCCAAAAGATGAACTTCACATGCATTCGCCTTTTTCACGAGGCTCGGGGCCTTTTCCAAAAGATGAACTTCACTGAGCATTAGCCTTCTTCACGAGCTCATGGCCTTTTCCAAAAGATGAACTTCACACGTTCGCCTTCTTCACGAGCTCGGGGCCTTTTCCAAAAGATGAACTTCAGGCGTTCGCCTTCTTCACGAGCTCGGGGCCTTTTAGGGGTAAAACCTCCGGAGGTCTTTGGATGTTCCACGTTAATATAGGCACCCCCTCTTGAGTCTCCAAGCGCGCGGGCTAGGCACTGGAAACATGAACAACCTTGAAGGGCCCTCCCACATGGGAGAGAGCTTATGCAGTCCCTCCGGAGAGGACCCGTCGAACCACGAGTCCCCTACCTCGAGGTTACAGGGGCGGATGTTGCGGCGGTGGTATCGCCCGGAGTACTGCTGGTACCTCGCCGCTCGCGGTCAGCTTCTCGCGGCGCTCCTCCCGGCACGAGGCCGTCCCCGCATTCGTCCTGCAGCGTTCATGAGCGCCCGGGACCCAGCGGATCGGCAGCTTGACCTCGTGAGGAGGACCGCTTCGGCTCCGTGAGACGGGGAAGAAGGGGTCTCCCGGTTGGCTTGGTTGCGGTTATGCGGATGGACCACAACCACGGGCGGCTTCGTCATACCAGCCTCTGCCGCGAGGCTTCAGTTTCTTCTTGAGCGTCCACGGTCTTGAGGCCTCTCAAGACCTGCATTCACCCTTTCGGCACTGCCGGTTGCTTCGAAGTGCGCCACCGGCGTAGCATATCTGCGTCCCAAGGTTAGCGATACGTTTAAAAAGTTCTTGGTGAACTGCGAACCGTTATCGGTGATGATGCGGTTCGGCACTCGAACCGGCTCACGATGCCCTTGATGAACTTGACCGCGAGAACCAGCGGGGATGGCGCGGGCGGCCTCGACTTTGGCCCACTTGGTGAATTTGTCCACGGCGGCGTAGAGGTAGCGATAGCCCTGGCGCCCGAGGGAAAGGGCCCGAATGTCCAGCCCCGGACGCGAATGGCCAAGTGAGGGGAATGGTTTGCAGGCCTCCTGCTGGCTGGTGGATCTGCTTGGCATGGAATTGGCAAGCCTCGCAAGCCTTCACGAGGTCGATGGCATCATTGAGTGCGGTGGGCCAATAGAAACCGTTGCGGAACGCCTTCCCGACAAGGGTCCGTGACAATGAATGGTGCCCACAATCTCCACCATGTATATCTGCCAGCAATTCCTTCCCCTGTTCCCTGGTGATGCAGCGTAGGGATACGTCGTTTGGTCGTCTCGGGTAGAACTCTCCATCCATGATGCTGTATGTCGTGGCTTGCCGCGCCACACGCTCTGCCTCCTCCTCCTTCTCTGGCAAAGTCCCACGCGTTAAGTAACTCTTGAGCTCCGTGATCCAGCACTCCTCTTGAGGTTCCATCGTTAGGAGCAGGCGTGCTCGAGGCGGACCCCGTTTGGGGCTCCGAGGCTGGTGGCGAGGAGCTCCTCCCGAGGCTGTGCCGTGCTTGATAGCTTGGCGGCAGGGCTGAGGGCTTGAAGAGCCATTCCTCAAAGACACCCGGCTCTGGGTAACCTCACGGAGGCTCGTTTGGCGATGTCATCGGCCTCTTGATTGGTGCCCGGGGGCGTGCTGCAGCTCAACCCCAGGCTGTTTCTCCATCCGCGGACCTCCATAAGGTAGGCCTCCATGTGTTCATCCCTTGGCTCGTACACCTTGTTGGAGAAATTGGCGAGGAGATCTGAATCGCCCTTGATGATAGGCGCTTCACCCCAGGGCAGCGGCAGCCGGACCGCTATCATCCCTCGTATTACGCTATATTGTTGGAGACCTTCTCACCATCTTTGAAGCAGAGCTGCAGCATAGTAGAGCTTGTCTGAGAGGGGATATGAGTCTTGCCCAGCCCAGTACTGCAGAGAAGCAGCTCCGTCGAAGTACATGACCCAACCTTACAGCTTACCGCTCCACTGGGGAGAGGACCGATCCTCCCGCCACGAGGCCGGTGCTTCATCCATTCGTACGAAATCTGCCAACACGGCCCCGTGATGACTCTGGTCGTCTTGAACTTCGAGCTGGAATGCTTGCAGCTCAATGTTCCTTTCAGCGACCCTTCTGCCGAGTTGGGGCTCCTGAGCACCCTCTCCGGGGGTATGCGAGACAACCTTGATTGGATGACCACTGGAAGTAGTGCTGCAGCTTGCTGCGAAGCCACTATCAGTGCCAGCAGGAGCTTCTGCGGCATGGGGTACCATGCCCTCGCATCCCGTCTGCAGTCTTGGCAATGCACGGGTGTTCGACGAGGTTAGGGGTGTTGGCGCTGGTGGCGTCCTCTGGAATCTATGGTGCCTCTGGAGGTCGGCGCCTCCGAAGCTGGGTGCTTGGACGGAGGCCTCCCCGCCCTTAGTGCGCTCTGCTGACGGGTGATCTTCCTCCATTGCGGTCTTGGCTTACGCTAGTTCCTACGATTCGGTCTTGCCTTAGCTCGGGTGGCCGCCGTGGTCTTGGCTCGGCGCCTCCTCCTAACCGCCACTAGAGCAGCGCTAGCGGAGTAGGGAGTGGCGGCAGGTAGAGTACCAAGGGCTCCTGAGGCAGCGGGCCACCATCTTTGGAGGGCTGGTCGGGTACCTCTTGAGGTCTTGAAGCGCTTGGTCGGCCTCTTGAGTCCACTCGAAGGGCCTTTTTCTTCATCGGTGGAAGAAAGGCAGCGCCCGCTCCCCCAATCGGGAGATGAAACGGCCCAGCGCCGTTACGCACCCTGTGAGCTTCTGCATCTCCCTGAGGGTCTTCGGTGGGCTCATGTCTTCCACTGACTTAAACTTTTCTGGGTTGGCCTCGATGCCTCGGTGGGACACGAGAAAACCAAGGAGCTTGCCTGAGGGAACTCCAAACACACACTTCTCTGGGTTGAATCGCAGGCTCATTGCGTTGAGGCTGTGAAGGTTTCTTCAGGTCTTGTATCAAGGTCTTGGCCTCATGAGACTTCACCACGATGTCGTCGACGTATGCCTCCACATTCTTCCCGAGCTATGGGCCCAAGGTGATGTGCATGAGCATTTGGAAGGTTTCCCTGCGTTCGTAACCCGAATGGCATGCAGGTATAGCAGTATACTCCACGGGGTTAGGAAGGCCGTCTTCTCCCGTCTTCCACCGCCATCTTGATTTGGTGATACCGGAAAAGGCGTCCAAGAAGCACAACAGGTCACACTCGGCGGTGGAATCGGCGATCCGGTCGATCTGAGGGCGGAAATGGATCCTGCGGGCATGCTTTGTTGAGGTTGGTGAAGTCGACACACATGCGCTCCTTTCCTCCTTCTTCAGCACCACCACGGGTTGGCCAACCAATCTGGTATCGGACCTCGCGGATAACCCCGCGGCTTCTAGCTTGCGGGTCTCTTGGGCGATGAAGGCCTACTTTTTCGTGGACTGCCTCCTCGCTTTACCTTCTTTGGGCGCACATTGGGGCTACGTTGAGGTGGTGCTCGATCACGCCCGTGGAATCCCGCTTGACTGATCGGGCTCCCGGTAACACCTTCTTGTTCGCGCGCAGGAACTTCACAAGGGCTTCCTCTGTTCGGGCTCGAGGTTGGCGCCTATGGTGAAGGTGGCGTTTGTGGACCCGTCCTCATCGACGGGTATCTCGCTTAGTCTCCACCTTGTCTTGAGTGAACAACTGCTTCTTCTTGGTGGCGCAGCCCCTTGAGCTTAGGGGCTTCCGCATCGGCGGGCTGTGCTGCGGCCGCCGTCTTTAAGGTGAGCTGGCGCTCGCGGCGCACCCTCAGTATCCCGAGCGCGGTGAGGGCGCCGCTGCTCCTAGGCATCTTCATGAGGTTGTACCGGGTGGGTTCGCGGCCATGAATTTGGTAATGCCGGATAGCCAAGGATGGCGTTGTAGGGAAGGCCGATGGGGCGATGTCAAAAGTCGACCAATTCCGTGCGAAAGTTATCGTAGGTGCGAAGGTCACCGGAAGCAGTTGCCCCAAGGAGCTGGATGACCCTCCTCCCACGCGAAAAAAGGCGGTGGGCAGCAGCCACTCCCAGGTATCTGAGAGGAGGTTGAAGGCCTCAGCGAGAGTACATTGAGGCGGCGCCGCCGTCGATGAGGGTCCTGGTGACAGCGACACGGCAGATGGTAGGTGTCTGAGCAGCGGGAGGCGCACCCGAGCCGGCGAGTTGGCGGGGTGGTCTTGAGAGTCGAAGGTCAGCCCGACCGGCGACTCCGTCCGGCTTGGAGGAGCCTGCAGCGTGAGGCGGCGCCGACCAGCCAGACGAATGTCTTGACATGGCGGCTAGAGGGCGGCGCCTGCGAGCCGCCGAGGAGGGCCGCGGCGAGTGGAGAAGCGGCGAGGCGGGTGACCAGGAGCCACGCAGCCTCCCCATGAAGTCGCCGGGGCCGAGGGGCGATGCTTGCTGCCGTCCCCGCCGGGCGATGGCGGTGTTGACGACAGTGGCGGAACGACAGGGCGCCCGCCGGCAGGCGGCTCGGCGCTCGGCGCAGGCCCGGCAGCGTCGGATATGGTTGCGGTGGTCGGGGAAAAACGAGGCGACGAAAGCGATTCCGGCGCACCTACAGCGCGCCAAATGTCGGATTTCGGGTTCGGCAGACCCTTAGAGTTCGAACTCACGGGGTGCGGCGGAGATCCAACCCTCCACCGTCTCGTACCTATCCGAATCGCAGGGACCTAAACTACTAACAAGAACAACACAAGAGACGCAAGATTTATACTGGTTCAGGCCACCATCATGGTGTAATACCCTACTCTAGTGTGTGGTGTGTGGATTGCCTCTTGGGCTGATGAGGAACAGTACAGGGAAGAACAGCCTCGCGAGGGTATGTTCTTGGTGGGTGTGATGAAACGCTAAGTGGTATCCCGTCGCTCGGGCTTGAGGATCGGGTCTCTATCTCTCTCTCTGGATTCCAAAATGCCGCGCGGGAGGAGAGGATGGGATCTGAGGGAGTTCTGGACTAGGGGGTGTCCGGATAGCCGAACTATCATCATCGGCCGGACTCCAAGACTATGAAGATACAAGATTGAAGACTTCGTCCCGTGTCCGGATGGGACTTTCCTTGGCGTGGAAGGCAGGCTTGGCGATACGGATATGTAGATCTCCTACCTTTGTAACCGACTTTGTGTAACCCTAGCCCTCTCCGGTGTCTATATAAACCGGATGGCTTTAGTCCATAGGACGAACAACAATCATACCATAGGCTAGCTTCTAGGGTTTAGCCTCTTTGATCTCGTGGAAGATCCACTCTTGTAACACACATCATCAATATTAATCAAGCGGGGCGTAGGGTTTTTTCCATCAAGAGGGCGAACACAGGTAAAACATCGTGTCCCTTGTCTCCTGTTACCATCCGCCTAGACGCACAGTTCGGGACCCCCTACCCGAGATCCGCGGTTTGACACCGACATTGGTGCTTTCATTGAGAGTTCCTGCGTGTGTCGTCGCCATCGGTAGGATGCCTCGTCTCGTCTTTAAAGGCGATACTATCACCAAAGGAGCCTTGGCCGCTGGCCAGACTCTTTGGCTAGGTGGTTTTCTTATGACCGCCAGCCCGGCCACCGCGCCGACGATGACCTCTCGAGTCGTCGAAACCAATCTCGTGTTAGTTGAACTTGCGAACAGTTAGATCGATCGAGATCTCCTCCATAAGCGAGCTCTTGGATCATATCGCGCCACAGGAGTCGCCACAGACTACGACGGATCGGGCCTAAAACCGATCGAGAGAGATCAACTCTCCCGGGCTACCCATCATGTTGCTGTGATAGAGCAGCAATGCGCGATTCTTCTTGTATCTTAAGGACTAGTTCGTCCGGTTCGATCCCTCCATGCGGATTCCCGAGAGGGGCGGATGTCGATCAAGCCTCGAACTTAAATTCAGGCGGCGGGTTGGACTCATTGGATAACACTCAAAATCCAAACTTCCAAGTTCGAAACTTCTCGGCCCTTGAGTCCTAAATTGGGCGGGGTTCGGATCTAGTTCCACCGCCCACCCAAACATTAGCGATCTCTCTCGAATTCGGCAAGAGCCGCTGAAACGATTACATCATTCTTGGGCGATTCCTCCTGGTTATGAACAGGATAAAGGACTACCGAGAGGAGGGCGCAATCCCAATTTTCTGCAATAATTGCGGACAAGGGAATCCTAAGCGCCATAAGTCATCGCGAAATTACACGCTTTCTTGACTTGGTGACCATAGTACAAAAAGTCTTGTGCGATGGAGAGCGCTGAAAACCGAAAGTAAATTTTGGGATAATCCGGCCCGAATACATCCCTAGTCCGAAACAAAAGGGTGCATCATTATCAAGCACCGGGTTGAATACCAAAAATTAAAACCCCTAAAGGGTGCGGAACGTCTTGGAGGGTTGGCTCAACGGACCTGCAAAATCCATAATACGGAGGGCGCCACAACAACACAGCCTTGGCGTGTTGGATACTACGACGGTGGCCAAAAGTGGCGTGAGGCTTTTTAGCCCAGGCAACCAACCCAGCGATACCGATGACGGTATTAACAGTCTTGAGACTTTCGCATCAAATAACATGCGGAAATGAACAATCCGCAGCCTCGCGAAGTCTACCAAGTAGCAACAACAAATCCATGGGCGACACGGCTATCACCTTCAACGCCCGTGACGAACCTAAATTCGAACAGCTAGAGCACCAGCCGCATTGGTCCTCGGTCCGATAGTGGGCGGTTTTCGTCTTACTAAGGTACTCATGGATGGTGGCAGCGGATTAAACCTCATCTATGAAACCCTTCAAAAATGGAAATTGACTGGAGCCACATTGAGCTAAGTAGCACAACCTTGGAGGATAATCCCTAGTCGAGAAGTACGCTGCATAGGAAAAATCACACTAGATGTAGTGTTCGGCTCGCCGGACAATTACAGGTCCGAGGAGGTCACGTTTCAAGTGGCCCCATTCGGTAGTGGATATCACGCTTTGTTAGGGCGAGAGGCATTCACAATCTTCCAAGCTATACCCCACTACGGGTACATGAAGCTCAAAATGCCCGTACCCAATGGGATAATCACTCTTGCCAGTGATCCAGATACAACACTCAGCGCTGAAAATAAGACAGCATGCGGCCCTAGAGGCATTGTCCAAAGCCCTAGCGGCGGAGGAACTAACTTCGCTGCACTCCACGGTGGATAGGGGCGATGTGATACTCGATAAGAGGTCCAAGTCCACCTCTTTTAAACCAGCAGATGAGATAGTCAAATTTCAGGTCCATCCAACGGACCCCACAAAGCGCCCTCAATTGGGGCACAATTAAGTCTGATGTCGAAGCACGCTTTCGAGAATTCCTTGGAAAATTGGGACATTTTGCACGGCACCCTTGAGACATGCCGGGAATCCCACGCAGCTGGCGAGCACAGCCTAAATATCCTAAAAGGATTCAAGCCGATCAAACAAACTCTTTGGCGATTTTCCGAACCCAAAAGACAGGCAATGGGAGAAGAGCTAGCCAAACTCTTAGAAGCCGGATTCATCAGAGATATAAAACATCCGGACTGGCTAGCCAATTTAGTAATGGTACCAAAAAAGGACAAATCCTGGCGCTCTGCGTCGATTTTAAAGACCTTAACAAGGCTGTCCAAGGACCCTTTCCCCTCCCTCGCATCGACCAAATCATCGATGCTACCGCGAACACGATTCATTGTGCTTCCTCGGCGCATACTCGGATACCATCAAATCAAGATGGCGGAGAAAGATCAGGCCGTAATGGCATTCATTACTCCATATGGGCCATTACGCTTCAACACAATGCCCTTGGACTCAAAAACGCCGGCGCAACATATCGGCGCGCATGATTCAAACATGTCGGCTACCAGACGAGGCAAAAGCAGTAGAGGCATCGTGAGCGATGTGGTCGTCAAGACCAAACACGTCGGAACTCTAGTAGAAGACTTGAGGGTGACATTCGACAACCTCCGAACATATGACATTAAGCTCAATCCGGAAAATGCGTCTTCAGCGTACCAGCCGGAAAGCTCTTGGGTTTCATCGTATCCGGTAGAGGAATTGAAGCAAACCCGGCCAAAATCCGAGCTCTGTCACAATTGGATATTCAAAAGACCTCAAGCAGATACAAAACTAACCGAATGCGTGGCGGCCTTAAGTCGCTTCATCTCCCGTTTGGGAGAAAAGGCTCGCCCTCTACCGCCTCCTCCGGCGCACGAACATTTGAATGGACGGATGCTGCCTGGCCGGACTTCGAAGAAATAAAGGCCATCACGGCAACAAATCCGGTTACGCTCGCCCAACCTGGGTGAACCTATGTTATTATATATCGCAGCAACACATCAAGTTGTCGGTAGCGGTACTCGTCGTTGAGCGAGAAGCGAAGGGCACAAATTCCCACTTCAAAACCAGTGTACTCGTATCCTTTGTTCTAACTCCATGCAAAGCCGGAACCCACATTATCAAAAGATAGCGTATCACGGTGTTCATAGCATCCGGAAGCTGCGACACTACTTTCAAGAGTGTTCAATAACGGTGGCCTCGAAGTACCTCTCAACAATATTATAAACAATCGCGGCCTTAGCGGGCAGGATTGCAAAATGGGCTATCGAGCTCTTACCATTTGACATAACCTACAAACCACGGCGAGCTATAAAATCGCGAGTTACGGCTGACTTCGTCGCCGAATGGACGGCGAACTCCCTAAAAGTGCGGCGTGTACTCCAACTGGATCATGCATTTTAGCGGATCCAAAATGTTGGCTGGCTTGGGGCTGGCGTCGTCTGGCGTCCCAGCGGAGACACAATAAAATCGTACTTCAAATAATGTACATGGACTCCAACAACGCGGCGAATCTGAGGCCCTTCTACATGGCCTCCGGATGGCAATCTCCATGGGCATTCAACGCCTAGAGGTGCTGCGAGGATTCAGACCTCGCAATATCCCAAGTAATGGAGACTTTGGCGCCAAAGATCCAAAAATGGCAGCTTACATAGCGCCGTCCTAAAAATGTCAGCTCGGTTGAAGGACTAGAATTCCACCATGTAGCCGGGATAATAACCAGGCAGCGAGCGTGTTAGCGCGGATCGGTAGCAACGAGACGCCGTCCTCAAACATCTTCTGGAGCGGCTCTTTAAGCCATCGTATTATGGGAAGAGGAGTCGGAAATAACAATCCGGGCCAGCTGCATCACCTAACTCAGACCATTACGACACAATCGGCGGCTCGACCAATGAAATAACACCTTGACTCACGAAATAATGGCAGTAATTGCCCGTGGGCAGAACCATTCCTAGCCTACTTAATGCGGCGAGGAACTTCCGAAGACCAAAATGAGGCCGCTGCATAGTTCGCGATCTAAAGCCTACAAGGTCCATGAGGAGAACTTTATAAGAAAAGCACAACGGAGTCCTTCAAGGTGTATCTCCAAGAGGAAGGCGAAATCTCTCTGAAATTCACGCCGACTCGGTGGCACCACGCTGCAGCCGGGCCCTTGTAGGCAAGGCCTTCCGTACATGATTTGATTGGCCGACAGCCCGGGCAGATGCTCAGGACTTAGTCCAACGATGCGTCGGTTGCCAGCTCTTTGCTAATCAGAGCCACATGCCACCCACCACCCTCAAAACTATGCCCATTACCGGCCGTTCGCGATGCAGGGGCTTGACATGGTTGGACCCCTTAAAGGGGAACCCTGGCAGAAATACTTATTGGTCATGGTGGACAAATTCACCAAATGGATTGAGGCCAAGCGGTTAAAGCAGCAGAATCCGGACGGTGATAGACTTCATATCCGGGGTAGTACACCGTTTGGCGTCCCCATAGCATCATCACGATAGCAGCACGAACTTCACAGCCGGCGAGGTTAAACTCTGGTGCAAAAACATGGGCATTAAGCTTGATTACGCTTCAGTCTATCACCCCCAAACTAACGGTCAAGTCGAGCGAGCAAATGGTCTAATTATGAGCGGCATCAAACCCAGACTAGTGCGGTCCCTAAAGGAATCTAACACGCCTTTGGGTAGAGGCTTCGACTCGTACTGGGGCTGCGGACCACACCAAACCGAACTCTGGATTCACACCATTTTTCATGGTTTACGGCGCAGAGCAGTTCGCCTGCGATATAATTCATGACTCACCTCGTATGCGCATATACGAAGAAAGAAGAAGCCGAGTTGGATCGGCAGGACAGTTTGGACGCCTTAGAGGAGGAGCGGACGTGGCAAAGGCTCGTTCCGCATTTATCGGCGCAGGCTCGAAGATATCAAAGCAGAGAAGTATGGGCCAAAACTTACAATGTTGGCGAACTTGTTCTCGCTTTGCTTGAACAAGAAAAAGACAAACTTAAGCCCAAGTGGGTAGGTCCCTTCATCATCGAGAAAGTCCTTACGGCGGAGCATACCGTCTCACGCGATCGACAACCGACTCGAGCGAACCCATGGAGCGCAGCCCGTCTCCGAAGATTCTACGCCTAACGTCGGACTCCGGGTTCGTCTCACTCCCCCGTCCACCCTTTTTATATTTTTTACTGTCTCTTGTCCTCCTCCTTCTTCCCACCTTTTTTTCAATACCTTTTATGGGCTGATTTGCGCTTTGTTACACACACTTGATGTGCTCCTGGCACTCATTATATACGGGGCTTCTTTAGCGAAGCTTATTCATCGGGCTTCATGCCCAACACATGTCATACTTACGCATGTACCTTTTATTCACCATTATATGCATCGATATGACTTAAGTTTTGGCCAAGCTGGGTTGCTGGCTCTGTGCTTACCCCTCGTTCCCGATTGTTCGGCTAGGAGGTAAAGGAGCACCTCTGTGATTATTCTTGCCGGGTCGATCGGATGTGTACCTCGGTGGGTGAAGCGAAAGCTAAGCGTTCTTAAGAGAATATTGATTCGGTGACTTGAAAGATGATTTTTACTTACTTATTTATCTGCCCCGGATGCTTTTCTGCTATTTTGAAGTCGGCATTGCACTTAGGGCATGCCTCCTAGAAAAGGAACCCTTACGGAACTATTCTCCACGGAAGATGTTTCTTACTAACCATGTAATACAACATAACTAGTTGGGCACTTATGCGATAAAGCAATTATGACCCGGCGCCTTGTCTCCATGCATGCCCGGTTCTTTTATAACCGTAAGGGTATTCGGACACCTCCGGACCGTTGGGTCCCGAGGTTGAAGCGAAGCAGTCGGCAAAGACAAGCGATCTACAATCCAGCTAGAAGGCATTTTACTTGTCATTTCAAATTACATCGTCAAACCGGTGATTGTACTCCTCCTCAATCCCATCTAACGAGCTGTCTAATTTATAGTCCTGTTGGGAATATTTCACGACCAGTCCTACTTGGCGTACATCAAGCTCACAGGATCTCCTTCCCATCAGGTCCCATGAGTCCGACCTCGGCCATGTGGTTTGGGTCAGCCTTCCGGGTGCGTGTCTTCACCATGGCCCGAGCCTCCGTGGCGCCACGACGGCAGGCGATATCTTCCACAAATGGAGGCATCGCGTGCTCCTCAAGCTTCTCGGCAAGCTCACCAAGGCCCTCGGGTAGGGAGGCGGATGGCCATAAAGCATGAGCAGCGCCACTCATCGCCTGCCGAACACGTTCGAGCAATTGCACCAGCTCGGGAAGTTGGTCACCCATTGACTTAGGCATTTCCTCCGCAGGGCGACCTGTGAGCACACCTAAAGACATATTTCTGTCAATCGACTTCCTCGCCGAATTCTTCTTTTCAAAGGAATTTGTTCAAGCACTTACTATAAATGCCGCGATGAAGCCGCTGATTCTCCTTCACGGAGCCAGACAGCTGGGCCCGAACACCTTTCAACTCTTCTCCTTGCTGGGTGTGGGCATCTTGGAGCTTGTTTCTCTCCTGCTGCACCTTCATAAGCACCCTCTCGCCGGCCTTTAGCTGACGCAGTAGCTGTTGCTTGTCCGGATCTAGTCCGGCGCCCTCTGCAATATTATTGTCAGATTCACGCCGCACTTTGCTAAATAATTATCTTTTCAAAGTCGTCTTACCAGCGGGGTCTCTGTGGCTCCCCCATGGCGGCAGTCTTGACCTCAAGTTGGGCCTTGCACTCTTGGAGCTCTGGGACAGATGGGTATTCTTCTCCGTAAGATCCTGCATAATAATTGATCCTTAAATCAGTTATTTCAACTATTTTAAGTCTCGGGGCTCTTGGCATATATAACTATTAAAATTACTTACGTATGTCTTTCACATCTTTGCTCCGTGGCTCTGGTGAACCCATCTTGAGCGGCACGGAGGTGCGCGTTCCCCGCCTCAAAGGCATTTAACGCCTCCGGGGAGAAACACGCGTCACGAAGAACTGTCCGGCGACGCCTGTGATTCATGGCGCTCTCCACCTCAGACCGGGTGGCGGACAACCTGTCGGCATCCTCCCTCGGAGGAGCGTCCGGCTCATGCCTTGTTGTAACGCCCCGGATACAACTTTCCATATTCGTAACTCCGACTCTTGCCTTTTCCGGAGATGCTATATGATTTTTCCTTCGTGGTTGGGTTTTGGTCTGTTGTTTTGCTTTTTGTTTTTGTTATGCATCTCATCTCATAGCATCATGCGCATTGCATCGGCATCGTTTTCATAAAACTTGCATCCGTTAAGTGTTCCACCGTTTCTCTCCGTTGTCGTTCGAGCCCGTCCACTCTTGCTCGCGCCCGTGGCACCTCCGAGATATTATTTTATAAGTGGCATAAAAATGTTCTCGGAATGGGTTGCAACTTGTCATGCAGTCTTATTATAGTGTAGACAGGCCGCCTGCCAAGTTTCGTCGCATTCGGAGTTCGTTTGACTGCCCAACCGCTATATTTATAACCGCGATATAGTCGGCCTAGCGTCAGACGTTTTCGATATCCGGAAGCTGCCACCGGGTCGCTCTGTTCCTCTCTCTTCTCAGCTCGAGGCATTCTACACAGTCCACCTGCAGCCCACCTAACCCCCCCCTCGCGTCCGGACGCGTCCGATCACGATCGGAGGGTTCGAAAACCCCCTCAAACCCTAGCCCCTACTATATATGGACCCCCTCTAGTCCATTTTGGGCAGCCTAACCCCCCTCCACCTACCTCTAGCCTTCCCCTCCTCAGATTCCGCGCCCCAATCATCGCCGCCGCCTCCCACCTCCATTTCCGCGTCCTCCCGCCCGCAGCCCCCCTCCTCCGCCCGCCCGGCCCGCCCGAGCCAGCAGAAACCCGCCAACCCATCGGGGCCCGAACCCAGCAACCGCCGCCCGAACCCTAGCGCATCCGCGCCTCTCCGCCGCCTCGCTGCCCGCCGTGCAGCGTCCGCCTTCGTTGCCGCGGAGGCCGCCGTCCCTCGCGGTGCAACCTCCCGCGCCGCCCGGCGAATCCGCCGGATCCGGCCGGCCCAGCTTCTGGCGTCGCCATGCATCGCTCCAGCGCCTCCGCAGCGTTGCGGCGCGGAGATCTCCGCCGCCCGCGGACTTCTCTTCCATCCCGCCGTCTCGCCTCTAACTCCGGCCTCGGGCTCGCCCGGGCGCCGTCCCTCGCCATCGCCTTCCCCACCTCGTCGTAAATCGCCGCCCGGCCGGTCGGATCCGCGACCTTCGCCCGAGATCCGTCCTCCGTCGCTTCGCCCGGAGCTCCGGTGATCGCGCCGCCGCCGCTGGCAAGTTCGGAAGAGCCCGATCCAGCTCGCCCAGCGCCGCCGTTGACCGCCCGCGTGGGCCTCGGGCCCGGCCAGGCCAGCGCCGCCCTCTGCGGCCTCCTTCCCACCGAGCGGGCCAAGAGCCCATGGTGAGACCCCAGCCCAGCACCCAGCAGATCTGGCCCATTGCTATTTTTTTTTTCCGTCCTGCGATTTTAACATTATCCGAGAGAATATCGGTTTTGAAAACCCTTGTTCTTCATGCATTTAATAACTCACAAATGGTGCATCGGTTTAAAATGTTTTATATATGTAATATGCTCGAGAAAATTGTGTAGATTAATAATATGCCTTTTTCATCCATGTTTAAAATGTTTAACTTGCTGTTTATTTAAATTTGCTAAAATGCCATGCTAAAATGATTTATTTCATAACTAAAAACCGTAGCTTCAGTTTAAATAAATTATATATGTAAATGGGGTGGAAAAATGCCTAGTGGTGTACTTATTTTGCATGTTTAACAACATTAAAATTGTGTTTATGGCAGAACAGTACCGAATCTAAAATATTGCTTATGGGGATTTTCCGGACTTGTTGTTCGTTGTTTCCGGCCTCATTTAAACTTGCCTAGTTAGGTAGTTTTGTTGTGCTCCACCTCTTGCCATGTTTAACAACATTTAATATTGTTGAGTACCTAATCGGGAGAGAACTAAATAATTGATGTGGTGTTTCGTCAATATGCAACCCGTTGCATATTGAGCTCCACTTAATTTGTGGTATTGTTTGTTGCATTTTGCCATGCCATGCTAATTAAACCGGTCATGCATCATACTTGATTGTGCACCATGCCATGGTTATGTGATGGTCGTTTACTATGTTGTTTGTTTCTTTCCGGGTTGCTTCTTTCGTTAGCTTCGGTTTCGTTCCGGAGTTGTGAGGATTCGTTCGACTTCACCCGTTTGTCTCCTTCATGGACTCGTTCTTCTTCCTTGCGGGACTTCAGGCAAGATGACCATACCCTCGATATCACTTCTATCTTTGCTTTCTAGATGCTCGCTCTTTTGCTATGCCTATGCTACGATGCCTACCACTTGCTATATCATGTCTCCCATGTTGCCATGTCAATCCCCTAACCATCCTTTCCTAGCAAACCGTTGTTTGGCTATGTTACCGCTTTGCTCAGCCCCTCTTATAGCGTTGTTAGTTGCAGGTGAAGATGAAGTTTGTTCCTTGTTGGAACATGGAGATGTTGTTCCTTGTTGGAACATGTTTACTTGTTGGGATATCACAATATATCTTATTTAATTAATGCATCTATATACTTGGTAAAGGGTGGAAGGCTCGGCCTTATGCAGTGTTTTGTTCCACTCTTGCCGCCTAGTTTCCGTCATACCGGTGTTATGTTCCCGGATTTTGCATTCCTTACGGTTGGGTGATTTATGGGACCCCTTGACAGTTCGCTTTGAATAAGACTCCTCCGGCAAGGCCCAACATTGGTTTTACCATTTGCCACCTAAGCCTTTTTCCCTTGGGTTCTGCAGACTCAAGGGTCATCTTTATTAACCCCGGGCAGTGCTCCTTGAGTGTTGGTCCAAACTGTCAACCGCCGGTGTACCAGGGGCAACTCTGGGTTCGCCTACGGAAGTTTGGACAATCCGGTGTGCCACGAGACCGAGATATGTGCAGCTCCTATCGAGATTTGTCGGCACATCCAGGCGGCTTCTGGTCTTGTTTTATTGCTGTCGAAATGTCTTGTAGTCCGGGATTCGAGACTGATCGGGTCTTCGGTAGAAGGAATATCCTTCGTTGACCGTGAGAGCTTATAATGGGCTAAGTTGGGACACCCTGCGGGGTATTATCTTCAAAGCCGTGCCCGCGGTTATGAGGCAGATGGGAATTTGTTAATGTCGGTTGTAGAAAACCGAAGTTGATCTTAATTAAAATACACCAACGGCGTGTGTAACCGTGATGGTCTCTTCTCGTGAGTCAGGGAAGTGAACTGAGTGTTGGAGTTATGTTTGGCGTAAGTAGTTTGGGATCACTTCTTGATCATAGTTGTTCGACCGTGCCTTGCTTTCTCTTCTCGCTCTCTTTTGCGATTGTAGCCACCATATATGCTAGTAAACTTGCTGCAGCTCCACCTCACTACCTGTCCTACCTTTAAGCTTAAATAGTCTTGATCTCGGGTGTGAGATTGCTGAGTCCCGTGACTCACGGATACTTCAAAACCAGTTTGCGGTGTCGATGAAACCGTGCGGTGGCGCACCGAGCTCAAGGAGGAGCTTGATGAAGATATCGTTCATTGTGTTATTTCTTTTGAGTTGATCGATAGTGGAGCCAGTTGGGACGATCGGGGATCTGTGTAGCATTTGGGGTAGTCTTCTTTTATTTTGGTTCCGTAGTCGGACCTTGATTGTACTGTGTGATGTAATGTTTTACTCATGTATTGTGTGAAGTGGCGGTGGTAAGCCAACTATGTATCTCTTTCCTTATGTATTACATGGGTTGTGTGAAGATTACCTCACTTGCGACATTGCTTTCAATGCGGTTATGCCTCTAAGTCGTGCTTAAATCACGTGGGAGATATAGCCGCATCGAGGCGTTACAAGTTGGTAATCGAGCCTTCCCGACTTAGGAGCCCCTACTTGATTGTTTCTTGGCGTTGTTGAGTCTAGAATGGAAAATGTTTTGAGTCTTAGGATTATATATATCGAGAGTAGGATTCTTTTTACTCCTCGGTCCCTTAAATCGCTCTGGTGAGGCATCGGCGTAGAGTTTTGACTTTTCTCTCCTCAAATTTCATTAAAAAATTTCTAGGATCACGGGTATCTTGGAATCATTCCGATGGTTTTGTGGCGAGAACATTGTTCTTGGTGCCTCGACATTTAGGGGTTGTGGCAGTGTCCCGGGAGTTGAGCTCCGAGGTGTTGTCGTCACAATTTTATCGTTGCAGATTCGGAATACGAGTTTTGCCGACATCGAAATCTCTTTTGTGCAGTTGTTGGTGAGATAACCTGATAGCCCGATCTTGGCGAGTGCGGGAGTATTGCCATGACTTGTATAACGGATGTTTTTGAAGGTCGAGGTACACGATTTCGAGGATTTCTTGGTTATGTGTTGACGGATGGATCAATTTGGATCTAGGTATTGTTAGTTTGGGTGATATATTTGTGTCCCTGTATCCCCAACACCAGATTGCATAACCAGAAAGTTTGGGAGTTTATAGGTGGGAATTCTAGTAGCTTACGGGATATTCTTTCCGGCGGATGTATGATTTGAGATTGGGGTTCAACGTCTAGTGGTCCGCCCATTCACGGTCGATTCACGATGGTGCGAGGCGTCTTAAAGAATCCTTGGCTATGCTGATTCGGGGCGTCTTGTTTGTCATTCGTGGCGTCCGCTATCGTCGTGTCCGTGTGGGCCCCACCACGAACACTTTGGCGAAATCTCTATCATGTGTTTGTTCGGCTCATTCTTGAAGCCAATCCTTTGTTTTGTTTTGTTTTGTGTTATTCAAGTTGCTTCAATGCCAAGTGTTGATTCCATACCTTTCTTAATTGGTGTTCTCATATTGCTATGTGAATACTAATCCTTCTTGATCACCGAGCTTGTCATGTTAATTCTTTTCCAACGGCGTGCTTCTCTTCAAGTAAATCCGATCATTCCAACATTCGCAAGATCAATTCTAAGCTTTTTCTCAACGGTGTTCGTTTCATCCGACCCAAGTTGTTTTGATTTCCGCCCTCCACCCTTTTCTTCAAGGACTCAGATTTCTTAATCAAGTATCCATTTTATTGAGTGAAGTTTCTTCATTCTTTTCCTCAATGTTTTATCCGGTGATTTCTCATGAAGACGCTAAGGAAGCTTTAACCTTATCATTGTTCCATTCTAATTTTCTTCTCCGGCGGACTCAAGTCAAGTTTTCAGTGTTGATCGTATTTTTTTTCATCATTTCAAATGCTTTCTCATGTCGGTGCATCTCTTAATCATCCACTTCTCGCTATTCAATTGTTCCGGAGTGTTGAAGATATCTCAGAAGATTCTAGTTCCATTCTCAATTCACTCAAGTTATTGTGAGGATTCTATCTCATTCAAGCCATTTAACTCTACCGGTGCAATATCTATTTCAAACAATTGTTCAACGGTGGTTCTTTTGAGTGGGCCCTAACCCACATGTCTTTTCCCAGGAGCTTACCTGACTCTTCTAATTTTCCCGGAGTTATTCTAAAATTCTTTTCAAAGTTTGACGTAAGAATGAATTATCATCAGTCTTGGCTTTCTCCAAGATCTTTCAAATTCTTTTCATCGTTGGTTCAACCTTTCTAATTTTCATTCCGGAGTGCCTCAACAATTCATGGTGGTGTGTCTCGTCGTCATTCTCGAGTTTTGAAGACTGAAGAAGAGTTTCTCTTTAATCTTGCTCCATTCTCTTCAAGATTCATGGTTCTAGCTTCGTGCCATTCTCATAATTGTCTTGATTGTGAGAATTCTTTTCATCCATCCGGAGCAATTCAGGAGTCTTTTCAGTTTGATTCTTCTGAGCCATCATCTCAGAATTATTCATTCCAGCTTTCAGCTCTCGTTCTCCAAATCTCACCGGTGCATCGTCGAAATATCCTCTAATCAGTTCATGATCTCTTCGTTCTAATGTATCTAAATTTTGTCAAGCATCTTTATTCGTTTTACAATTCTTCCCGGTGAATTGTGCCTTTGCTACGTTCATTCTCAATTATTATGGTGGTTTGTTCAAGAGTTCTCTTCCTTCGTTATCATATAAACTCATTCGTTCTTTCCAATCCTACCGGTGGTTCGTTGAAGACCTTCTCAAGTTTGCGCCATATCTATCTT
Organism: Aegilops longissima; assembly: GCA_021605205.1. NCBI lineage: Eukaryota > Viridiplantae > Streptophyta > Magnoliopsida > Poales > Poaceae > Aegilops > Aegilops longissima. Next base: position 189,136,125 of record CM038682.1, read on the forward strand.
AATATTTTCTACGGGAATAAGTAGTATGCCAAATCCGTTGCTTGTCATCAATCTAAATTGGTGAAGGATACGCATAACATAATTCTTGTTCTTGTTTCATCCAAGTGATTGATTCATTCTTCCGGAGTTCATAATGGTATCAATTTCTCAATTCTAAGTTGTTCATCTCTTCTTTCCGGAGTTTGTTCATCATATCACAATTTGATGCGAGATGCTTCATCTTTTCTTTCGGAGTTCCAACTTTTCTCGGTTATATCATTTCAAAGCTTCATCTTATCACTGCAAGGCTTCACCTTGTGTTTTCAACTTCTCTTTCTTTCTATCACCCTTTTGGTTACCGGAGTTCATCATGGAGGCTCTACATGGAGATTCCTCAAGGATTCTTTTCATTCTTCAATTGTTCTTCAAGATTTCTCTCGGAGTTATGATCCGTAAGCTATACTCAAAATTGAACATGGTGCTCAACACATGTTTTGTTTGAGGAGTTCAAGTATTCTTCTTCTTGCATTCGAAGTGCAATTCTTTCTACCTTATCTCTTGAGATGGTGTTATGTCACTCTTGGCAATTTCCCTTCGTGTTTCATGATTCACATGTTGTCAAGAATGAGGTATTTTAAATCCATCAATCTCTTCATTGGACTTATCTTGGGCTATATTTCACCTAAAGCTTTCCCTAAGGATTGTTGCTATTTATGGTGCTTATTAATGACCCAAGTTCTTCATTTGTCCTCTCGGTGAAATAAGTTTCTCGTCTCCTTGTTGATATCAATCCAATCGTTTGTTTCCGTTGGTGGCAGAATTTCACCTCATAATGTTGAGATGTTTTCCATAAGTCCACTACAAGTTTATTCTTTTCTTTGTTGATTTTTCAAACAACTCCGTTCTATCCTTCTTTTTAACGGTGCTTTCCAAACTCATTTGTGGTAGAAGTTGTCTTTTTTCTTCTCCGTCCCTTTATCCCAACAATCTAGATTCTATTCTTTCGTTTCGAAGGCATTGTGATGTTGCTCTCTTCACCCATCACTTCGTTTTGCAAAGATCATGTTCTTTTTCTTGCATTATCCATTTAACGGAGTGTCATGTTTCCATTCGAGTTCTCTCATCTTATCAAGTTTGCTGCTTCCTCAACGGAGAGCTGTCTGAAATCTTTCTTACCCCTTGTGCCATTTTCAATAGTTAGGAGGCGGTATGTTGTTGATTTCATCAAGTATCATCCCATCTTCTCAAGTTCATGTTATATTCCTTCCATGTTCAATCGAGTGCTGCCCGAATTCTTCCTCTCTCATCTTGTTTTAAACGGAGTGGTTTCGAATTCTATCTTGTCCATTAAACTCTTGATTCATGCCTTTTCAACCTTCAAGTTATCGTAATGTTCCTTGTTCCTCTTTTCTAACGGATTGTTTGCAATCTCGTTCATCTTCGTTGTTTTCTTTCTTTCTTTTTGCTCAACCTCCCAAAGTTCTTTGCTTTCACTCTTTTGTCAAAGAAGCAACTTTGTTTTACCTCTTCCTCTTCCGCTTTTCTCCGGTGCCATCCTAGATCTCGGGACGAGATCCTCTCGTAGTGGTGGAGTGTTGTAACGCCCCGGATACAACTTTCCATATTCGTAACTCCGACTCTTGCCTTTTCCGGAGATGCTATATGATTTTTCCTTCGTGGTTGGGTTTTTGTCTGTTGTTTTGCTTTTTGTTTTTGTTATGCATCTCATCTCATAGCATCATGCGCATTGCATCGGCATCGTTTTCATAAAACTTGCATCCGTTCGTGTTCCACCGTTTCTCTCCGTTGTCCGTTCTGAGCCCGTCCACTCTTGCTCGCGCCCGCGGCACCTCCGAGATATTATTTTATAAGTGGCATAAAAATGTTCTCGGAATGGGTTGCAACTTGTCATGCGGTCTTATTATAGTGTAGACAGGCCGCTGCCAAGTTTAAATCGCGTCGGAGTTCGTTTGATCGCCCAACCGTTATATTTATAACGCGATATAGTCGGCCTAGCGTCGAGCGTTTTCGATATCCGGAAGCTGCCACTGGTCGCTCTGTTCCTCTCTCTTCTCAGCTCGAGGCATTCTACAGTCCACCTGCAGCCCACCTAACCCCCCTCGCGTCGGGGACGCGTCCGATCCGATCGGAGGTTGAAAACCCCTCAAACCCTAGCCCCTACTATATATGGACCCCTCTAGTCCATTTTGGGCAGCCTAACCCCCCTCCACCTACCTCTAGCCTTCCCCTCCTCAGATTCCGCGCCCCCAATCATCAGCCGCCGCCTCCCACCTCCATTTCCGCGTCCTCCCGCGCCCCGCAGCCCCCTCCTCCGCCGCCGGCCCGCCCAGAGCCAGCAGAGGCCCGCCCAAACCCATCGGGGCCGAACCCCAGCCGCCGCCCGAACCCTAGCGCATCCGCGCCTCTCCGCCGCCTCGCTGCCCGCCCGTGCGGCGTCCGCCTTCGTCGCCGCGAGGTCGCCGTCCCTCGCCGGTGCAACCTCCCGCGCCGCCCCGGCCAGATCCGCCCGGATCCGGCCGGCCCCGAAGCCCTGGCGTCGCCATGCACCCGCTCCAGCGCCTCCACGCGCGTTGCCGGCGCCGGAGATCTCCGCCGCCCCGCGGACTTCTCTTCCATCCCGCGCCGTCTCGCCTCTAACTCCGGCCTCGGGCTCGCCGGAGCGCACGTCCCTCGCCGCTGTCCGCCTTCCCCACCTCGTCGCCGTCGCCGCCCAGCTTGGTCGGATCCAGCGACCTTCGCCGAGGATCCATCCTCCACGTCGCTTCGCCCGGAGCTCCAGCTGTCGCGCCGCCGCCGCTGGCAAGTTCGGAAGAGCCCGATCCAGCTCGCCCAGCGCGCCGTTGACCGCCCGCGTGGCTCTCGGTCGGCCCGGGCCCAGCGCCGCCCCTCTGCCTGGCCTCCTTCCCACCGAGCCGGGCCAAGAGCCCATGGTGAGACCCCAGCCCAGCACCCAGCAGATCTGGCCCGTTGCTATTTTTTTTTCCGTCCTGCGATTTTAACATTATCCAGAGAATATCAGTTTTGCAGAAAACCCCTTGTTCTTCATGCATTTAATAACTCACAAATGGTGCATCGGTTTAAAATGTTTTATATATGTAATATGCTCAGAAAATTGTGTAGATTAATAATATGCCTTTTTCATCCATGTTTAAAATGTTTAACTTGCTGTTTATTTAAATTTGCTAAAATGCCATGCTAAAATGATTTATTTCATAACTAAAAAACCGTAGGTCGGATTTAAATAAATTATATATGTAAATGGGGTGGAAAAATGCCTAGTGGTGTACTTATTTTGCATGTTTAACAACATTAAAATTGTGTTTATGGCAGAACAGTACCGAATCTAAAATATTGCTTATGGGGATTTTCCGGACTTGTTGTTCGTTGTTTCCGGCCTCATTTAAACTTGCCTAGTTAGGTAGTTTTGTTGTGCTCCACCTCTTGCCATGTTTAACAACATTTAATATTGTTGAGTACCTAATCGGGAGAGAACTAAATAATTGATGTGGTGTTTCCTCAATATGCAACCCGTTGCATATTGAGCTCCACTTAATTTGTGGTATTGTTTGTTGCATTTTGCCATGCCATGCTAATTAAACCGGTCATGCATCATACTTGATTGTGCATCATGCCATGGTTATGTGATGGTGCGTTTACTATGTTGTTTGTTTCTTTCCGGGTTGCTTCTTTCGTTAGCCGGTTTAGTTCGGAGTTGTGAGGATTCGTTCGACTTCACCCGTTTGTCTCCTTCATGGACTCGTTCTTCTTCCTTGCGGGACTTGAGCAAGATGACCATACCCTCGATATCACTTCTATCTTTGCTTGCTAGATGCTCGCTCTTTTGCTATGCCTATGCTCGATGCCTACCACTTGCTATATCATGTCTCCCATGTTGCCATGTCAATCCCTAACCATCCTTTCCTAGCAAACCGTTGTTTGGCTATGTTACCGCTTTGCTCAGCCCCTCTTATAGCGTTGTTAGTTGCAGGTGAAGATGAAGTTTGTTCCTTGTTGGAACATGGAGATGTTGTTCCTTGTTGGAACATGTTTACTTGTTGGGATATCACAATATATCTTATTTAATTAATGCATCTATATACTTGGTAAAGGGTGGAAGGCTCGGCCTTATGCCTGGTGTTTTGTTCCACTCTTGCCGCCCTAGTTTCCGTCATACCGGTGTTATGTTCCCGGATTTTGCGTTCCTTACACGGTTGGGTGATTTATGGGACCCCCTTGACAGTTCGCTTTGAATAAGACTCCTCCAGCAAGGCCCAACATTGGTTTTACCATTTGCCACCTAAGCCTTTTTCCCTTGGGTTCTGCAGACTCAAGGGTCATCTTTATTAACCCCGGGCGGTGCTCCTTGAGTGTTGGTCCAAACTGTCGACCGCGGTGTACCGGGGGCAACTCTGGGTTCGCCTACGGAAGTTTGGACAATCCGGTGTGCCCTGAGATCGAGATATGTGCAGCTCCTATCAGGATTTGTCGGCACATCCGGCGGCTTTTGCTGGTCTTGTTTTATTCTTTGTCGAAATGTCTTGTAGTCCGGATTCGAGACTGATCGGGTCTTCGGTAGAAGGAATATCCTTCGTTGACCGTGAGAGCTTATAATGGGCTAAGTTGGGACACCCTGCAGGGTATTATCTTTGAAAGCCGTGCCGCGGTTATGAGGCAGATGGGAATTTGTTAATGTCGGTTGTAGAAAACCGAAGTTGATCTTAATTAAAATACACCAACGCGTGTGTAACGTGATGGTCTCTTCTCGTGAGTCCGGGAAGTGAACACGATGTTGGAGTTATGTTTGGCGTAAGTAGTTTCAGGATCACTTCTTGATCATAGTTGTTCGACCGTGCCTTGCTTTCTCTTCTCGCTCTCTTTTGCGATTGTAGCCACCATATATGCTAGTAAACTTGCTGCAGCTCCACCTCACTACCCTGTCCTACCTTTAAGCTTAAATAGTCTTGATCTCGCGGGTGTGAGATTGCTGAGTCCCCGTGACTCACAGATACTTCCAAAACCAGTTTGCAGGTGTCGATGAAACCGTGCAGGTGACGCACCCGAGCTCAAGGAGGAGCTTGATGAAGATATCGTTCATTGTGTTATTTCTTTTCAGTTGATCAGTAGTGGAGCCCAGTTGGGACGATCGGGGATCTGTGTAGCATTTGGGGTAGTCTTCTTTTATTTTGGTTCCGTAGTCGGACCTTGATTGTACCTGTGTGATGTAATGTTTTACTCATGTATTGTGTGAAGTGGCGATGGTAAGCCAGCTATGTATCTCTTTCCCTTATGTATTACATGGGTTGTGTGAAGATTACCTCACTTGCGACATTGCTTTCAATGCGGTTATGCCTCTAAGTCGTGCTTCGTCACGTGGGAGATATAGCCGCATCGAGGGCGTTACACTTGTATTCGCCTCCCTTCCCGGACCATGCATTGGAGCATGGCTGGCGGAGGCTTGATTGGCAACCTCTCCGGACCTTTGTCCGCGGCGCTCTTCTGGAAAAGTTATGAGCATTAATATACCTCACGGGATCCTTCCCTTAAAAATTACGGTGCTCCGTACCGTTGCGGCGACGTTTCGGTTCGCGTCGCACTCCTCTTCCGCCTGCTGTGCCGGACTGACCCTTGTTGGTCGGCGCGCTGAGTTCGACTTCCGCCTTAAAGGCACCTCCTGCGATGCACCATCGGTATGGGATGGTCGAATTGAGCACGGATCAAATGATGGTGTCAAGACCTCGGTCGTAGTCACCGGGAGGCGAAAACAAACCGGGGTAGTCAGCCGTAATGGCGACTAGGGCATTGTCTATGCTACGTTGGTGGAACACCCCGTCAATCAGCTCCACCTTTATGTCCGGATCCTCCTCGGAGGTCGGATCAAGGGATCGTTCCGGATCCTCGGGCTGTGGAGTTAGGCTTCGTATGCCCTCCACGTCCCAGCGCAGCTCCTGCGTCGAAATCATAGAGTAAGATACTTGACTTTAAAAAAGTATGGATCAGGTAGATGAACATCCGCTTACCCAGCTCCGAGGGTTATTCATAGAAAATCCATTCAACGGATTCTTGCGGAGGAAGTCCTCCTCCTCTCCCTTGTACAAGCCGGACAGGATCTTTGCCAGATCGGCTGCCGAGCCTGGCCCTTTGCAGCCATGACGGGTGGCGTCATCTTCCCCGTTGAAATCCCACGTAGGGTGGCCCCTATATTGGAGAGGTTGCACCCCTCGCATAATGCACGTGTCCATGACTCCAATCATGGTAAATCCAGAGTGGGCCAGTAACCTAATCCGGCCCATCAGACAATGGGCGCTCCTATCATCTTCCGTTGAGGGCTCATGGACGCCAACTCAGCGTTTCTTCAAGGAGCATTGTTGAACTCCGGAGGCCGATCCGGACTGGATCCGGCGGAAGGCGTCCTCCATGTAGAACCATTCGAAGGCCGGTCTTGACGCCTTCTTGAGGTGCCAGATAGATATCGGTCCGGCAATGCGCCATATTTCGGCTCCGCCCACTTGATATATCGACCCCTCATGAGAGCGAGTGCGAGACAAAACAATCTCTTCCACAGGGCAAAATGGGGCTCGATGCCCAGAACAGCTCATAAAAAGCTACGAAGCCCGCGATGTGCAAATTGGGCGGGCGTGAGGTGGTGAAGTTGGAGTCCGTAGAACTCTAGGAGCCGGAGAAAGCGGATGTATGGGAAATCCGAGTCCCCTTATTAGATAGGGGACAAAGCATACCCGCTCCCCTTTGGAAGGGTTGGGGCGCTCTCCGCCTGCTTTCCACCCTTGTAGGTGGCTAGTCGGCTCGAACCGGAACCATGAAAGCTGGGGAAGATATCCCTCGGTTTGAAGTACCACTAGCTCGCATTGTGTGGGCCAGAGCATCTCCCCAATCTCTGGCTTAGGGCTGGGGCGCGAGAGGAGGAGCCGCGTCGGCTATCCATGATAGAATGGATTTTTGTCAGAGGCGCTTCGATGAGAACTTGCGGATGGAGGATGGTGTGATCTAGATCTAGATCCCCGCCTCTCTTATAGGTGGCTCGTTCGCGTGGCTAGGGGGTAAAATGTAAAAATACCCAGCCTTTCGCATTCGTACGACACATGGAAGAAGGCCATTATTGGGCGTAGAAGCCAAGGAGCGCAACATTTATAAAGAAGCCGGACACTATTCGACGGGAACATGAAGATTGAAGGAGAACCCGCCTTGCAACGCCGAAGACTATATACGCGCCGGACTCGTCGTCGCTGAAGCCCGGTTCGGGGGCTACTAAGGGAGTTCCGGACTAGGGGGTGTCCGGGGTGCCGAACTATCATCATCGGTCGGACTCCAAGACTATGAAGATACAAGATTGAAGACTTCGTCCCATGTCCGGATGGGACTTTCCTTGGCGTGGAAGGCAAGCTTGGCGATACGGATATGTAGATCTCCTACCTTTGTAACCGACTTTGTGTAACCCTAGCCCTCTCCGGTGTCTATATAAACCAGATGGCTTTAGTCCATAGGACGAACAACAATCATACCATAGGCTAGCTTCTAGGGTTTAGCCTCTTTGATCTCGTGGTAGATCCACTCTTGTAACACACATCATCAATATTAATCAAGCGGGGCGTGGGTTTTACCTCCATCAAGAGGGCCGAACTGGGTAAAACATCGTTCCCTTGTCTCCTGTTACCATCCGCCTAGGCCTTGCAGTTGGGACCTCCTACCGAGATCCGCGGTTTGACACCGGCGGGATCCTCAACTATGGTGGCTAGCTCTACTTATATAGGCGAAGGCCTGGGCCTCTTCCCAAATATTGAGAGGGAAGGCGGCAACAATTAGCCATTTGAAGGGGAACAGCGGGTACACTTATCTGACTAAAGTTGGTCCTCGCTTGCCAAAGGCTCTGGTGATGGCCTTTGCTTGGGCTCAGATGGCGCATTCCAGCCGTTGGGGCTGGTCTTGGTCTTGTTGCCTTGAAGCGGATGCCTTTGCTCGATGCTCTCGCTGCGCTTGCTCCCTTTGCACGAGAGAGGAAAGGAGGGCGCTGCTGGCTGGCGCCAATGGCGCCCTTGGTAAATCATGGCTTGCATCATGGGCGCCTCGCGAGTACCCTGCCTTGAACTCTCCGCCCCTCATGAGCCAGCTGACAAGGCCGAGCTGAGGAAGCTTTGGTCGTCCGCCCAGCAATCTGGCCCCTCGCGAGGTCTTGAGCTTGTGTTGATGAAGATGGGCTGTCTGGGCCTCCTTTGAGCCACACAGCGGGCCTTGAGCAGAGCAAGTCTGGGACCCCGTTCCCAGAACACCGGCAGACAAGACCGGAGGGTGAGGGCCGGAGGCGGTAGGAGCCACGAGTCACGATGCTCAGGCACCCCCTTTTAGCATAGCTGGGTTAGATGACAAAACTCTCGTCCTCGGGTCCGGCTCTCGGGCTGGTCTCGGCCGTCGGTGGCAAGCCAGGTCGCGATGCCATGGGCAAGACCAGAGGGTGAGGGCGGAGAGCGGTAGGAGCCACTGAGTCGCGATGCTTAGGCACCCCCTTTAGCGTGCAAGATTAGTCACCCGGGAAAAGGCACCAAATAACAAGCATGGTGGGCGAGAGCATAATCCTAAGGAAAGCGTAAGAAGGATACATGCATTTGGGACAGGCCAGCGGCTTGGGGATGATGCAGCCGAGTGCGCCCCCAACAGGATATGCTAATGACATGAAATAAAAGGCATACATGCCGAGGGGCGGACCAGCGGCACAGGAATAATCTGACCTGAAGGCGCTCCCAGCGGAAATAAAACTTAAAACTGTCACCTGGTGATGTTGGGGACGAAGAGGTGTTGGTGTAGCAGACTCGGTGGGCTGCAGGAGCCGACCCTCACGAGCCCCCAGGCCCGGGGGCCTCGGGAGGATCCGGAGGCGCTGGCGGCTCCTCGGGGCCATCTCCATCTCCGCCAGGGCTGCGGCGTGCCCGGCCTCTCGAGCCTCCGGGGCGGCCCTCATGAGATCTTTGGTGCGCAGCAGCCGCGTTTGGCAGGCCGTGAGGCATGCACACGTAGCCGTGGGGCGGGCCCTCATAGCGTCCCACTCGCGAGGGCAGGCGCTCTTGAGGCGGCTCGGTTGAGCCTGGTATGTCTATGCAGAGCGCGCAACCCACCATCCTCGCTGGATGGGGGCCACAGTGAGTGGCGGCGGCTGCCCTCATGACCCTTGACTCCTGTAGCTCTGAATGGCCTTGGCGGCGAACTCCGAGGTTCGTCCCTCCTTCCTTGCTCACCTTGCGGGAAGCGTGCTTGGCTGCGCCCACGTGGTGCCCAAGCGCCTCCGTCGTGACCTTGGCGGTCGGCGGCCCTCCAGGGGAGATCCCCCGAGCCCGGCCTGATGAGGGCGCCGGGCGTGCTTTCCTATGCGATGGAAGGAGGCTCCCCCTAGGCGGGCGCGGGCCCTGAGGAGCCTGCCTCTTGAGGAGCCGGGCCGGTCGATGTCTTCTTCTTCTTGGAGTGCGGCCTCGGGAGGCCTCCTGCTGCTTGTGGTGCAGGTCTTCTAGCGATGCGGCTGAAAGGCTCGCTCCGAGGAACACAGCGTCTCTCTCTTCACAGGGCACCGTGATGACCCGCTGCTTCTTGGCATCTTGAGGGCGTTGTAGTCGTGGTGGGTCACGGCCATGAATTTAGCCAGCACGGGTACCGAGGATGGCGTTATCTGGCGGCGAATGTGGGCGACGTTGAAGTCGATGAGCTCGGTGTGGTAGTTGTCGCGAGCCCGAAGGTGACAGGAAGGCGGACCTGCCCGATCGGGACCGTGGAGCCATCGGTGACTCGAAGAAAGGCTTGGTTGGCTGAAGCTGGTGTAAGGCGCGAAGATTGTCGAATGTTTCCACGGACAGGACGTTGAGTCCTGCCCCGCCGTCGATGAGGGTCTTGGTGACCAGCACGTTGCTGATGATTGGGGAACAAAGCATCGGCAGAACTCCGGCTGTGGCCGCGCACTTGAGCTGATCCGCTGAGCTGAACGTGATGGCGCACGCCGACCAACTGAGAGGGCGCGTGGCCACGAGCTTGGGGAGGACTGCATTCACTTCACGGGCGAACTGCTTGAAGATGCGCTGAGAGGCTGGGGCTTGAGCTCCGCCCAGGATGCCGGCGATCGCACGCGGTTCCTGGAAGCCCCCAACCCCCTCGTCCTGATGACGGTCCTCATTTCTCCTTGGCTGCGGCGGCAGCGGGGGGAGGCCTGCGTTCCCTTGCGGGCGGTCCTCGCGAGGCTGATCCCTCCAGCCTCCCTCGCGAGGCGGGTCTTGCCAACGGTCCTAGCGAGGTTGGTCGCGCCACCCTTGGCGCGGGCATGATCTTCCAGCGTCTGCATTCCTTCCTCCTCCTCGGCCGTAGCTCCGATCGCTGCGCTTCGGGCGTGTGCGACCCTTCCCAGCGTCTGGCCGGAGCTCTTGGCATGCATTGGTGTTGTGGGTGTGGAGCTACGCCCGCTTGGTGTGCTGGTTCGGCGCGAGTCGGCAGCCCCTTGTGCTTCACGTCCTTGGCCTTGGGCTTCTTTTCTTGGGATCGCGGCGGGTAGCTCGAGGAGGGAGGCGCCCGTCCTCAGCCTGGCGCGCTTGGTCGCCAAGTTGAACAGCTCAAGGAGGTGCACAGATCTTCATGCATCGCCAGCTCCTCCTTCATCTTGGCGTCGCGCCGCGCCGTCGGAGAAAGGCGAGATGATGGCCTCCTCCATTACCACAGGGATCTTGGGCGCGTTGTTGAAGCGCTGGATGTACTTTGCGGGGTTTCCCGGCTGCTGCTTGATTCGGCGCATGTCGCTCACGGCGGGTGGCGGTCACGAGTACCACAGAAGTTGGCGATGAAGCGGGTGCGCATCTCGGCCGGAAGAGATCGTGCACGGGGCCGGTCGAGGAGCAGTGCGGGCTCCGTCCTTGGCGCCATGGGAAACCAGTTCGCCATGACCTTTTCATCCCGTTGGCAGCCTCGGCGCCCAGCTCGTGAAGCTGGAGGAACTCCGTAGGGTCAGCTGTGTCGTCGTGCGAGGAGGCAGGTCTGGCTTGAACTTGGCGGGCCCGCGGCGCTGTGCAGCTTCGGAGGTGAAGGCGTGGCAGCCCGCCGTGGCAGCGGGGGCCTCGGACGACGAATAGCTTGGTCTTGCGGGCCTCCTGCGCGGGCTGGGGCAGCGCGGGTCTGACGTCTTTGGGCGAGGCGCTCGGGCAGCTTCGTGGGCGAGAACTTCTTGACAGCTCTGCTCTTGCAGCGCCGGCGCTGGCGGGCGGGTTCCGCCGAGGCGCGCCTTAGGGCAGGCGCCTTCTTGAGAGGCGGCGGAGGCGCCCAGGAGCTTCATCGCCAGCAGCGAAGCGAGTGCGGTGCAGCGAGGCAGACGGTGGCGCCGCCTGCAGCAGCGGACGAGCTCGGCGACTTCGGTGAGCCATTCTTCGTAAACGTCGTCGGCAGGCGGTAGCGCAGGAGCTTCGTTTGCGCGATGAGTGCAGCTCGGGCCTCCATGGCGCGAAGCGCGTGGCGAAAAACCAGCGGGGTGAGCAAAGGTGTGGCGGTGCGGCCGTCCCGCCTCATGAGCGGTCTTTGGGGCGATGCTTGCTGCTCGTTCCCTGCCGGGCGATGGCGGCGTTGATGGCAGGTGACGAGGAGCAGCGAGCGCCCACGGCGGAGCTGTCTGGGCGACATGGAGGCGGCGGCGGCGGCTTCGGGCGCGAGCCCGGCAGGCGTCGAACATGGTTGCGGTGGTCGGGAAGAACGAGGCGATGAAAGGCAGATTCCGACGCACCCCTACCTAGCACGCCGGTCGGATTTCAGGTTCCGGAGACCCTTGAGGTTCGAACACTGGGGTGCGCGCGGAGATCCAACCCTCCACCGTCTCGCACCTCGCCGAATCGCTGGGACCTAAACTACTAAACAGAACAGCACAAGAGACACGGGATTTATACTGGTTCAGGCCACCATTTTGGTGTAATACCCTACTCCAGTGTGTGGTGTGGTGGATTGCCTCTTGGGCTAACGAGGAACAATACAAGGAAGAACAGCCTCGTGAGGGTCTGTTCTTGGCGGGTGCGATGAACTGCTAGGTGGTGTTCAGTCGCTCTAGCTACTGGTTTCTTGATGAGGATTCGGATCTCGGTCCAGCTGCAGCTGCCCTGTGGGTGGCTAGTCCTATTTATAGGCGAAGGCCCTGGGCCTCTTCCCAAATATTCAGCGGGAAGGCGCCAACAATTAGCCATTTGAAGGGAACAGCGGGTACACTTATCTGACTAAAGTTGGTCCTCGCTTTGCCAAAGGCTCTAGTTATGGCCTTTGCTTGGGCTCCACGATGACTCCCTTCCAGCCGTTGGGCTGGTCTTGAATCTTGTTGCACGAAATGGATGACTTTGCTGATGCTCTCGCTGCGCTTGCTCCCTTTGCACCAAAGAGGAAAGGAGGACCTGCTTGGCTGGCGCCCGAGCTGGCGCCCTTGGTAAATCATGGCTTGCGTCATGGGCACCTCGCGAGTACCCTGCCTTGAACTCTCCGCCTCCTCATGAGCCAGCTGGCGAGGCCGTGCACGAGAAGCTCCTTGTCGTCCGCCCAGCAATCTGGCCCCTCGCGAGGTCTTGAGCTGCGTTGATGAAGATGGGCGTGCTAGGCCTCCTTGAGCCACGCCCGCGGGCAGCGAGCAGAGCAAGTCTGGGGACCCCGTTCCCGAGCGCCGACATCGCCCCTCCCACGCCATGGAGGCCAAGGACCCGGAGGAAACCCTTCTCCCATCTAGGGAGGAGGTCAAGGAAGAAGAAGGCGAAGGGACCCCTCTCCCTTCTCTTCGGTGGTTAGGAGCGCCGCCGTGGCCATCATCATCACCGCAATCTTCACCAACAACTTCACCGCCATCGTCACCAACTCTTCCCTCCTCTATGGAGCGGTGTAACCACTCTGTTACCCACTGTAATCTCTACTTAAACATGGTGCTCAACGCTATATATTATTTCCCAATGATGTATGGCTATCCTATGATGTTTGAGTAGATCTGTTTTGTCCTATGGGCTATTTGATGATCAAGATAGGTTTGAGTTGCATGTTTTATTATCGGTGCTGTCCTATGGTGCTCTCGGTTGTCGGCATAGCGTGAGGATTCCACTATAGGGTTTGCAATATGTTCATGATTTGCTTATGGTGGGTGGCGTGGTGAGCGAAGCACATACCGAGTAAGTAGGTTGTTTGCATTATGGGATAAAGGGGACTTGATGCTTTAATGCTATGGTTGGGTTTTACCTTAATGATCTTTAGTAGTTGCGGATGCTTGCTAGAGTTCCAATCATAAGTGCATATGATCCAAGTAGAGAAAGTATGTTAGCTTATGCCTCTCCCTCAAATAAAATTGCAATAATGATTACCGGTCTAGTTATCGATTACCTAGGGACAAATAACTTTCTCGTAACAAAAAGCTCTTTACTAAAACTAATTTAGTTGTGTCTTTATCTAAACAGCCCCTAGCTTTTATTTACTCGCTCTTTACTTTCTTGCAAGCCTATCCAACAACACCTACAAAGTACTTCTAGTTTCATACTTGTTCTAGGTAAAGCGAACGTTAAGCGTGCGTATAGTTGTATTGGTGGTCGATAGAACTTGAGGGAATATTTGTTCTACCTGTAGCTCCTCATTGGGTTCGACACTCTTACTTATCGAAAGAGGCTACAATTGATCCCTTATACGTGTGGGTTATCAAGAGCAAGATATGGAAGTTGTTTGCACGTGTCCTTGCCAAAATGATAAGAGTGAGGTATGTTGGCGGAGTCACCCTCTAGAACTCTCTAGTTCTTCTTCTTCTGGATCCACACCATCTTGATGGGAATCCTTGGAGTTGTAGTTGTACTTGATGAAGTAGAACTTGATGTAGTCTTGGGAACCCACTTGACCAAGGCCTTAGGTGCTTCTTCAAATGCATCAATTTCCTCTTGAAGCTTGTCCTTGCCTTTTTGCTTGTGGTCTTGTGGTGGAAGATCATCTTGAGCTTGTGTCCCTTTGAAAGAAGTAGGATCATACTTCTCTTGTTGAGTAACAAACTTCGTCTTGGGGTATTGATCTTCTTCCCACTCAACTCCATTGGCATTGAACTTTCGTTCAAGACCAACACCTTGATTCTTCCGGTGTCTTCCTTTCTTGCGTACAATTTCCTAAAATTGCTTACTTTCGGCAAGGCTCTTGTAAACACATTTCTCTATAATTCCCTTCAATAAGCTATTTTCTTGCTCAAGTGTAACTTGGCAAAGAGAATCATTAGTGGAATCAAGAGAACTACTAGAAGCAACAACATTGGATTTAGCATGATTGTTGTTACTACTAGATGAAGCATCTTTCTTGTTCTTATTGTTAGATTTAACTTGTGGCATGTAAGTATACAAGAGTAAACGCGTGGCAATGTAAGAAGAACTTTTCTTGCGAAGATCATTATTGATTGCCTTTAAAAACTCATGCTCTTTCTCAAGGTTGAGCTTTTCAAAGCGTAGCTTCTCATGAGTCTTTAAAAGTTCTCGATGATCTTCCAAGGTAGTTTCATGAGCTAACTTAAGAGTGTTTAGTTCTTTAGTTAGACGCTCAATATCCTTCTTATCATCATCATTCGTTTTATCTTGATTAACATGATTAATTGACGTTTCATCATAGTCTTCATCACTAGAGTTGTCAACAAGTAAATCATCATCACCTAGCAAATCATCTTCATCACTATTGAAATCAACATACTCGGGATGTGTTACCTTTGGACCTTTGGCCATGAAGCATCTCCCAATTCCTTCATTTGGTGAGTCAAATATGTTGTAGGAGTTGGTTGACACAAGTGCTAGACCAGCAACACCTTCATCTTGAGTATATTCGGAGTCGGAGTGATGGTCGGAGTCGGAGCCGGATACCCATTCACCAACATGAGCTTGATGTCTTCTTTTTGTGTAGCTCCTTGATGACTTATCCTTCCTTTCCGAGTCCTTGCTTCTCCGAGAGGATCTTCGTTCATAACAATCATCTCTACTCCTTCTTTCTCTTGGTGGTGATTCTTCTCTTCTACTTCTTCTTTTGGGAGAATCTTCTCTTCTTTTGTAGGGATCCGTACACTCATTGGAGTAGTGTCCGGGTCTTCCTTAATTGTAGCAATTACGCTCACGACTAGAAGATCTTTTGTCATTGTAGGACCTTGACTTGGAACCTCTTTCTTTGCTTCTACTCTTGTAGAACTTGTTGAAGTTCTTTACCATTAGGCTCAATTCTTCATTGAAGGTTTGTTTCTCACTTGATGATGTGGGAGCATCACACGCGGCTTTGTAGGCACCACTTGACTTGTTGTGAAGCTCTTCCTTATCCTTGAGTGACACCTCATGAGCAACAATTATTCCAATGACTTCCGTTGGCTTGAGATCTTTGTAATTGGGCATCATTTGGATCAATGTGCACACGGTATCATATTTTCCTTCCAAGGCTCTTAGGATCTTCTTGATGATGAATTTGTCGGTCATCTCTTCACTTCCAAAGCCGGCAATCTCATTTGTGATGAGAGCAAGCCTAGTGTATTTCAGCGACACCTTCACCATCCTTCATTTTGAACTTGTCAAGTTGACTTTGAAGTACATCCAATTTGGATTCCTTGACGGAGTCGGTACCTTCGTGCATATCAATCAAAGTATCCCAAATTTCCTTTGCATTCTCAAGACGGCTGATTTTGTTGAATTCTTCGGGGCACAATCAGTTAAAGAGAATGTCACAAGCTTGAGCATTGTATTGTAGCATCTTCAACTCTTCCGTGGAAGCTTCACGGTTAGGTTCTTTCCCATTGAAGAATTCACCTTGCAAGCCAATAAACACAATAGCCAAACGGCGGGGTTATGTCCAAGAATATGCATTTTCATCTTATATGCTTCCAACTAGCAAAATTTGTACTATCAAAGTAAGGACCTCTATGGTGGTAATTTCCCTCACTAGACGCTATACTCTCCTAGGTTGTGAAACCAAGGCTATGACCACCAAAAGCTATGGAAATCAACGCAAATGGAGACCAAAGCTCTGATACCACTTGTAGGATCGAAAGTATGTCTAGAGGGGGGGGGTGATTAGACTACTTGACCAAATAAAAATCTAGCCTTTTCCCAATTTTAGTCCTTGGCAGATTTTAGCAACTTAGCACAAGTCAAGCAATCAACCTACACATGCAATTCTAAGAGTATAGCAGCGGAATGTAAAACAATTGCATATGAAGGTAAAGGGAGGAGTTTGAGGGAGCAAACGCAATGTTGACACAGAGATTTTTTATCCGTGGTTCCGATAGGTGGTGCTATCGTACATCCACGTTGATGGAGACTTCAACCCACGAAGGGTAACGGCTGCGCGAGTCCATAGAGGGCTCCACCCACGAAGGGTCCATGAAGAAGCAACCTTGTCTATCCCACCATGGCCGTCGCCCACGAAGGACTTGCCTCACTAGGGTAGATCTTCACGAAGTAGGCGATCTCCTTGCCCTTACAAACTCCTTGGTTCAACTCCACAATCTTGACGGAGGCTCCCAAGTGACACCTAGCCAATCTAGGAGACACCACTCTCCAAGAAGTAACAAATGGTGTGTTGATGATGAACTCCTTGCTCTTGTGCTTCAACACTCAACTCTCTCTCATAGGATTGGATTTGGTGAAAAGAAGATTTGTGTGGAAAGCAACTTGGGGAAGGCTAGAGATCAAGATTTATGTGGTTGGAATGGGATATCTTAACCTCAACACAAGTGTAGGTGGTTCTCCATCAGAAAATATGTGTTGGAAGTGTAGGCATGTTCTGATGGCTCTCTCCACGAATGAAGAGTGGGTGGAGGGGTATATATAGCCTCCACACAAAATCTAACCATTACACACAAATCACCAAACTCGGTGGGACCAATTCAAAGAAATCGGTCAGACCGATTTGGTTCATAATGTGACCGTTAGGCATTTCGGTGGGACCGATACGTCAACTCAGTGAGACCTATATCATTAGGGTTAGGGCATAACCTAATCTCGGTGAGAACGATTACAAAAACTTGGTGGGACCGATTTTGGTAATAGACAAACAGAGAGTTGGTCAGGCAAACTCGGTGGGACCGATTCAGTCATCTCGGTTGGACCGAAACGTTACGAAAAGGAAACAGAGTGTTCGCATTGCAATCTCGGTGGGACCAATCGCTCATCTCAGTTTGACCGAAACATTACGAAGGGAAACAGAGAGATTACAATCCCATCTCTGTGAGACCGAGATCCCTATTGGTGAGACCGAAAAGACTAGGGTTTTTGGCAGTGGCTATGTCAATTGAACTCGGTGGCTCCGGATAGAAATAATTGGTGGGGCCGAGTTTGTCTTTTTGGTTTGGGACATATGTGGATGTGAAAAACTAGTTGAGGGTTTTGGAGCATATCACTAAGCACTTTGAGCAATAACCTCATTAAGCAACACCTCATGCCATCTTAATAGTATTGGCTTTTCCTATAGACTCAATGTGATCTTGTATCACTAAAATAGAAAATGTAGAGTCTTGTACTTTGAGGCTGAGCCAATCTTTTGTCCTTAGCATTTTGAAGTGTCCACTTTCTAATCCATGCCATGCCAATCATTGAGCTTTCCTGAAATATTTATCTTGAAATAGTATTAGCTCGATGAGCTATATGTTAGGAATTACGAAAACCATCCAGGGATAGTTGCACTTTCAAGATGCCAGGAAGCGGCGGGATCATCACAGTCCCCTGCGAAGAAAAATATGTGGTGTGCTCCCTCGAGCGCGCCTTCCTGAGGCCATCCCCAAGAAGAAGAAGCAACTGCTCCGCATAGGGCCTCAGGGGAGCGGCGCCTCTAGCGGTGCCACATCAGGATCGGCGCCCGCGCCTGTCGGCGTTCTGGGAACGGGGGTCCCCAGACTTGCCTACCTGCGGCCTGCGGCGTGGCTCAAAGGGGGGCCCAACACGGCCCATCTTCATCAACACAAGCTCAAGACCCTCGCGAGGGGCCAAGCCTCGCGGGGCGGACGACAGTGAGCTTCCTCAGGCACGGCCTTGTTAGGCTGGCTCGCGAGGAGGCGGAGAGATCAAGGCGGGGTACCTCACGAGGTGCCCATGACGCAAGCCATGACGACCAAGAGGCGCCGGTGAGGCGCCAGCCAGCAGATGTCCTCCTTTCCTCTTTGGTGCAAAGGGAGCAAGCGCAGGCGAGAGCATCAAGCAAAGGCGTCCATTTCGGTGCAGCAAGACCAAGACCAGTCCAACGGCAGGAAGGAAGTCATTGTGGAGCCCAAGACGGCGTCACCACCAGAGCCTTTGACATGCGAGGACCAACTTTAGTCAGGATAAGTGTACTAGATGTTCCCCTTCAAAATGGCCAATTATTGGCGCCCTTCAGCATAATATTTGGGAAGAGGCCCAGGCCTCTGCCTATATAAGTAGAGCTAGCCACCATAGTAGAGACATCGATCGAGAGCTGGATGCACCTTGGAGAGAGAGAGAGAGAGAGAGAGAATGAACTCCCCTAGCAGTTCATCGCACCGGCCAAGAACAGACCCTCATGGCTGTTCTCCCTTGTATTGTTCATCACCATCAGCCCAGAGGCAATCCACCACACCACAAACTAGAGTAGGGTATTACACCACAATGGTGGCCCGAACTAGTATAAACCACAATGTATCTTGTGCTGTTCCTTTCGTAGCTTAGATCTTAGCGGCGGCGGGTGCAGGTAGGTAGAGGTGAGATTCGCGCGCACCAGGTGTTGAACCTCAAGGGTCTGCGGAACCGAAATCTAACATTTGGCGCGCCCGGTAAAGTGCGCCGGGATCCACCTTCCGCCACTTCATGTCCCGTCGCATCGGCATCATCATGTCCGCGACCAGGCGAACAACCCGGTCCTGGCGGCTTGGCGCCCACGTGAGCCGCTCACCTCGGGCGACCCATGCCCCGAGCAGCTCGCGGTCCGCAGGCGCTGCGGGCCATGGGCGTATGACGAGCCGACAACCCTCACGCCCTTGGCGGGCGCGCGGTCGGCAGCGAGGCCTCCAACCACGCCCAGCGCGCGCGCGTACACCAGCCGGGGCGAGGCGAACTCGAGGCCACGCTCATGGTGGCCAGGAGCTACTGCAGTGCGAGCTGCTAGAAAGCGGCATGACGTCTTTGCTAGCGGGTGGCGAGCTCCTAGGATTCACCGCCTCGAGGCTCATCCCTTCGCACCCAGCTCCCACCTCAGGTCCAGGCGTCCAGCGAGGCTCCCTGCTGTGACGCGGGCCCCAAGGCTACTCCAATGCTAGTGAAGCTATCAGCATCGGGCCAGCGGCAGCGCTGCCTCCGCTCCCGGCCAGCAAAGAAGGACTCGCCGCGACCCACGGCCCAGCGGGCTGCCGCGCTACCACCCCCAGGTGGGCGCCTCAAGCAGAACCGCATGGCACGCGGAGCACTATGGCGCGGCCTTCGGGATGACGGCCCCAGAAGAATACGTGCCCCACATGATGGACCAAGGGCACCAGCCACGGCGAACAAGGCTCGCTCCTCGGCCAGGTGGGGGCGAGGCGAAGCGAGCTCTTCAAGAGCCCGTGAAGGCCCCACCAGCCACGCTGGAAGCAGCGATGCTCAGTACCACTATTTCCTCAGGAGCAGGCATACGTTAATCATGAATCACAGGAGGTGCAGGTCGTAGCAGCGAGTGGCTGCCCCGCCCCCGCAGTCTCCTACCCCTCAGGAGGAGGGCGTCGGGGGCTGCAGGAGAGGGGCCGAGATCTGGCATCACCACCACGGTGTTCGGAGCAAGGCGTTCTCAGGAGGTAGGCCCTCTGCTGGGGAGGTGCCTCAGGGCCTGCCCCTGGCGGAGGACCCGTGCTCATCGGGGGAACCGCTGGCGACCGCTCTACCCCATCGGCGGCGTCCTGGTTTCCGGTTGTCGTTGGTGGCACTAGAGTGTGGCGCAAGGCGGGGCCCTCGTCTGGCGATATGAAGCAAGGCCGGTACCTGTGAAGAAGGCCCAGTGCCTGTGAAGCTCGCCGCCCCGTGACACTCTCACGTAATAATGAGTGGGGCTGTACACGCCCGGAGTCTCAGGTCTTGGCCTCGGCCTGGGCTCCCTCCCACACCCAGTGGTAGCACTTAGCTCCGCGCTGGTGAGAAGACATCCAACACTACACTAGGTGCCGGACGCGGCCTTTTTTGGTTTGCTTTCATTGCTTTTCCCTTTGGTTGTCACTTTCCCCCGTTGGATTTAAGTTGGATTCGAATTTGAGATTTGTGTGTGTTTGGGGAAGGGGGTGTTTAGTCTCATTCGAGCAATCTCTCACGTTTCGGTCACCGCTTTGCCTCAGCTGCCTCCCCTCGTAAGCCCCTCGCGAGCCGGGTTGGGCCTAGCTTGCGTGCAGCCGAGACTGCCGCCGCCGCATCCTCTCAGGAGGCTTTTACTGCAGATCCTACGGGTTCGATCGGGAGACACTCGAGACGCCACAACCCTCCACAGGCTATCTCGGGGCCTGCGCGGGACAAAGGTAAACTAGCCAGTCACTTGGCACAGGCGTACGGGTGATATAGCATCTACTAATCGCAGAACACAAGTTTTACATGAGGGCTCCCCTCCCAAAATGCCCTCACAACCGTCGAGGCAAAACCTGAGCTCTATTAAATGCGGAAAGCGAGAGCGGTGCACGGTCGGTCGGATAAATCCCCAATGCATCCTCGGGGCACCTCCTGAATTGTATTTGGCGTCGCTGGCCTCGCCGTTGCTCTCTGCGTCGTCACCAGCGGCATCAGGGCCGTTCACCACGCCACCTTCATCAGTGGCCACGATCACGCCATCGTTCTCTGAAGCGAAGGCCCTGACAAGGGCGTCCATGTTGTCCTCCACCCGTCGCGCCGGTCGTCCCGGGCGGCACAGAATGCTGAAGCGATGGCGGCGTCGAAGTCGAAGTGGGGTCCATATCCGGAGATGGCTGAAAGCGAGAAAAGCGGCGCCCGAGCAGGCGCGGCTCCTCTCCTCCACCAACCTGTTGGCTCGACCGACCCGCGCCTCGGCCGAGTCACCCGTCGGTGAAGAAGCGAAGGTTGCGGCGTGAATTAACTGCGTGCGGCTCGCCAACAGCCGCCTCGCAGATGTTACCCAAGGCTGTGTTGGCTCTCTCCCGGAGCATGGTGAGCATGGGGCCGTGCTCATGCTCCAGGATCCGCCGCTGGCGTATCTCGTCCGCATTCTATCGCGCGACGGCCTCAGCCTCGTCCACCCGTTGGCGAAGAAGAAGCACCTCGGCACGGGAGGTAGTTAACTCCTCCTGTGCCACCTCAAGGGTGGCCCGGAAAGCATCGGCCCGCCGCATCGCTTCCTCCTGCTTGGCCCTCAAGGCAGCGGTCCTACCTTCGGCCTCAGCCCGGATCAACCCCTGCCTTTCCTCGAACTCGCGCTCGAGGTTCAAGCGCGCCGTCGCCACCCGACGGCCGACCTCCTCCAGGACACGGGCCTCCCGCGCAGTGACATCATCCTCCGCCCTTGTCATGAAGCGCTCCCTTCTTTCCAGGCGTTCATACTCGCGTGCGCGTTCGGCGGCTTCCAGCGTCAGCGCCTCCTCCCGCTTCTGGAGCTCTGCTGGGTCGCCTGAGGCCACCCTCATCGACGCAAGGGCCGTCTCGCGCAGCTCCACCTGCTTCTCCAGTGAGCGGCATCGGGCTAGGAGTTCCCGCGCCTGCTCCTCCGCCACCTCTTGCCGCCGGTCAGCTTCCTGAGCCTCTTCAACAGCCCGAGAACGGACCTCCCGAGAGGACGCCAGCGACGCCTTGGCCTCCTCATCGTCAAGATCACGCTGATGGCGAGCAAGGGCGACAGCCGCCTTCAGCTCGCGCCTCTCCGCGGCCAGGCGCAGGCCCTCGGCCTCGAGGCGCGCGTCTTCATCGGCGAGCTCTTCACCAAGTAGGCTCACCGCATCAGCCGCCCTCGAAGAAACCCTTGGCGAAAGCGCGGCGCTCCGGGCGCTCAATCGTCCTCCACCATCATCCTCCCGAGCGGCGCCGAGGTCCACGAATCAGCACTCCCCCTCCGGGCGAGGCTGGGGCTGGCGCCCTCGCCACGGCGATCACGCCTCGCGCGAAGCCCGGCCAGAGCCAGCCCATCCCCAAAGAAGCGCGAGAATGCCTCGGCCAATCACGGTCGGCGACGGACGAGAAGCCCATGGCGGCTGGCTATGCCACGAGAAGGCTCGCGAAGGAGGGTCGCGAGTCTTGTGAAGGCGCGATCGCCTTAGGATGGCTCGTCTCTCCGGCCGGCCTCACCATGAGGGCTCTGCCGCTCGGAGTGCTCGAAGGCGGCGGAGAGGGCGGAGCCCAGGGGGATGGCTCCTCGGCCATCTCCGTGAGCTCGGCAGGAAGGGCCCTGTGGAGAAAGGATCAGTAAAAACAACAGAAGAATCAGGAGCCAGAAAAGGGGAAAGCTTACTCATCGGTGGCGAAGTACTTCCTGCGCTTCAGCGGGCGACAAGGGTAATCGTCACCCAGGGCTTCCCTTCTCTTCCGGAGAGCCTGAAAGTCCACGCGGAATGGCCCCCTGAACACGGAGGTACTCTCCGATCTCCCTGCCTCGCCGTGGATCGCCGCCGGCGACCACCGCGGCTCTCGGGCGCCGACGAGCCCCGACTCCCTCGTTTGAAATTTCAAACCTGACGGGTGGGACCAGCCGTCAGCCTCTCTTTTTTTTTGAATCATTTTCGAAAGCGTACTTTGGCAAATCGCTTCCCTCTGAACTGTTTTTCTGGACTTTTCTACAAAGCCCCTGGAAGTTTTGTTTCATTACAGATGGGTCCTTGGACTAAAACCCTTATAACTTTTTAATGAAGGAATTTTGAGTGATTCTTTTCATGTCCTCTTCAAATTTTTGTCTAGTTTTTATCATATTTATTTGAAAAATATTTGGATCAACTTTCTGTACCCCACGGTATTTACGTTAGCGCGTGTATTTTTGTGTACCGTAGATACCGTAGGAGGTAACGGAACCCTTGAACCGCCGAGCTAGACCCGACTACTCCGAACCAGGCAAGCAATGTTTGAACTTTTGATATGACGAGTGGTTGGGCATGTTTGCATTATTTTTTTATCATGGCACGTTCATGAGCATTTCGATGATAGTTTATCTCGTGAGCATTGAGGCAAATGAGCTCGGTAAATCCATGAGTTGTTGGAAACTTGTTGCATGGCCATGAGTTGGCATGAGTATGGGTAAGATGGCAGTGTTGTAGCATGCCAGGCTTATGCCATATCGTTGACCCAGTGTCAACATAAATCGGTCAGATTCCCATCCGTCTTCCCTTCCGTACTACCACTGTTTCCCGCAAGGGAATCTGGCTTAATAGGTTGCAAAGCACTTCTTGGTACACACCAAATCGAGAGGCGGGATGAAGGTTCCATGGCCATGGATTAAAGCCTTTCATCCGGTCAGGGGCATGGGTGTTTCGGTTGGGACGAGAGGGGCACCCCTTAGGCGTAGCGTAAATAAATTTGATCCCATGCTATTCGAGATTGTGATCTCCCGTCTCAAAGTTTTTCTTAAGCGCTGTCTAGGGTGATTCGGCAATGTGTGGTATGATGGGTGTGTACTAGCTAGTTGTGTTTCTTCCGAAATACCGTAAACGGAACTAGTCCTTCGTGACTACGGAAATCCGTTGGCTGTGGACAATTCTGGTACAAACTCTGCAGATTCAAAATTCTTGAATCCATCTTATTCATGTCAAGTCTTTGTGTTCACCTTATTACATCAAATATCGGTCTCGGTGGCGGAGACCCCGATAACTACTTGAGTGTTAAATGTTTGTTTCCGGTGTATGGACTAACCCGTTTATTGTCTTGTGATGAAGATTTTCTGTGAGCACTATATCTTGTCAGTTATGAATAATGAATTATAAGCCCTTTCTGCGATGTCGCTCAGACGTCCGACTGCAGCATTGTTGTTATTTATTTTCATTATAAGCCCTTTCTGCGATGTCGCTCGGGCGTCCGATGCGGCATTGTTGTTATTTATTTTCATTATAAGCCCTTTCTGCGATGTCGCTCGGACATCCATTGCTGACATTGTTGTTATTTATTTTTATTATAAGCCCTTTACGTGATGTCGCTCGGGCGTCCATTGCTGACATTGTTATTATTTACTTCTATTATAAGCCCTTTACGTGATGTCGCTCCGGCGTCCGATTGCGATTTCGCATGTATTTTTATTTCAATATAAGCCCTTTATGAGGTGTCGCCCGACGCCCGATCGTGGCATGTTTTACTTACTTATTCACCCTTCGAGGCGTCGCTTGGACTACGATCGGTTTTGAGTTTATCTTCTTTGGGTTTCGAGCGGACTACCGCCGATTCCCTTCTTATTTATTTTGCTGTACTGATTTAATTGAGCATTGTTAAAATTAATCATGACGCATTCATCCATTCATTTGTTATATCTTTTGTCCGAACTGTCTTGCGAGTACTTTCAAAGTACTCACCTGGCTTGTTGATTTGGCCAAATCTTGTGGCGATCTCATGGATGAAGAATTCGATTGCGAGTCCGGCGCCTAGAGGAATCGGTCAGTCTCGTCGACCCTGGATTAGTCATTGTGATATATCCGCTTCGCTACCCAAATAAATTCATCGAGCCTCACCTAGGCGCTCGATGAGCCATGATCTGATGAGACTTATTAACCACCCCTCTGTGTTATTCCACCAACCACCCATATCTCGAGTCAGTAGTATTTCCATCCCACACCATTGTGCCATATCCGCCATCATGTATAATTATTGGCGTGTTTGTAATAATTGGTTGGGCATCTTGATCCGACCCTGTAATATTGTAATGCTACTGGCTTATTGTATCAAAGTTTTGTCTACGGTATGAAGGATTTTCCTCATATTGGACTTCATAGGTCGGTTGTTCAATAAATATTTTATTGAAAAACCGGTCGTGACACCGACGGGGAGATAGCACGAGAAATGAGGGTGGTCTAGAGAGAGAGAGCGAATATGGCGTCACGACAAGAGATTCCATTCCCTTGAGTGTGTATATGCAAGGGGAGGAATAGAGGCACCAGGAGAATTTTTACGTGTGTGTGGTGTTTGTGTTGGTATGTGTGGGTGTGAGAAGATAATGAGGCGTGGGGACGGAGGGTGTGTCACCGCGTGAGGTCCGTGGGTCGAGGTGAGGCCCTTTGTTCGGTTCCATCCTGCGCCACATTGGTGGCCCATGACACATTTAGGAAGACCCATGGATGACTAGTCGTACAAGACAAAGATAGCAGAATTATGAAGGACTCTATGTCCTTGACAAAGCCGGCTAGGATTTGTAACCCTAGGTTCTCGGACTAAGGTAACCCTCTATCTACGATATTACTATTCATCCAACCTAAGTTTAAGGGGCATCCTACAGAATGCTCTGCTAGAATCATACTAAATCGATTAGGAAGAGAGGTGTGAGATAATGCGTGAGAGACAGGCGTAAAGATAATGTGCGTACATGAGACATGTAGGCAGGTCCATGTATATAGAAAGGGTCGATGAGGATTGTGCGTGTGTATGTTTGCGAGAGGAAGAGTGCTTGTGATAAAGGTTAGTGAAAACACTTGTAAATGGTTACGAGAGGGAGGGAGGGTTATATCTAGAGAATGTGTGCTAGAAAGACACCTCGGGAGAGAGTGTGTGAGCATGTGTGAGAGACCACCGATGGAGAGTGAAACTACACGTAAAAGACTGCTCTACACATTGATTAAAGATATAAATTGTATCCAAATATTAGGATGGGATCATGATATTTGCAATTAGCGTAAGGCGGTCATTGATCCATCGGACATCTAGATTCTATCGAATTTGAGCATGTCTATGTTATTGTTCGACACAATTGATCCACATAGTTAGTATTTTGAACTCCAGACAATGCATCGCTTTAGCAATCGAATATAAACGTGAGTATAGTTCCTGTTGTGTGTGTAAAGCACATTATACATACGAAAGTTACACAATGGACATTTATAAATAGCTACCTATGAACTAGTATACATTTGAATTCAACCTAAGGTGGTTTAAAAAAATCGAATTCAACATGAAGTCCATTCAATTATTTGAATTTGATATCATGGCATATGTAAACCATACCTAAACTATGGGGGTACCAATCTTTGCTCTGATTTTGTACATAATAGCATATGTAGTCGTGTACAAAATATATTCAAATTTAGCTCCTATTCCAAAATAATCGTAGTTATAGGATTTTCAAGTGTCAAAATTCAAAAGGAAGCGGATACTTTAATGAGGTTTTCAAACATACAATGTCAAATATAACGTTGTCTATTTAGGTCAATCCTCATAGTTCAAGAGTACTCTAAGCGTGAATGCTTGTGTTTCAAAATTTGAGCAAGCGCCAAAGAGCCTCTACTACTTGAAACCGCGTGAGACCAATGTTTGGTAGTACAAGGAAATTACTTTTCTAATAACTCCGACCTGTGAAACCCTGGCCCGACGTCCAAAGGTCTAAACCGGGGTAGGTTTGTAGCTTCCTCTAGGCGCCATGCAACCGCCTCGAAAAACATTCATACACAATGGCCGCCTAAGCACACATCTTGCGGCGAAATCGCTCCGCCCACTATTTGGGACACAGGATTACCATCCTACCCCAAACCCATGATGGGTCTGAAATTTAAGAGGGGGCAAAGTTTGTACTTTCCCAAATTTCAAACAAGTCGTCCCATCTTCTGTTCAAAAAGCCAAAAACAAGCGCGTCCCAGACGAAACATGGTCCCCCACCCGTCGATTGCCCATTAGTACTCCATGGCATCAAAACTACCTCTCCACCAGCCATGAAACCCGGCGTCCTCCGTCCGCCACCCCATCCCACCCATCAACCGCCCCTCCTCCATCATGCGGAGCCGATACCCCGAGGTCGTCGTCCACCGCAACCTCAACATAGCGCCCTCCACGGCTAGTAGTTGAAGCGAGGCCGAGCCGTCCGTAGCCGAGCCAGTTCAACCACGCCGTCCTGCGCCTCACCTCTGCCGCTCCAACTTCACCACCCTCCACCGCACTGGAGTTGTTCCTGCTACGCCGTCCTTTGCCACCTCGGATCTGCTTCCCCTCCGCCGACATACAGCCACGGCAACACAGTCAACAATTTGGCCATGGGTTCGTCCAAGCCTGCACCCTCCAGAACATCGGTTTCCCTGGTAAAAACAAGAAGATCGGCGCGACATGTGGAGGTGACCACACTGGCAACCGAAGAAGGTACTCCTCTTCCCTTATTCGTGCAAATCTTACGTCTCTGCTTGCGGTATTCATCCCACGAAGACACTAGTTGACCGCTTCTTCTTGATACTAGATGTTCCTAGTAACTTCGTCATGCACAAGGTTTCTCCTCATATACTATTTCACCTTAGCTAGAGGTCCGTCGCCCCCTGAATTTCAATTTCTGGCGGTTGATTCCCAATTATCGGAAGCATTCCCAGTGTAACAAGCGCTAATCGACTATTACACCGGGAAGCAGCATATAGTGTTTATCTTAAGGCGTCTGCGGCCTAGAACTCTTGGCGCTGATCGGAGGTTGACCGGGATTAAAGGGATGGCTTGGGCGCTGCCAAGCACGGCGGTGGTGTGAGGTCGATGGGAGGCGGGCGGCGGAGGCGCAGTGCAGGCGGTGGTCGTGGCGGTTCGTGAAAGATAAATCAACAGTGATGGCGGGAGGTAGAGCGAAGGCCATCTGCCCGTTCCTTATAGATTGGACGGTTCATTAAAAAAATCGGTGACCTATTTATTTTCGATCATTGTTATCTTCGATATGACCACATGTGGTGGTGTGCTGGAGGAGTACCTGCATTTCCTGTGCTCATATATTACAATCATACGGAGTAGAATCTAATTTTGTTTGCCATGCAATGTTGTAGAGCTATCATATGTCTCATGTCATTTATTTTTAAGCCACCTGCTATCTGCTACTTTTACAGTGCACTAATTCTGCACACACTTCACCCATACTCTCACTATTGTGTTTTTATGCAAGGGTATTTCAGACTCTCCTGCCGAAAGAGAAGCAGCAAAGAAAAGAGAGAAGTCGCTCCAGCTTGGTATACGGGTAGGCAAGACACGTTACAACGCTATAAAGGGTGCAGTGTCAGCAGACGGAGACGGTAAACGCATCTATGTAGTTGATGACCTCGCTCGCAGTGAACCACCATCCCAGGTGCTTGCTTTAACTTTGCGGTGTCATATGTGGTTGCATGTTGGTGTCTAGCTTGTATTCAAAAGGCCGAAGTCGGTCTTTATTAAGATAAGGAAAGATATTTTTTACATGAACCACCATCCCGTGAGCACCAGAAGACAAATAGCTAGTCAGGGCACTGGCCAAGCCAGTGACAAGCCCAGCAAAGACATGCATCACCTGGAAGCCAACTAAAAAGTTGTGATGGTGGCGAAGCAGCCCGCCTCCCACCAGGCTCTCAGGTCTTAGACGATCATGTTCACCACTCCAGCCAGATGTCTAGCTTGTATTGCTTCCAATATGGTTAAATTGCATCTGCTTAGCTTACACATTATACCTTTGAATATGACATGCCTTTCTGTTTTTGGTACATACTAGTACATCTGTGTATTAACCATGTTCTTACATCAAACTAATGTTCTCGTGATCCCTCATCAATCACTTATGATGAGGCAGGCAGGCAAGGGGACTACTCCTCATTTAAAGAATGCAGCGTCAGCCTCCGACATGATTCTCAAGAAGCGAAATGCTAGATGAAGATAGTGAGCGTAGCTCTGTAGTTGATTACAGCATTTCCCTACACAAGCATTGCGGTGCTTGCTCTAACTTGGCAGCGTGATATGTGGTTGCATGTTGCATATGGTGTCTAGATTGTAATTCTTCCAATCTGGTTAAACTACATGTGCTAGTCTGCTTAGCTTATACTCTGTAAATGTGACATTATACTGTTAATGTGACATGCCTTCTGTATTTAGTACATAGTACATCTGTCTATTAAGCATGTCCTTACATAAAACTATTGTTTTTTGTGTCCCGCATCAATCAATATGACGAGACACCTTTAGTATATCTGATGCGATATTAGTTGCATATTTCATATGATTTATAGCATGCGCTGCTTCTAATTTGTTGAAATTCCATTTATGATGGGACGCTTTTAACTTGGCAGTCATATTGGTTGCATCTTTCATGTGGTGTCTAGCTTGCATTGCTTCTTATTTGCTGGAATGGTTTCTGCTTAGTTTACACAAACAGTTGTGAACATGCCATGCCGTCCTGTTTTTCGTACATATTCCATCCTGGTATCATGTGTTTGCCTTACATCAAAGTAGTGATTGTCACTATCATGCATGAATGATTTCTGAAGAGAGAATTTTATTGCTTTTTCTTGTCGGTTTTACTTGACAATTCAAAATCAATAAAGCGGAAGGAAGTTAGCAAGGCATCGGATAAAGGTGCTCCTTCCAAGCGGAGGGCCTCTCAGTTTCTACTCCTCCACACCCCAAGATGATTTCCAAGACAACACATGCATAGACACTCAACAAAGCTGTGTTTATGATGAGCACGTCTCCCCTAGTGCAGCATCACTGGTGCTCCCTCTAACTTGGCACTGTTATATGTGGTTGCATGTTATGTGTGATGTCTAGCTTGTATTGCTTCTAATTTTGTTGAATTCCATCTGCTTACTTTACACATTATACTTGAATAAGACATGTGTTCCTGTTTCTAGAACATACAATATCTATCTATCACACCATGTTCTTACATCAAATTACTACTATTGTGTAACCTGCAACAATCACTTATCATAAGACACGTTTGACTTGGTGTGATATAGGTTACATCTCACATTCTTTTCTAGCTTGTACTACTAATTTGTTGAAATGGCACTTATGACGAGACAGTTTTAACTTGGTAGAGTGATATTATTTGCATCTTTCATATGGTGTCTAGCTTTCATTGCTTCTAATTTGTTGAAATGCCTTCTCCTTAGTTTACACATCATAAGCTGTGAATATGCAATGTTGTGAATATGCAATGGCACTAATGACGAGAGACCTTTAACATGGTATTGTGATGTTGTTTTCATCTTGCATATGATTTATTTCTTGTACTACTTCACATTTGTTTAAGCGCCATTTATCTTTGAGACAACATTAACTTGGCGGAGCGATATTTGTAGCATCTTTCATATGGTGTCTACCTTCCATTGCATTGCTTCTAATTTGGTGAAATGTCTTCTTCTTAGTTTACACATCATAGTTCAGTTATCTCTTCCGTCCTGTTTTTCATACATATTACATCCTCCTATCATGTGGTTGTCTAACATCAAAGTTTTATTAAATGCATCACGCATCAATTTGTTACGAAGAACTAAATTTTATTCGTTTTTCTTGTCGGCTTGACTTAACATGGCACAGAGAAAGAGGAAGAAACAGAGAATGGCAGGGAATGAGAAGCGGGTGAATCCTGCAGATTCTGGTGGTACTGATGGTGTAATAGAGGTGAAAGTCCAGCGGAAAATTCTACAAACACGACATCCCATGCTACACGAACTGCAAAAAAAGCCAAACAGAAACAAATAGCTGCCACCAAACAAGCAGAGACATCCCTAGTTCTTGCAACACCTACCATAGTACTACCAGCTGCACAACATACTCGTGCGTCAACTGAGCTAGCAACATGTTCCCAAGCTCCCTTGCCACCTGACACTACTTCCCAAGCACTCTTGACACAAGACGAGTTGGCAATATCAGATGAACCTTGTGAGCTTAAACAGCAAGAAGGTAGTTGCTGGAGTCAAATTCTGATTGCATGCTTCTTTATATGTAGTCTCACAGTTTGATGTACACTAACACTTCCTATGTTTGTTGTTGGACTAGCACCTAGGTGCAAGAGGAAACAAACATTAGGGATAATGCTTGATAGGTTAACTAAATCTAGAGGAGGAAGAATGGAGATCCGTTTTGAGGTAGGTTTAAAAAGGCCACGTGATGCTACAGAGTCAGCCAAGTTAGTATCAGAGGCAGCGGTTGCCGTTAGGTGTCGTGTACGTATCCTCCCAACATGGATTCAGTACAGGAATGACAAAGATGAAACCCAGTTCAACACCTTCCTCGACCATTTATCTGTAAGTATGGTTATGTATGGAAACTAGTAATATTGTCTTGCTCTGTCCCATACTTTCTAAGTTGCTGATAATGAGACTCCCATAATTTTCAGCAGATGAGGTTCAAGTTGGATAGCCAAGATGATGCAACCAGACAAGCATGCACCCATGTTTTCAAGTCTGCTCTGCGACAATATCAGTATAACTTGAGGAAAACTCACTTTGAAGGCAAGGCTAACAGTGAACTTTCCCAAACATCTCCAGTGGAAAATATATCGGATGAAGACTGGAGGGCCTTGTTAAACACCGGTGCGATCCAAGTATCGGTATATTATATATATGTGATCAGATCACATGTTGAAGTCCTATTGACGCATGTGCCACACAAATCTATCTTCTTGTAGGTGAACTGTTCAAAGAACAAGGCCAACCGTATGAAAGTGAAATTCAATGCATTTACGGGATCTTGTAGCTATATTGCACACTGCGAGGCTCTTGTAATTAGCTGCTGTTTCACTCTTTTCGCTGTACCATATTATCAGATCTATATTGACTTGTTCGAAATGCAGAGGAAAACCCGCAAGGACCAAAAAGTACCTGAACCAAATGCTGTGGAAATCTTCAAGGACTGTCACACCAGCAAGAAGAAGGGCATGACTACACCAGTCAAAGCCGCTGTTGTAAGTCCTTAATCCTCATGCCTTTTAACCACTACTTACTCTGACTTGTGCCTTGAACTGCATGGTTTGCAGCCAATGTCTATTACTCTTTTCAATTTTATACACAATTATCTTAGCGTATCATTGCACCTTACAAGGTTTAAAAGGGAGGAGTGATGTTCCTTTGATCTTGACCCATAATCTAGTTCCGTCTTTGGACTTGCCCACACAGCGTTACAATTGCTGTTTATGCATTCTCGGTTGTTTTGTGATATGAATGATGTCATACTATGCTTACCGTATTATAAACTTCGTCTCTTTATCCTTAGCCCTCAATACAATGTGAAGAAATAGACAATACATTAGCGATTGTACATGGTCATATGTTTGGAACCTGGTTTTATTATGTACTTTGCAATAAAATACAACTAATATTTTACATGGGTTCACGAATAAGTTACGTATATAGACCAAAGCTATTTTGTTTGGTTTTGCTGCCTCCTTAATATCTTCTGTTCTGGTACTACTAATGTAAAACCTCAACTTTTCAGCGAGCTATGGAAAAAATGGTGGAACCGCCACCTTTTGAAGGTGGCGAGCAACAATAACCGCAATGTCACCTCTTGCTGCAGTGGGTCAGTACCTGTCCACTAACAGTGCCAAAAGCACGTTCCTGCGTAATACTGGGTTGGTTTTTAAGGCAATATTGTCCAAACTGCCTCATGATCAAGATATGCAAGCTCAAAGCAATGTTGTATCTGCGCTCCGGACACAAGTCCATTCCCTAACAGAGGCCCTTTGTGAAACAAGGAGAAACATTGCTCAATGTCATCAAGATATGATGGTTTTGAAACCAGACTATCAGACGTTTGCTATGTTGTTCAGGAGCCTAGGGGAAATGAAGGCGAGGGTTATGGTGTTCCATCGGACAATACATCACGAAAACGTAACATTCAGGTCAAATGAACCAAGCTTCTAAACTTCTGGTGGTGCATTTATCTGCTAGACTGTTAAGTTTTTTGCCAACCTTCCTTTTTTTTATATAGTTGTAATTTGTTTTGGTGCGATACAAAATTTATTCTTAACGTGCAGCCACCGGATGAAGAAAACAGCAAGCCATTTTTGTATAGTGTAGGGTGTTCCCTATATTTGCACTGGTGGCGATCTTTGATGTCGAGTGGATGTAATCTGTGCAATCGCCTTAATAGCCTAGCGTTAGTTTGGGCCTTATTTATTTCCTAGTCTTCTTTTTCCCTAGTTTGCTAGTGGCCGCAACTACCCATGGGCCATATACGGGCCATAGGATCCATGGGTCTCCTATGGGCCGTCGATAAATGGGCCTAGGGCCGTCGGATAAATGGGTCTACATGGGCCATAATCGGGCGTAATTGGTATCAGCCTAGCACGGTAACGGACCGTTAACAGGCTGTAGGACTGCAAAAGCTTAATTCTGTCACAGGCATAACGAGTCTTAATGGGCCAGAATATAGGACGGGCTGGCCAGAAACGGGCCGACTCTTGCCGTGGGCCGAATTTGGCCCATTAAGGTAACAGGCCAGTAACGGGCCGACTCTTGCCATCGGCCGAATTTGGCCCATTTGGGGAACATGCCAGTAACGGGCCGACTCTTTCCATGGGCCGAATATTGCCCATTAGGGGAACAGGCCAGTAACGGCCCGGAAGTAATCGAGGGACGAAAAGGAGCCTAAGAACTTATGGGCCGTCAATAGGCCGAAAGCTAACACGGGCTGGAAACGACCCATGTAAATCAGGGCCATTAACGGGTACAAAGAAAATTAGTGTTCATTATGGGCTAGAGTCACCGTGGGCCTGTAAAGGGCCGAAAGATACGAAGGCCTCATATGGGCCGAAAGACGTCATGGGCCGAAAGTGAAATGGGCTGGTGTTATATTCGACGGGCCACATGACGTTGTTGGGCCGATTTCCTTTAGTGCCTAATGGGCCGTAAAATGGAATATTTGCGAAGAGACCGTTAACAGGCTTTTCATGGGCCAGCCCGCTAACTTTTGACCAAGTCCAACGGGCGGCTTTGTAAGCTAAATGGGCGATGGTGGGCGTGCACGTGTCGACATATCATAGGCGCCTATCGACCCTTGATGAGTGACACGTGTTTCGTCCGGCCAATAAAATTTTAAGCGTGGAAATTTCCCATTGGTCGGGGCGATTAACGGGTTATTGGATCCAAAACCCGACCCGATAGCTTAACGGCGTTCGTTACGGTGGATGCCACGTGTCGGTCACCCTTGACGAAAGCACTTACGTGACGCGATTTATCGTCATGGAAGTGGACACTTCGTGATGATAATTTTGGTAATGTCATGGAACACTTCTCTGACAACACGGTATGACTATCTTGATTCTATCATAAATTTGTCATGGATGTACATGCATGAAAAAAAACGCGACCTACTGTGACAAACACGTATCATCATGGAAGTGTATTTATTTTGTAGTGATCAAAGCGTTTATTCCAACTCCGAGAGGCTTGCACCAGTTCATAAATGGATCGCTGGAGCTTGCACACTTTGTTAGCTCCCTTTGGATCGACAAAACCTTCTAGTTGCATCATATACAACTCTTCTTCCAGAAATCCATTCAGGAATGCAGTTTTTATATCCATTTGCCAAATTTCATAATCGTAAAATGCGGCAATTGCTAACATGATTCGGACAGACTTAAGCATCGCCACGGGTGAAAAAGTGTCATCATAGTCAATCCCTTGAACTTGTCAAAAACCTTTTGCAACAAGTCGAGCTTTATAGACAATAACATTACCGTCAGCGTCAGTCTTCTTCTTCAAGATCCATTTATTCTCAATGGCTTGCCGATCGGGCAAGTCAACCAAAGTCCACACTTTGTTCTCATACATGGATCCCATCTCAGATTTCATGGCCTCAAGCCATTTTGCGGAATCTGGGCTTACCATCGCTTCTTCATAGTTCGTAGGCTCGTCATGGTCTAGTAACATAACTTCCCGAACAGGATTACCGTACCAGTCTGGTGCGGATCTTACTCTGGTTGACCTACAAGGTTCAGTAACAACTTGATCTGAAGTTTCATGATCATCATCATTAACTTCCTCACAAATTGGTGTAGGTGTCACAAGAACCGGTTTCTGTGACGAACTACTTTCCAATAAGGGAGCAGGTACAGTTACCTCATCAAGTTCTACTTTCCTCCCACTCACTTCTTTCGACAGAAACTCCTTCTCTAGAAGGATCCAAATTTAGCAACAAAAGTCTTGCCTTCAGATCTGTGATAGAAGGTGTACCCAACAGTTTCCTTTGGGTATCCTATGAAGACACATTTCTCCGATTTGGGTTCAAGCTTATCAGGTTGAAGCTTTTTCACATAAGCATCGCAGCCCCAAACTTTAAGAAATGACAACTTTGGTTTCTTGCCAAACCTCAGTTCATAAGGCGTTGTCTCAACGGATTTTGATGGTGCCCTATTTAACGTGAATGCAGCCGTTTCTAAAGCATAACCCCAAAAAGATAGCGGTAAATCAGTAAGAGACATCATAGATCGCACCATATCTAGTAAAGTACGATTACGAGGTTCGGACACACCATTACGTTGTGGTGTTCCGGGTGGCGTGAGTTGCGAAACTATTCCGCATTGTTTCAAATAAAGACCAAACTCGTAACTCAAATATTCTCCTCCACGATCAGATCGTAGAAACTTTATTTTCTTGTTATGATGATTTTCCACTTCACTCTGAAATTCTTTGAATTTTTCAAATGTTTCAGACTTATGTTACATTAAGTAGATATACCCATATATGCTTAAATCTTCTGTGAAGGTGAGAAAATAACGATACCCGCCACGAGCCTCAAGATTCATCGGACCACATACATCTATATGTATGATTTCCAGCAAATCTGTTGCTTGCTCCATAGTTCCGGAAAACGGTGTTTTAGTCATCTTGCCCATGAGGCACGGTTCGCAAGTACCAAGTGATTCATAATCAAGTGGTTCCAAAAGTTCATCAGTATGGAGTTTCTTCATGTGCTTTACACCAATATGACCTAAACGGCAGTGCCACAAATAAGTTGCACTATCATTATCAACTCTGCATCTTTTGGCTTCAATATTATGAATATGTGTATCACTACTATCGAGATTCAACAAAAATAGACCACTCTTCAAGGGTGCATGACCATAAAAGATATTACTCATATAAATAGAACAACCATTATTCTCTGATTTAAATGAATAACCGTCTCGCATCAATCAAGATCCAGATATAATGTTCATGTTCAACTCTGGCACCAAATAACAATTATTCAGGTCTAAAACTAATCCCGAAGGTAGATGTAGAGGTAGCGTGCCGACCGCGATCACATCGACTTTGGAACCATTTCCCACGCGCATCGTCACCTCGTTCTTTGCCAATCTTCTCTTAATCCATAGTCCCTGTTTCGAGTTGCAAATATTAGCACCAGAACCAGTATCAAATACCAGGTGCTACTGCGAGCATTAGTAAGGTACACATCAATAACATGTATATCACATATACCTTTATTCACCTTGCCATCCTTCTTATCCGCCAAATACTTGGGGCAGTTCCGCTTCCAGTGACCAGCCTGTTTGCAGTAGAAGCACTCAGTCTCAGGCTTAGGTCCAGACTTAGGTTTCTTCTCCTGAGCAACTTGGTTGCTGTTCTTCTTGAAGTTCCCCTTCTTCTTCCCTTTGCCCTTTTTCTTGAAACTGGTGGTCTTGTTGACCATCAACACTTGATGCTCCTTCTTGATTTCTACCTTCGCAGCTTTTAGCATTGCGAAGAGCTCGGGAATCGTCTTATCCATCCCTTGCATGCTATAGTTCATCACGAAGCTTTTGTAGCTTGGTGGCAGTGATTGAAGAATTCTGACAATGACGCTATCATCCAGAAGATTAACTCCCAGTTGAATCAAGTGATTGTTATACCCAAACATTCTGAGTATATGCTCACTGACAAAACTATTCTCCTCCATCTTACAGCTGTAAAACTTATTGAAGACTTCATATCTCTCAATCCGGGCATTTTCTTGAAATATTAACTTCAACTCCTGAAACATCTCATATGCTCCATGACGTTCAAAATGTCGTTGAAGTCCTGGTTCTAAGCCGTAAAGCATGGCACACTGAACTATGAATAGTCATCTACTTTGCTCCGCCAGACGTTCATAACATCTGGTGTTGCTCCTGCATCAGGTCTGGCACCTAGCGGTGCTTCCAGGACATAATTCTTCTATGCAACAATGAGGATAATCCTCAAGTTAGGACCCAGTCCGTTTAATTGCTACCATCATCTTTCAACTTTTCTTTCTCAAGGAACGCATTAAAATTCAATGGAACAACAACACGGGCCATCTATCTACAATCAACATAGACGAGCAAAATACTATCAGGTACTAAGTTCATGATAAATTTAAGTCCAATTAATCATATTACTTAAGAACTCCCACTTAGATAGACATCCCTCTAATCCTCTAAGTGATCACGTGATCCAAATTAACTAAACCATGTCCGATCATCACGTGAGATGGAGTAGTTTCAATGGTGAACATCACTATGTTGATCATATCTACTATATGATTCACGCTCGACTCGACCTTTCGGTCTCAGTTTCGGAGGCCATATCTGCATATTCTAGGCTCGTCAAGTTTAACCTGAGTATTCCGCGTGTGCAACTGTTTTGCACTTGTTGTATTTGAACGTAGAGCCTATCACACCCGATCATCACATGGTGTCTCAGCACGAAGAACTTTCACAACGGTGCATACTCAGGGAGAACACTTATACCTTCATAATTTAGTGAGAGATCATCTTATAATGCTACCGTCAATCAAAGCATGATAAGATGCATAAAAGATAAACATCACATGCAATCAATATAAGTGATATGATATGGCCATCATCATCTTGTGCTTGTGATCTCCATATCCGAAGCACCGTCATGATCACCATCGTCACCGGCGCGACACCTTGATCTCCATCATAGCATCGTTGTCGTCTGATACGTCTCCAATGTATCTATAATTTTTGATTGTTCCATGCTATTATATTACCTGTTTTGAATGATTATGGGCTTTATTATACACTTTTATATTACTTTTGGGACTAACCTATTAACCGGAGGCCCAGCCCATATTGTTGTTTTATTACCTGTTTCAGTATTTCGAAGAAAAGGAATATCAAACGGAGGCCAAACGGAACGAAACCTTCGGCAGCGTTATTTTTTGGAAGATTATCATCCTAGAGGCTTGGAGATCAAGTTAGAAGATCCTCGAGGAGCCCAGGAGATAGGGGGGCGCGCCCCCCCTACAGGGCGTGCCCCCCTGTCTCGTGGACCCCTCGAGCACCTCCCAACCGACTTATTTCGCCTATATAGTCCCACGTACCCTAAAAACATCTAGGGACAAGATAGATCGGGAGTTCCACCGCCGCAAGCCTCTGTAGCCACCAAAAACCTCTCGGGAGCCCGTTCCGGCACCCTGCCGGAGGGAATCCATCACCGGTGGCCATCTTCATCATCCCGACGCTCTCCATGACGAGGAGGAAGTAGTTCACCCTCGGGGCTGAGGGTATGTACCAGTAGCTATGTGTTTGATCTCTCTCTCTCTCGTGTTCCCTCTATGGCACGATCTTGATGTATCCCGAGCTTTGCTATTGTAGCTGGATCTTATGATGTTTCTCCCCCTCTACTCTCTTGTGATGAATTGAGTTTCCCCTTTGAAGTTATCTTATCGGATTGAGTCTTTTATGAGAACACTTGATGTATGTCTTGCCGTGTTTATCTGTGGTGACAATGGGATATCATGTGCCACTTGATGTATGTTTTGGTGACCAACTTGCGGGTTCTGCCCATGAACCTATGCATAGGGGTTGGCACACGTTCTTGACTCTCCGGTAGAAACTTTGGGGCACTCTTTGAAGTACTTTGTGTTGGCTGGATGAATTTGAGACTGTGTGATGCATATCGTATAATCATGCCCACGGATACTTGAGGTGACAATGGAGTATCTAGGTGACATTAGGGTTTTGGTTGATTTGTGTCTTAAGGTGTTATTCTAGTACGAACTCTTTAATAGATCGATCCGAAAGAATAACTTTGAGGTGGTTTCGTACCCTACCATAATCTCTACGTTTGTTCTCCGCTATTAGTGGCTTTGGTGTGACTCTTTGTTGCATGTTGAGGGATTGTTATATGATCTATCTATGTTATTATTGTTGAGAGAACTTGCACTAGTGAAAGTATGAACCCAAGGCCTTGTTTCCTATCATTGCAATACCATTTACGCTCACTTTTATCATAGTTACCTTGCTGTTTTTATATTTTCAGATTACAAATACCTTTATCTACCATCCATATTGCACTTGTATCACCATCTCTTCGCCGAACTAGTGCACCTATACAATTTACCATTGTATTGGGTGTGTTGGGGACACAAGAGACTCTTTGTTATTTGGTTGCAGGGTTGTTTGAGAGAGACCATCTTCATCCTACGCCTCCCACAGATTGATAAACCTTAGGTCATCCACTTGAGGGAAATTTGCTACTGTCCTACAAACCTGTGCACTTGCAGGCCCAACAACGTCTAGAAGAAGAAGGTTGTGTAGTAGACATCAAGCTCTTTCCTGGCGCTGTTGCCGGGGAGGTGAGTGCTTGAAGGTATATCTTTAGATCTTGCAATCAAATCTCTTTGTTTCTTGTTTTAGCACTAGTTTAGTTTATAAAAGAAAATTACAAAAAAATGGAATTGAGTCTACCTCATACGCTTCATCTTTTTAATATGTTTCGTGAGTTTGATGGGAAGGAAAATTGTGCCAAAGTGTTAGAAGAAGAATGCATTAGAATGTTTGGCACTAAATCTTTGAATGATGGACATGATTGCAATGTTGTTAGTATCAATTCCTTGAATATCCCATGATGCTAATGATATGCAAAGCCACAAGCTTGGGGAAGCTATGTTTGATGAAGATGATATTTTTTGTCCCCCAAGCTTTGATGAGCAAATTTACTATGATGAAAACATGCCTCCTATCTATGATGATTATTGTGATGACACGTATTCTTTAAATAATAATGATAACCATGAAACTTGTCATCTTGATCTTAATTTTCAATCACATGATAGTTATTTTGTTGAGTTTGCTCCCACTATTATTCATGAGAAGAATTTTGCTTATGTGGAGAGTAGTAAATTTTCTATGCTTGTAGATCATGAAAAGAATGCTTTAGGTGATGGTTATATTGTTGAATTCATTCATGATGCTACTGAAAATTATTATGAGGGAGGAATATATGCTTTTAGGAATTGCAATAATGTCAAGTTTTCTCTCTATGTGTTGAAAATCTTGAAGCTATGCTTGTGTTACCCTCCTATGCTAGTTGATTATTGTTCCCATAAGTTGTTTGCTCACAAAATACCTATGCATAGGAAGTGGGTTAGACTTAAATGTGCTAGTCATGTTCTTCATGATGCTCTCTTTGTGTTTCAATTCTTATCTCTTATGTGAGCATCATTGAAATCATCATGCCTAGCTAGGGGCTTTAAACGTTAGCGCTTGTTGGGAGGAAACCCAATTTTATTTTAGTTTCTTGCTTTTTGGTTCTATTTAGGAATAAATAATCCATCTAGCCTCTGGTTAGATGTGTTTTCATGTTTTAATTAGTGTTTGTGCCAAGTAGAACCTTTGGGAAGACTTGGGTGAAGTCTTTATGATCATGCTGTAAAAAACAGAAACTTTAGCCCTCACGAGATTAGCTTCAACTTTTTACTGGAGAGTGATATTTAGTTGATTATTTTTTAATATGATTACTAGAAAAATTCCTCAGGTCCACCAATTTATTTTAGAATTTTTGGAGTTCCAGAAGTTTGCGTTAGTTACAGATTACTACAGACTGTTCTGTTTTTGACAGATTCTGTTTTCATTGTGTTGTTTGCTTATTTTGATGAATCTATGGCTAGTAAAATATTTTATAAACCATAGAGAAGTTGGAATACAGTAGGTTTAACACCAATATAAATAAAGAATGAGTTCATTACAGTACCTTGAAGTGGTGTTTTGTTTTCTTTCGCTAACGGAGCTTACAAGATTTCTGTTGAGTTTTGTGTTGTGGAGTTTTCAAGTTTTGGGTAAAGATTCGATGGACTATGGAATAAGGAGTGGCAAGAGCCTAAGCTTGGGGATTCCCAAGGCACCCCAAGTTAATATTCAATAGTAGCCAAAAGCCCAAGCTTGGGGATGCCCCGGAAGGCAACCCCTCTTTCGTCTTCGTTCATCGGTAACTTTACTTGGAGCTATTTTTTTATTCACCACATGATATGTGTTTTGCTTGGAGCGTCATTTTCTCTTGTTATTTTTTTCTTGATGTTATTTAGAATAATGTTTTGCATCTTTAGTTCCAATAAA
Organism: Aegilops longissima; assembly: GCA_021605205.1. Lineage (NCBI taxonomy): Eukaryota > Viridiplantae > Streptophyta > Magnoliopsida > Poales > Poaceae > Aegilops > Aegilops longissima. The sequence goes on from CM038682.1 coordinate 189,177,258, forward strand.
AATGTCAAGGATAGCCTTTGCCATGCTTATTTTGCTAGTATACATGTTGCTGTTTGAAAACAGAAAGTTTACCGCTGTTGCAAAAATTCCCTAGAAAAGTCAGAGAGTGATATAACGTTGAATATTTTTGCATATTTAGCTCTGATAAATTTATTACAGTGGGAATTTTAGTTCAAAAATTTTGGAGTTAGGGAAGTATGGTGAATCTTGCATTCTTTACAGACTGTACTGTTTTGGCAGATTGCTGTTATGTTTGCATTGTTTGCATATGTTTGCTTGTTTAATGATTCTATTTGAGGATAGGAGTATTAAATATGCAGAGGCATTTAGTATTCAATTTTGAATAATAATGTTAGTGATTTGTTACAGTAGAAAATGATAAGGTTTTGCGTTGGTTTATACTAACCTATCTCACGAGTTCTTGTTGAGTTTGTTGTGAATGAAGCTTTTGATAAAAAGAGAAACCATGATATGAGAGGAATTAAGGAGACATAAATTCTCAAGCTTGGGGATGCCCAAGGCACCCCAAGATAATATTTCAAGAAGTCTCAATCATCTAAGCTTGGGGATGCCCCGGTAGGCATCCCACCTTTCTTCTTCAACAACTATCGGTTAGTATCGGTTGAGCCTAAGTTTTTGCTTCTACACATGAGTTGTGCTATCCTTGAAATGTCATTTTATTTTGTTTTGCTTGATGTTTTAATACAATACCAAGTTCTGAAATTATTTAATGAGAGAGAGTCTTCACATTAGCTACATAATTATTTAGCTACTCATTGATCTTCACTTATATCTTTTTGGAGTAGTTTGTCGGTTGCTCTAGTACTTCACTTATATCTTTTAGAGCACAACGGTGGTTTTATTTTGTAGAAATTAATGAACTCTCATGCTTCACTTATTTTATTTTGAGAGTCTTAAACAACATGGTAATTTGAACAAAAACTATCATAGGAAGTGAATTGGATGCTATGATCAATTTGATACTTGATAATTGTTTTGAGATATGGAGGTAGTGATATTAAAGTCATGCTAGTTGGGTGATTATGAATTCAAAGAATGCTTGTGTTGAAGTTAGCAAGTCCCGTAGCATGCACGTATGGTTAAATTTGTGTAACAAATTTGAAACATGAAGTGTACCTGGCTTGTGCATCCTTATGAGTGGCGGTCGGGGACGAGCGATGGTCTTTTCCTACCAATCTATCCCCCAAGGAGCATGCGCGTAGTGCTTGACTTTTGATGACTTCTAAATTTTTGCAATAAGTATATGAGTTCTTTTGACTAATGTTGAGTCCATGGATTATACGCACTTTTACCTTTCCACCTTTGCTAGCCTCTTCGGTACCGTGCATTGCCCTTTCTCACCTTGAGAGTTGGTGCAAACTTCGCGGTGCATCAAACCCGTGATACGATACGCTCTATCACACATAAGCCTCATTATATCTTCCTCAAAACAGCCACCATACCTACCTATTTATGGCATTTCCATAGCCATTCCGAGATATATTGCCATGCAACTTTCCACCTTTCCGTTTATCATCATTATGACATACATTACTTTTGTCATATTGCCATTGCATGATCATGTAGTTGACATCATATTTGTGGCAAAGCCACCATGCATTATTTTTCATACATGTCACTCTTGATTCATTGCACCATCCCGGTACACCGCCGGAGGCATTCATATAGAGTCATATCTTGTTCTAGTTTCGAGTTGTAATTCATATGTTGTAATCAATGAAAGTGTGATGATCATCATTATTAGAGCATTGCCCCAAAAAAAGAAGAAAGGCCAAAAGAAAAAAAGGCCCAAAAAAAGGGGCAATGGTACTATCTCTTTTTCCACACTTGTGCTTCAAAGTAGCACCTTGTCTTTCATGTAGTGAGTCTCATATATTGTGCTTCAAAGTAGCACCATGTTTTTCATATAGTGAGTCTCATAAGTTGTCTTTTTCATACTAGTGGGAATTTTTCATTATAGAACTTGGCTTGTATATTCCTACGATGGGCTCCCTCAAATGCCCTAGGTCTTCGTGAACAAGCAAGTTGGATGCACACCCAGTAGTTTTCTTTTGTTGAGCATTCATTTATAGCTCTTGTGCATCCGTTGCATGGCAATCCCTACTCCTCATGTTGACATCAATTGATGGGCATCTCCATAGCCCGTTGATTATCCTCGTCAATGTGAGACTTTCTCCTTTTTTGTCTTCTCCACACAATCCCCATCATCATATTCTATTCCACCCATAGTGCTATATCCATGGCTCACGCTCATGTATTGCGTGAAGGTTGAAAAAGTTTGAGATTATTTAAGTATGAAACAATTGCTTGGCTTGTCATCGGGGGTATAGAAGTTGGGAACATCTTTGTGTGATGAAAATGAAGCATAGCCTAACTATATGATTTTGTAGGGATGAACTTTCTTTTGCCATGTTATTTTGAGAAAACATGATTACTTTCATTAGTATGCTTGAAGTGTTACTATTTCTTTTATCAATATGAACTTTTATTTTGAATCATTTGGATCTGAACGTTCATGCCACAATAAAGAAAATTACTTTGAGAATCATGCTAGGTAGCATTCCACATCAAAAATTCTGTTTTTATCATTTCCCTACTCAAGGACGAGCAGGAATTAAGCTTGGGGATGCTTGATACGTCTCCAACGTATCTATAATTTTTTATTGTTCCATGCTATTATATTACCAGTTTTGAATGATTATGGGCTTTATTATACACTTTTATATTACTTTTGGGACTAACCTATTAACCGGAGGCCCAGCCCATATTGCTGTTTTATTGCCTGTTTCAGTATTTCGAAGAAAAGGAATATCAAACGGAGTCCAAACGGGATGAAACCTTCGGCAGCATTATTTTTTGGAAGATTATCATCCTGGAGGCTTGGAGATCAAGTCAGAAGATCCTCAAGGAGCCCAGGAGATAGGGGGGCGCCCCCCCCCCCTACAGGGCGCGGCCCCCTGTCTCGTGGACCCCTCGAGTACCTCCCGGCCGACTTCTTTCGCCTATATATATATAGTCCCACGTACCCTAAAAACATCTAGGGACAAGATAGATCGGGAGTTCCGCCGCCGCAAGCCTCTGTAGCCACCAAAAACCTCTCGGGAGCCTGTTCCGGCACCCTGCCGGAGGGGGAATCCATTACCGGTGGCCATCTTCATCATCTCGGCGCTCTCCATGACGAGGAGGGAGTAGTTCACCCTCGGGGCTGAGGGTATGTACCAGTAGCTATGTGTTTGATCTCTCTCTCTCTCTCTCTCATGTTCCCTCTATGGCACGATCTTGATGTATCCTGAGCTTTTCTATTGTAGTTGGATCTTATGATGTTTCTCCCCCTCTACTCTCTTGTGATGAAATGAGTTTCCCCTTTGAAGTTATCTTATCGGATTGAGTCTTTTATGAGAACACTTGATGTATGTCTTGCCGTGTTTATCTGTGGTGACAATGGGATATCATGTGCCACTTGATGTATATTTTGGTGACCAACTTGCGGGTTCCGCCCATGAACCTATGCATTGGGGTTGGCACACGTTCTTGACTCTCCGGTAGAAACTTTGGGGCACTCTTTGGAGTACTTTGTGTTGGTTGGATGAATCTGAGATTGTGTGATGCATATCGTATAATGATGCCCACGGATACTTGAGGTGACAATGGAGTATCTAGGTGAAATTAGGGTTTTGGTTGATTTGTGTCTTAAGGTGTTATTCTAATACGAACTCTTTAATAGATCGATCCGAAAAAATAACTTTGAGGTGGTTTCGTACCCTACCATAATCTCTACGTTTGTTCTCCGCTATTAGTGGCTTTGGAGTGACTCTTTGTTGCATGTTGAGGGATTGTTATATGATCTATCTATGTTATTATTGTTGAGAGAACTTGCACTAGTGAAAGTATGAACCCTAGGCCTTGTTTCCTATCATTGCAATACCGTTTACGCTCACTTTTATCATTAGTTACCTTGCTGTTTTTATATTTTCATATTACAAATACCTTTATCTACCATCCATATTGCACTTGTATCACCGTCTCTTCGCCGAACAAGTGCACCTATACAATTTACCATTGTATTGGGTGTGTTGGGGACACAAGAGACTCTTTGTTATTTGGTTGCAGGGTTGTTTGAGAGAGACCATCTTCATCCTACGCCTCCCACGGATTGATAAACCTTAGGTCATCCACTTGAGGGAAATTTGCTACTGTCCTACAAACCTGTGCACTTGCAGGCCCAACAACGTCTACAAGAAGAAGGTTGTGTAGTAGACATCATCGTCTCGCTAACTTATGCTTCTACGGCTATCGCTACCGCTTAGTGATAAAGTAAAGCATTACAGGGCGTTTGCATTGCATACAATAAAGCGACAACCATATGGCTCCTGCCAGTTGTTGATAACTCGGTTACAAAACATGATCATTTCATACAATAAAATATAGCATCATGCCTTGACCATATCACATCACAACATGCCCTGCAAAAACAAGTTAGACGTCCTCTACTTTGTTGTTGCAAGTTTTACGTGCTGCTACGGGCTGAGCAAGAACCGTTCTTACCTACGCATCAAAACCACAATGATAGTTTGTCAAGTTAGTGATGTTTTAACCTTCTCAAGGACCGGGCGTAGCCACACTCGGTTCAACTAAAGTTGGAGAAACTGACACCTGCCAGCCACCTGTGTGCAAAGCACGTTGGTAGAACCAGTCTCGCGTAAGCATACGCGTAATGTCGGTCCGGGCCGCTTCATCCAACAATACCGCCGAACTAAAGTATGACATGATGGTAAGCAATATGACTTAGATCGCCCACAACTCACTAGTTTTCTACTCGTGCATATAAGATCTACGCATAAAACCAGGCTCGGATGCCACTGTTGGGGAACGTAGTAATTTCAAAAAAATTCCTACGCACACACAAGATCATGGTGATGCATAGAAACGAGAGGGGAGAGTGTGTCCATGTACCCTCGTAGACCGAAAGCGGAAGCGTTAGCACAATGCGGTTGATGTAGTTGTACATCTTCACGATCCGACCGGTCAAGTACCGAACGTACGGCACCTTCGAGTTCAGCACACGTTCAGCTCGATGACGTCCCTCGAGCTCCGATCCAACCGAGCTTTGAGGGAGAGTTCCGTCAGCACGATGGTGTGGTGACGATGATGACGTTCTACCGACGCAGGGATTCGCCTAAGCACCGCTACGATATTATCGAGGTGGATTATGGTGGAGGGGGGCACCGCACACGGCTAAGAGATCAAGAGATCAATTGTTGTGTCTAGAGGTGCGCCCTGCCCCAGTATATAATGGAGCAAGGGGGGAGAGGCGGCCGGCCATGAGGAGGCGCGCCAGGGAGGAGTCTTACTCCCACCGGGAGTAGGACTCCCTCCTTTCCTAGTTGGAGTAGGAGAAGGGGGAAGGAGGAGGGAGAGAGGAAGGAAAGGGGGCGCCCCCCTCCTTGTCCAATTCGGACTAGAGGGGGAGGGGGCGCACGGCCTGCCCTGGCCGCCCCTCCTCTTCTCCACTAAGGCCCATCTTGGCCCATTAACCCCCCCGGGGGGGGGGTCTGGTAACCCCCGGTACTCCGGTAAAATCCCGATTTCACCCGGAACACTCCCGATATCCAAATATAGGCTTCCAATATATCAATCTTTATGTCTCGACCATTTTGAGACTCCTCGTCATGTCCGTGATCACATCCGGAACTCCGAACTATCTTCGGTACATCAAAACACATAAACTCATAATATAACCGTCATCGAACTTTAAGCGTGCGGACCCTACGGGTTCGAGAACTATGTAGACATGACCGAGACACGTCTCTAGTCAATAACCAATAGTGAAACTTGGATGCTCATATTGGCTCCTATATATTCTACGAAGATCTTTATCGGTCAAACCGCATAACAACAAACGTTGTTCCCTTTTTCATCGGTATGTTACTTGCCCGAGATTCGATCGTCGGTATCTTAATACCTAGTTCAATCTCGTTACCAGCAAGTCTCTTTACTCGTTCCGTAATACATCATACCGCAACTAACTCATTATTTGCAATGCTTGCAAGGCTTATAGTGATGTGCATTACCGAGTGGGCCTAGAGATACCTCTCCGACAATCAGAGTGACAAATCCAAATCTCGAAATACGCCAAACTGTCGGTGTACTAGAGTAGGGGTACCCTAGTATCCCGAACTTCGTGCCTGGGCGTCGCAACACCATGGGGGGCTTGCCCGGTGACCGCCAAGGTCCTCCTCGGCTCCATTGGAGCCATTCAAGAACAAAGTATTTAAGCCAAAGAGACAAGACCCGGCAAGAGGAGCTTGCGGGAAAATGATGAGCGACAAGCTTCCGGCGCGACAGGCAATGACGCGGCAAAGGCGCTTGTCGCTGCAGACTACCTCCGTTCCTCCGCTCCAGCTCATCCACCAGCGTGTCGCCATGGGACCATTCCGGTAGCGTGGCAAGAGGTTGTCTTGCCAGCGGAGCGCGGTGGTAAGCGGCGCCGACAAGATCGCCATCGTGGCGGCGGTGGCGCCCGACGGTCCTTTTTTCGCCTTTGTTTAGTCGACTTAGGCGGGCATTAAATGCCTTTGTCCCCTGCCGTCAGGGTTAGGTATGATACACTGTACAAGTAGCTGTACCAACCACGAGTCCTTTTACGTTTCTGCCCTTGTCTACGTTGCCACCTGTTGGAGACCCCTTGAGCATATAAAAGGAGGCCCATGCGCAACGTAGAAAGGGGGTCGGTTCATTCGAAACCAGAGAACTCCCACGCTAGGTCTTGTAGCTCTCAGTGCTCCCTAGCAAGAACACAATACAATCAGACAAGCAGCAGTAGGAGTATTATCTCTCCGGAGAGCTCCGAAGCTGGGTAAACTGCTCGTGTGCTTCGCCTCGATCTGCTCTTCGTGCGACCTCCGCCCCCACCGAACCGAAGGGCTCGGTCCGCCGGTCCCATAGGTGTTCGTGGGTCCGATCAGCTTCCCCGACATCTTTGGCGCGCCAGGTAGGGGGCGTCGAGGCTGTGTGAACCTGATCCGGCGTTCACACGAGCTACATCTTCATAATCTTCATCGACATGCCACCGAAGAAGAAGGCTTCGGCGGCAGCGGAGCCGTCCACGTCGATCCCACCACCACCGGAGCAAATGGGTGGTGGGGTAGACGCCGGAGGAAGGACGGGCGTCGACGAGGGAGCCCACGACGCGGCCAAGTCCAAGGACAAGGCTGCGTAGACCTCGGCATCCGTACATGCACCGCGTCCATCTCAGGAGGCGCGGGACCGACAGCGTCATGGTATTCACAGTACCATACGCTCGTTGGATCAAGGTCGAGCTGGTGGATCCCGGGACCCTCAAGACTAGCGCCCACGCCAACACGCTGGCGCGGGTGAGGCACGGTCGCCTGGACGGGATACTGCTCCTTCTAACATAGTTAGAAGCCCGAGCATATCCCGCTCCTCGCACCGTTCGCCACTTCCACCCACCACTCCAGCAGAAGCTTTGGCGAGAGCTCAACTGCTCCTAGATTACCCTCCAACGGCCGACAAGGTCGATGAATGGAGGGCCACCATCCAGAGTCTCATCAGCTTTGCCAATGGCGACACTCCGCGACAACCGACTACGCCGATGCGCGGCAAGGCGGCAAAGGCACGAGCGGTGGCGGCGAAACCGTGGGGTGCAACCACCAGCACTCTCCACCCGAAGGCCAAGATCGCCGACTCGCCGGATCCACCACGACAGCGACTCCACCGCGTCGCCGGATCCACGAGCTCGTCGCGATCAACGCCAAGTTCTTCACGAGAACGACAGCAAGAAAGGCGCTCGAACTCGCGCCGAGCACCGAAGAGAAGCGGCGTCAATCCGACCATCGCCACAGGCCCTCTGTCAACATGCATGCGCCAGAGAGAACCAGCGACTTGCGTCTGTGATAGGTTGCCCTGCGTTCACTCGTGAGCTGCGGCAAGTCCAGTGGCCCAGCAAGAAGAATTTCAAGCCAGATGTACCAGAGAAGTACGATGGCAAGACGCATCCGTCGGAGTTCCTCAGCATCTACACCATTGTGGTGCAAGCTGCCGGGGGGCGAGACGACAAGATTCTGGCCAACTACTTCCCGCTGGTACTCAAATCCAATGTCAGATCTTGGCTCATGCACTTGCCGGACAACTCCATATCCTCTTGGGCAGATCTGTGCCATCAGTTTGTCGGCGCCTTCACAGGCGGCCACAAGCCCCATGGCCAAGAGAGCGATCTTCATCTGTTAGCCCAGAAGGAAGGAGAACCCCTGCGCAAGTACATTCAGAGATTCAGCCGTGTACAGCACAACATCCCAGATGTCCACCCTGCCGCGGTGATCAGCGCGTTCCATCAGAACGTGCGAAACCGCAGGATGCGGGAGGAGATGGCGATGTGCAAGATCAGAGATGTCAGTGAGCTATATGCCCTGGCCGACAAGTGTGCACGTGCTGAGGAAGGGAGGAGACTCCCCGGAGAGAATACAGAAGCTGCGGGATCTAATAGCGAAGGGTCCACCCCGGCAAAGAAAAGCCGGCGGCGGAATAACAGGAAAAAGAAAGGCAAAGATGTGCTAGTTGGCAAGCAGTCCGGCAACGGGGGTGGCGCCAAGAAGGCCAAGATTGGTAGCTCCGGCGAGGAGGTTGCCGCGGGCGCCAACTGCCAAGCTGTGGCGGTCGCCGACAAGCAGGACGGCTCCAACAAGCAGTACTGCAAGATCCACCGCACCAAGGGCCATGACCTCCAGAGCTGCAAGAAGGTCGAGCAGCTTGTTGAGCAGCAGAAGGCTGAATACGAGCGGCGCGACAAGGAGAAGGCTCAAGAAGGTGCTGGAGGACCTAGCAAGAAACGCCCCGGCCGGGGAGGACGCCGCGGCAAGGCCAAGCAGCGGCAAGACCTCCTCGCGGCCGTGACAAGGATGAAGATGACGACGACGATGAAGACATGGAAGATGATGAGACCGATGAGCAGGAGTTCCAGAAAGCCGCAGAGGTCTTGTGCGTTGACGGCGGTGCTACTCTGCATACTTCGCACCGCCAACTCAAACAGTGGATGCGGGAAGTCAATGTGGCAGAACCATCCGTCGAGTCACGCAAGCCTCTGAAATGGTCCAGCACGCCTATCATCTTTGATATTGAGGACCACCCTGATCGCATCACTGCGGTCGGGTGCTTGCCGATGTTGGTTTCACCGACTATCCGCAACCTCAAGGTCACTAAGATGCTAGTTGACGGCGGGGCCGGCTTGAACCTGATCTCCTCCGCGGTACTTTAGAAGCTTCAGATCCCTGATGGCGAGCTCGAAGAGACCGGCACATTCCAAGGAATCAATCCAGGAAGGAGCAAGCCAAAGGGAAAAATCACATTGCCCGTGACATTTGGCAGCGAGTTGAACTTCAGGATTGAGAGGGTCACTTTTGACGTTGCTGATTTTCCATTGCCTTATAATGGGATACTTGGCCGTCCAGCACTCGCTAAGTTCATGGCAGCCTCTCATTATGCATACAACTTGCTCAAGATGCCAGGCCTGATAAGTGTCATCTCTGTCCCCGGCGACAAGAAAGATGCTCTTATCTGCGCCGACAAGATCTACCGGGAAGCAGCAGCTGCAATAGATAGCAAGTCACTTGCCGCTGAAGCTCCCGGGGGGAAGAAGAAGACCAAGTCCGGCAAGAGCTCTGATGCCCACTCCGGCAAGCACACCTCTTCGGGGTGCTGCGCTACCGTCGAGGACGCACCATCGAGCTCCACCGGCAAGTGTAAGAAGACGATGGCAGCTCCACCAAAGACCAAGAAGGTGTCCGCCAAGGAGGACGGCACTGGTGGTACCTTCACCATCAGTGCCACTCTCGACCCTAAATAGGAAGGCGCGCTCGTTGTTTTCCTGCGGGCGAACGTCGATGTGTTTGCATGGCAACCGTCTGACATCCCCGGTGTTCCCAGGAAAGTAATTGAGCACCATCTTGCCGTCTGTCCTCACGCGCGGCCCGTCAAGCAGAAAGTCAGAAAGCAAGCAGTGGAGCGCCAAGAGTTCATCGCAGAAGAGATCAAGAAATTGGAAGCAGCAGGCCTTGTCAGAGGAGTGCTCCATCCTACGTGGTTGGCCAATCCTGTAGTCGTGCGTAAGGCAAACGGAAAATGGAGGCTTTGTATCGACTTTACCGATGTTAATAAAGCTTGTCCCAAAGACCCATTTCCCTTGCCACGCATCGATCAGATTGTTGACTCCACGGCCGGATGTGATTTGCTTTCATTTCTTGATGCGTACTCAGGATATCATCAGATCTTCATGGCAGAAGAGGATGAGGAGAAAACTGCATTCATCACCCCATGTGGCACATACTGTTTTGTACGGATGCCTTTCGGCTTAAAGAATGCTGGTTCAACATTTGCAAGAGTAGTCCATGACGCTTTTGAGCCGCAAATGCATAGAAATGTAGAAGCCTACATGGATGACATAGTGGTCAAGAGCAAGGACAAGGCAACTCTGGTTCAAGATTTAGATGAAACCTTTGCAAATCTGCGCAAGATCAACCTCAAGCTCAACCCCGAGAAGTGTGTGTTTGGAGTCCCTTCCGGCAAGCTTCTCGGGTTCTTCGTATCTCAGCGGGGAATTGAAGCCAATCCCGACAAGATCAAGGCCATTGAGCAGATTGAAGCACCAAAGCGCGTCAAGGATGTACGAAGACCAAAGCTCTCAGCAGGTTTATCTCTAGGTCTGCTGAACGCGCCCTACCATTTTTCAAAATTTTGAAAAAGGCAGGTCCAATGAAATGGACTCCCGAAGCGGAGGCTGCGCTGCAGGACTTAAAGAGATACCTGTCCTCCACTCCAATACTTGTAGCACCTAGGCCACAAGAGAAGTTGCTGCTATATATAGCGGCAACCAATCAAGTGGTTAGTGCTGCGTTAGTAGCGGAGAGGGAGGCGGATGATGAGCTAGCAACCACGGCAAAGGCATCCAGCGACAAGCAGGGGGCTTCATCGGCAAGCTCTGGTCCCGACAAGGATGAATCCGCGCAGGAGTATGAGAAGACACAGAAAAGGATGGTGCAGCGCCCAGTTTACTTTGTCAGTTCCCTTCTGCAGGGGGCTAGGTCAAGGTACTCTGGTGTGCAGAAATTGCTTTTCGGCCTTCTCATGGCCTCGAGAAAGCTGCGCCATTACTTTCAAGCACATGAGATCACATCGTCACTCACTTTCCGTCAAGAGGATCTTGCAAAATCCGAGGCAACAGCAGGATTGTCGAGTGGGCACTAGAACTGTCAAGCTTTGGCCTTAAGTTTGAGAGCACTTCAACTATCCAAAGCGAGCATTGGCGAGTTCATAGCAGAATGGGCGCCAACCCAAGACGAAGAGATTCCAGAAATGAGCATCCCGTCAAGGAGGCAAGCAAAGAGTGGCTGATGTACTTTGATGGTGCCTTCTCGCTGCAAGGCGCCGGTGTTTGGCGTGCTTGCTTGTAGCACCCACGGAGAGCACCTCAAGTACATAGTCCAAATGCACTTTCCCAAGGAGCAAGCAACAAACAATACCGCAGAGTATGAAGGTTTGCTTGCCGGTCTCGAGATCGCAGAGACCTTGGGATCAAGAAGCTCATTGTCGGGGTGACTCACAGCTTGTCGTCCGCCAAGTGAACAAGGATTATCAGAGTCCGTTGATGGAAGCCTATGTTGATGAAGTGAGAAAGCTAGAAGAGAACTTTGACGGCCTGCAGATGGAACATGTTCCAAGAGCTCAGAACGATATTGCTGATGGTCTGTCAAAGTGCGCCGCACTCAAGTTGCCTGTGGAACCAGGGATTTTTGTGCTCAAGCTGACTCAACCGACTGTAACGCCATCAACTGGATAGAACAAGAAGAGAAAGTTGATTTCTGGTGACTATTTTCCGGCAGAGCTTCCCGAAGCCGCCGCCAACAAGGTCCCCAAGATCAACACCAAGACTGCTGAGGAGCAGTCTACTCCAGCAAACCCAACGGTTTGTTTCGTTGAAGCAGACGCTCCCGACAAATTTTGCTTCGGCAAGCTTGCCGGGGAACGTCAAGCTCCGGCCGAGCCGCAGGTTCTCGCCGTAGAAGCTGATGTTCCCGCAGCAGCAGATGTGCCTTTAGTCCTTGTTGTCGAGCCGCAGGCTCCAGCATGGGCGCGACAGATTGTCCATTTCCTTCAGACAGGAGAACTTCCTGAAGAGCAAGAAGAAGCGGAAAGAGTAGCCCAGCAGTCAAGTATGTACCAGTTTGTCGACAAGACTGCACCGTATGAGAAGAAGACTCAATGGTGTGAAATTGAAGTGTATTCACGGGAAGATGGGCGAAGCTGTTGGCGAGAGATACATGGAGGCATATGTGGTCACCACATTGGCGCAAGAGCACTTGCCGCAAAGCTTTCCGGCAAGGTTTCTTTTGGCCGACAGCCCTCCGTGATGCAACGCACAAGTAACCAAGTGTGAAGCGTGCCAGTTCCATTCCAAGCAGATACACCAGCCAGCTCAAGCTCTCCAGACGATCCCTTTATCCTGGCCATTTTCGGTTTGGGGGCTCGATATCCTCGGCCCCTTCCCCAGAGCTGTCGGGGGCTTTGAGTACTTGTACGTTGCAATCGACAAGTTCACAAAGTGGCCGGAAGTGGAAGCAGTGAGGAAGGTGACAGCACAGTCAGCAGTCAAGTTCTTCAGGTCCTTCAGGTCGATTGTTTGTCGTTTCGGAATCCCTAACAGGATCATCACCAACAACGGCACACAATTCACGAGTCGCACCTTCATGCAATACGTCCAAGATCTTGGCGCCAAGGTCTGCTTTGCTTCTGTTGCTCATCCGAGAAGTAACGGTCAAGCGGAGAGGGAAAATGCTGAAGTGCTGCGCGGGCTCAAGACCAGGACTTTCGACAGGCTGCACAAGTGCGGAAGAAACTGGATTGAGGAGCTGCCGGTGGTTCTTTGGTCGATCAGGACGACGCCAAATCGAGCCACTGGCCAGACACCTTTCGCTCTAGTCTATGGAGCAGAGGCAGTTCTCCCCACAGAACTCGTATTCGGGTCACCTCGAGTGCACGCTTATGGTGAGCTTGAGCAAGAGCAGCTGCGACAAGATGACGCGCTGCTCCTTGAGGAGGACCGTCTTCAGGCTGCTGTACGAGCTGCTCGATATCAGCAAGCTTTGCGCTGCTACCATAGCCGCAAAGTAAATGCTAGAAGTCTCGAGGAAGGCGACCTTGTTCTTCGGCGTGTTCAGTCTGCCAAGAATTCCAACAAGTTGACGCCGAAGTGGGAAGGCCCTTATCGGGTGAAACGAGGCACTAGGCCTGGCGCTGTCCGCCTTGAGACCGAAGATGGCATTCCGGTGAGCAACTCCTGGAACATCGAGCATCTTCGTAAGTTTTACCCGTAGGGCGCGGTTGCCGGAACCTGTTTCGGCAACCACCTTTTGTACAAGTCTTGCCGATGTTGCATGTAATCCTTTGTACAAAGCCCGGCGCAGATCCCGCGCATAAGTAAAGCTCATGTGTTCTGCACAACTTGTCAATTTCATGCTTTCATCATTTTATTGCATGTGTTATCTGACACTTTGTGCAGCACCTACACCCGGTAAGCAATAACGAGCCGCGAGGCTCCATAACTTTATTTTCTCTTCCTTCCTTTTCTCAAAGAAAGGAAGGTTCCCTCGCCCACAAGTTAGCCGGGGAGGAAGGAGAAGATAATGGTGTGGGCCGCCAAGCGTCATTCGAAGAAGTTTCGCCTTACCGGGAAGCAAACGACAGAAAAGCTAAGTTGTCAAAATTTGAGCAACCAGCTTTTAAATTTTTAAGTTATCTTCCTCGAACGACCGTACTTTGTATGGAAAACCTGTGCGCGGAGGAACCAACTCGTAGCTAGTTGCGCCCTTACTTTGTTTCGAGTCCGCTCAACAACTTAAGTGAGCTGCAACTAGTTGCGACAAGGTTGCTTGTTGGAAGCGGCACCGCCAGCAGGCTGCTGACGTTCCGCACTCAGCGCTCGCGGCAAAGGTGCCCACGCCGGCAAGTTCCCTAAAAAGCGTAGGGCAAAAACATACAAGCCCGAGATAGTTATATTACAAGATAGCTTGTCGCAGCTCTAATAGATTGTTCTCCTAACATGACCTGCAGCGACAAGGAAAAGATAAAATTGGCGGCCTAATCTACGCGGTCGCCATCAATCCTCTTGATCTTGCCCACCTTGTCCACAATGGGTGCGACAAGGGCCTTGAGCGCTTCTACATCAGCATCCGGCAGCAAGGACTTGAGGACGCCGGTGAGGTTGAGGCCTGGATTGCGGAAGGCCACCTTCATCAGCACCTTCTGGAGAGCTCCCGTGCAGATCTGGCGCGATTCCTCGGCCAGCTGCTTTGGGATCTCTTCCCGAAGTCGCTGAAGAGCCGTCACCACGCCCTTGAAGAACAAGCTAAGCTTGGCGCTGGGTTGAGGCGCTTCGAGGAGTACCGAGATCCACCATCCCAGCTCCGTCGGCTCCCTCGCCGATGGCAGCGGCGATGTTCACAAGACCCTCGGTCCAGTGCTCCACATTCTCCACGAAGGTGCTCTGGCGGCAGAGCACTCGCCAACAGCGCCTCGTCGGCTTGACCTTCTCCAACAAGGCCACCTCCGCTCCTTGGCGCCGTCCGGCGTCACGCATCAAGGTGGTCAGCTTCAGCTCAAGATCGGCTTTGAGTCCTTGGCGCTGAGCTCCTTGCTCTTTCGGCGAGACGGCCTTGCAGCTTCGCCAAGAGTGTAGGCGTCCTTCTCGCGCTCGTGCTTGAGTGCAGCAAGCTCCTCGCCGCTCTTCTGGAGATTGGCCTCCAGCTGCATCACTTTCGTCTCCAGCTCCTTCTTGGCGGCCTCGGCAGCTGCGGCAGCGTCCTTTGCTTCCTTGAGGGCCCCACCAAATGTCTGCTCGCACGCGACAAGCTCCTCCTCATGGCTGTCAAGATTGATCTTCCACTGCGCCAGCTCGCCCTCCTGCGCAGACAGCTTCTCGGCAGCAAGCCGCTGCCGCTCCTCAACCTCAGCTTTCTCGAGGATGAAGGTTGTGCGCTCCTTGGCGAGTCGCTCCTGCTCCTCTGCCAAGGACCGGAGAGCTTCTTGGTTGGTGCGCCGGAGCTCCTCCGCGCGCTTCTCTATATCTGCTCCCGCCTTCGCGACAAGCGCTTCCCGGGATTCTAGCTTGGCTTGTCGGGCGCGGTAGAGCGACAACAGCTTCCTCAACAGCTGCTCCTCCTCGGACTTCGCCCTTGCTGCTTTGCTGTTTGGCGTCGACCAGCGTCAGCCCAATGAGGCGAGCAGCTCCTCGTCAAAGGTCTCCCCTTCAACCGGAGCCCTGGAGCTCGACGCCCAGGGGAGCTTGATGAAGATGCCATCGCCGGCCTTCAGATAGGCGCCGGGCCGGGCTCTTGAACTGGCTGCAGCAGCAGCGGAGGGATCGGCGGTCGGTGTAGCGCCTGACGCTCCTGCGGCCTCAGGGCCGTCAGTGCGATCGCCAGACCCCTCGCCAGCTTCTGCGGCGGCAGCCTTGGCGGCCTCTTCGCCGGCGGGGTCATCAGCGCCGGCTTCTTCCTCGGCAACGACGGCGTCGTCAGTGTTGCCGCGCGTTTCCTCCTCGCCGGCGACCTCAGTCTCCATCGGCTCTGCGGCGGATGGATCTGACGACCAGAAAATGAATAAAAGTCAAGCAGATATTCAAAAAGAAGATCAGAAGAAAAAGAACCCAAGGGAAGTTTTCAGGCAAGAGGATTACCTGTGATGGTATCTGCAGCCGTGATCTCAACCACCGGAGGATCGTTGGCGCTATCCCTTGCCGGAGAACTGCCCCTTGCCGGAGAAGCCTCCTTTGCCGGAGAACGCTCCCTTGCCGGGGAATCCTCCCTTGGCGGTATAGTCGATGCAGATGGCATGTCGGGAGCGGCTTCCGGGCACTCCTGGTGGGGCTGCTCTGCTCCTACACAAACCAACAGTCAGATATCAGCAAAGAAAGAGCACCCATGTGCTGGGGACTGCTTTGAGGAAGAGTTGCCGCGTCCTGCAAGGTGGTCTCAGACACGCCTCCTGCTGCCGTGGGGGGATCGTCCTCGATGACAACCACCGGAGTCTTGGCTCTCTTCGACGCTCTCTGGGCCAGCGTCCTCAAAAGGAAAGAGTTCAGATTGAAGCAAATCAGATACAAGACAAAGCAACAAAATTGAAGATATACAAGTACAACACAGAAGCTTACTCTTCTTCTTCCTCGTCGGAGCTAAGCGCGGAGAGGTCAATTCAGTTAGCCTCGGTGCGACGAGCTGGAAGAGTAGGTTCCTTGGCCGCTTGGCGGTGCAGGAGCTGTGGTCCCGAAGGCCTCGCTCAGATTGCCGCGAACGGGCGTGAGTTGCTCCAGCAAGGCAACAGTGCTTGCATGGTGGGCGCTGCTGTCGCGCAGCGACGGCGGCTGTTAGCCCGTCCCGCCGCCTGCCATTTCCCTGCCTTATGGAGACGCCTTCTTGAGCTGGGAGCTCGCTCATGCAAGCTGTCTGAAGGTGGGGAGGAGGCGCCGACGGGTCCGCGGCTCAACTTCGACTCGGCATGCTCTTCCTCGCCGCAAGCTCCTCTCGACGACAACGCTTGCCGCCTCTGCTGCCTCTGCCTCCTCCACGGTGAATCAAACTCGCGCTGCGGCGGCAGCTGCTGCCGCCTCTTCCAGCTCGGGTGGCGTCGCCGCATCTCGCCGCCGATGAGTGTCGCGGGTGGGGCCCTTACGCTCATCGGGCGGATCGGCACTTCTTCCAAGCTGTCGAAGAACACCCGCACGACGTCATCTGCAGGCTCTTGCCAAGTTGGAGCAATTCCATGCGAGTCGCTTCGCGGCATCATTGCACGGATGCGGTCGAGTGAGGAATTGTTGCACAATGGAACGACTCCCTCGGCAACTTTGAACCATTCGGGATGATCGAGGTCATGCTTGAACAGCTCCAGAGCATCGCATCCAACTCCAAGGCGGTGAAGTTGAAGTTGAGGCCCGGCGCAGCCTCATGATATCCGCCGCGATTCGGAACTCCCAAGCAGGTCTCCTCCTCTCCTGCAAGAAGCGTCGGGCGGCGAGGAAATCTGCGCCAACGGCGCCTGATTAGTCCGGCAAGCCCGAGGCGCAGGATCCGGTGAAGGCAATCTTCAATCTAGCATCTTCGGCGCCAAGTTGCTCCAATCGCTTGCGCGCACTATTGGGGTTTGGCGCTGGGCGGTAAGGGCTGCGGGTTCTCCTCTACAATCCAACACCAATCTGCCTCCACTCTTCCCACTTGCTGCGGAGCTCTCCTTCCAGATAGGCTTCTTTCTTGCCGATCCTTGAGATCCAAGCGATTCCTCCGACAAGGGCTCTCTCTCTCAACTCGAGGCATGAAGAAGTGACGGAAGAGGGCTACGTTTGGGTGGACTCCGACAAAGTTTTCGCAAAGATGTGCGAAACTGCCATGGTCGAGACAGCATTGGGGTGAAGTCAAGGAGGCGGAACCCGTAGGTGTTCATGATGTCGCAGAAGAATTCAGAGAAAGGCGGGCAGAGCCCGCAGTAGAAAAAGAGCGCGAAGAAGGGATACCGGCTCGGAGCCAATTCAGATGCAACGGCTGAGAGTACCTTCGTGCGCAGAAGAGGTAGTAGTACTCCCTCAGCTCCTTCGCGGCGAGCTGGGGGGGGGGGAGATGGCCCGCTCCTTGCGTAGCGCCGCGAGCCGCTGTACTAGAGTAGGGGTACCCTAGTATCCCGAACTTCGCACGGGCAGTCGCAGCACCCAGCGGCAGGGCTTGCTGGTGACCGCCAAGGTCCTCCTCGGCTCCATTGGAGCCATTCAAGAACAAAGTATTTAAGCCAAAGAGATAAGACCCGGCAAGAGGAGCTTGCCGAAAAATAACCAAGGCATTTAGAAGACAAGGCCCGGCAAGAGGAGCTTGCCGGAAGGCCCGTGAGCGACAAGCTTCCGGCGCGACAAAACAACGACAGCGCTGCAAGGCGCTTGCAGCGCAGACTACCACTCCGTTCCTCCGCTCCAGCTCATCCACCAGCGTGTCGCCATGGGACCATTCCAGTAGCGTGGCAAGACTGTCGCGACCGTGAGCGGTGGTAAGCGGCGCCGACAAGATCGCCATCGTGGCGGCGGTGGCGCCCGACGATCCTTTTCTCGCAGACTTTGCTTAGTCGACTTAGACGGGCATTAAATGCCTTTGTCCCCTGCCGTCGTGGTTAGGTATGATACATTGTACAAGTAGTTGTACCAACCACGAGTCCTTTACGTTTACGCCCTTGTCTCGTTGCCACCTGTTGGAGACCCCTTGAGCATATAAAAGGAGGCCCATGCTAACGAGAAAGGGGTCGGTTCATTCAAACCAGAGAACTCCCACGCTAGGTCTTGTAGCTCTCGGTGCTCCCTAGCAAGAACACAATACAATCAGACAAGCAGCGGTAGGAGTATTATCTCTCCAAGAGCTCGAAGCTGGGTAAGCTGCTCGTGCTTCGCCGCCGATCTGCTCTTCGTCGACCTCCGCCCCCACCGAACCGAAGGGGCTCGGTCCGCCGGTCCCATAGGTGTTCGTGGGTCCGATCAGCTTCCCCGACACAAACCAACAAGTACCTTCCGAGAAACCTGTAGAGCACCTTTATAATCACCCAGTTACGTTGTGACGTTTGGTAGCACACAAAGTGTTCCTCCGGTAAACGGGAGTTGCATAATCTCATAGTCATAGGAACATGTATAAGTCATGAAGAAAGCAATAGCAACATACTAAATGATCGAGTGCTAAGCTAACGAAATGGGTCAAGTCAATCACATCATTCATCTAATGATGTGATCCCGTTAATCAACTGACAACTCATGTCAATGGCTAGGAAACATAACCATCTTTTATTAACGAGCTAGTCAAGTAGAGGCATACTAGTGACACTCTGTTTGTCTATGTATTCACACAAGTATTATGTTTCCGGTTAATACAATTCTAGCATGAATAATAAACATTTATCATGATATAAGGAAATAAATAATAACTTAATTATTGCCTCTAGGGCATATTTCCTTCACCCTTAACGGGCGTGGTAAAACTGGCCCGTAATGAACAGTGTATCACTTTATACCCATTAACGGCCCATTATTCCGTTGGGCCATTTCCATCCCATGTTATCTTTCGGCCTTCTCAGGGCCCATTTATTCTTTCGCTCATTTCCAGCATTCGGTTACTTACGGCCCGTTACTGTCTTTTTCTGCTTGTGGGCCAAATTCAGCCTGTGGTTACAGTCGGCCCGTTTGTGGCCCGTTAATACGTTGGGCCGTTTTCATGCTGAAAAAAACCCGTTGGGCTGTTTTCATAGAGTTATCAAATACGGCCTATTAATGGCCCATATTGTCCACGAATAGTACGGCCCATGACTGGCGAAATTATGATACGCCCCGTAGAAGGCCCATGGATCCTACGACCCGTAAAAGGCCCATGGATCGTACGGCCCATAGAAGGCCCATGGATCGTACGGCCCGTATAAAAGTCCAATGGATCCTACGGCCCGTAAAAGGCCCATGGATCATACGGCCCACAGGAGGCCCATGGTTACAACAGCCCGTGTGTTGCCCTGATTATTTTGGCCTAGTTTCCAAAAATAGGTTATTGTGGCCACTAGAAAAACACAGAAAAAGAACTGCAGTGACTACAAGCAAACAACTAAACAAGACAATAAGGAAATAAATAAGCAAGCAATTAACACTAGCCTATTACCGCTATTACACATATTATCCCATTGGGCATCAAAGTTCGCCACCAATGCAAATATAGGGAACAAAGCAGCATATTACATACATGGCCATCAAATTGGCCACGGTGCAAATAAACGCGGCGACAAAACAAAACATGACCGAAACAACTTCGAAGAGCTCAAGAAGCGTGGTATCCACCATCTTCGGCAATAAGCTTAGCAAGCTTATTAGCTTTGTCCTATTTGGCGCTAAAATCCTCCAACGCTTGTTGTTGCACCGAAAGTATGCATCTGAATGCTCCGGGGACTTCCATGATCCTTCCGCTTCTTGTCGCATCACGGTGATCGATGTCTTTCAGCTTGTAGTTGAGACTCAAGAAATCAAACTGATTCAGAAAGTGAGTTTGAATAGCTTGGGCAAGCAGTAGTGGCTAGTAACTCGAACACTAAACCAAGACAGGACTTTGGGGTTGTCTCACTGTCTTCGAGATAGTCTTCCTTAGCTATTTTATCAGCTTTGTTGGAGACCAACAAGGATTTGTCACTATCATGAACCTTATCGCATTACTTCCTTTACCATTGCTTAATAAGTCACTCTTCCCCAATATTACATCGACATTCTAAAAGAAGAAACAAGCGGACACATAACAGGTTTAGCATGTACTAGTATATGAAACTCATTTCGGTGAACCAATTCATTAGTAAGGTGGACAGGATTAAACTACCAAGTCTTCTATTGCCAAGTACTAGTACATAATAAAAGCATCAAACAAACATATATCTATGTCCTATGGTCACTGCATTGTCTTGCCAAGTCAAAATAGAGACACGGTTCAAATCATATCAGTTCAAGACAAAGCAACAGTGAAAGAATACAAAGCATGGGAAACTACACGGCACAACAAGATTTCAGATGGGTACCACGGGTCTACATGTACAACAACACTATTGGCTCTATTATGATGCTAGTAATGTGCATTATATGAGAAGTCAACTGTATACACAATTGAAATTGAAATCAACAGAGCTATTGATAAGAGCAAGCCTGTTAAAGAAACATGCGTGAACATACCTGCTGTGCCATTGGAGTTTCGATTGGATCCTTCAATTTAAAAATAAGTTTGTATGAGTAAATGCAGTGATACAAGGCAGTGGCAAAACGCACAATTAACGCCTAGCGCTTTTTTGAACTATGATAGCAATGGAATCTTAAATTAGAACAGTTGTTCTTCAGGTTTAGGCCCTTGTTCTACATGAGCAGTACTGAAGAAGGCGCAAGAATATAGTACTTAAAAATAGAAAATGAGCTCATAGACCTTACCACATTCTTGGTTCGGACCAGTACAGAACAAGGCGTTCCCATTCATCGTCCAGTAAATGTGTATCAGGAGAACGTAAGGGAATTGGATGAATTTCTTTGCCGGTGAAGTACATTTTCTTCAGGTAATTCCGATACTGCCACCAAGCATTCTTGAAGATAGCAGAGATATTAGCACAGGTTACCTCATCCCGAGTTTCCAAATCGGTCCTTCTCTATAGAGAAAAATGGGAAAATTTGCTGTATTATAACCATCGTGGAGGTAGGATGTATGGGACAAAGCAAAGTAATTGCCATGAATAACATTACTTACACATAACTCCTGGACAAACACCTGCAACTGGCATTTTCCTTTATCTTCAGTATAATATTTCCAAGATGGGAAGATACGCACATTGATGTCTACTACGCAACCTTCTTCTTGTAGACGTTGTTGGGCCTCCAAGTGCAGAGGTTTGTAGGACAGTAGCAAATTTCCCTCAAGTGGATGACCTAAGGTTTATCAATCCGTGGGAGGCGTACGTTGAAGATGGTCTCTCTCAAACAACCCTGCAACCAAATAACAAAGAGTCTCATGTGTCCCCAACACACCCAATACAATGGTAAATTGTATAGGTGCACTAGTTCGGCGAAGAGATGGTCATACAAGTGCAATATGGATGGTAGATATAGGTTTTTGTAATCTGAAAAATATAAAAACAGCAAGGTAGCAAGTGGTAAAAGTGAGCGTAAACGGTATTGCAATGCGTTGAAACAAGGCCTAGGGTTCATACTTTCACTAGTGCAAGTTCTCTCAACAATAATAACATAATTGGATCATATAACTATCCCTCAACATGCAACAAAGAGTCACTCCAAAGTCACTAATAGCGGAGAACAAATGAAGAGATTATGGTAGGGTACGAAACCACCTCAAAGTTATCCTTCCTGATCGATCTATTCAAGAGTCCGTAGTAAAATAACACGTCGCTATTCTTTCCGTTCGATCTATCATAGAGTTCATACTAGAATAAAACCTTAAGACACAAATCAACCAAAACCCTAATGTCACCTAGATACACTACTGGAATCAGCTACTTTGCCATCTGCCAGATCTTTGCCGTCTGCTAGCGGACGGCAAATAGGCTCTTTGCCATCAGCTACCCAAAAAGCGGACGGCAAAGAACTGGCTGATGGCAAAGACCAAGGTTACCATCAGCCAGTTCTTTGCCGTCCGCGTCATGACGGCAAAGATTCGCTCTGTCTCGCTAGCGGACGGCAAAGAGGGAGGGGCCCCACCGACGAGTTGCAAAAAAAAACCTATCGGGTTTCTTTGCCGTCCGCTAGCGGACGGCAAAGAGGAAGAAGGCGGACGGCAAAGGGTGGCGGACGGCAAAGAGGAGGCCCCACGAACGTTAACGGCGCCCCACCCCCCTCTCTCTCTCTCTCTCCCACCTCCCCCCTTCAGACCACCCTTCGCCCCCCGCCCAGCCCCGCCCGTCGCCCCCGCCCCACCCCGGCGCCCGGCACCTCCGCGCCCCAGCCGCACCGCCTCCCCGCCGCCCAGGCCGACCGCCCCCTCCTCCACCTCGCCTCTGCCGCCCCTGCCCGCGCCGCCCGTCTGGCGCCCGGCCGCCTGGGCCTGGCTCTCCCGGCGCCGCCCGCCGGGCCCGCCTCCGCCGCCCCAGGCCGCCCGCCCCCTCCTCCACCCTCGCTGCAGTGAGTATCTTCTTCCTTTTTTTCCTTTTTTCTGTTTTTTAGTTTTAGGTTTATGTTTAGTTTTAGGTTTATAGGTTTAGTTTTAGTTTAGTATTAGGTTTATAGGTTTAGTTTTAGTTTAGTATTAGGTTTAGATTTAGTTTAGTATAAGAAGAAGAAAAGAGAGGAGAGGAGGAGAAGAAGAAGAGGAAAAGGAAAGGAGGAAGAAGAAGAAGAAGAAGAAGAAGAAGAAGAAGAAGAAGAAGAAGAAGAAGAAGAAGAAGAAAAAGGAAGAAAAGGAAAAGGAGGAAGAAGAAGAAAAGGAAAAAGGAAGAAAAGGAAAAGGAAGAAGAAGAAGAAGACACCCGACCCTAAGACCCGACCCCGACCCCGACCCGACACCCCGACCCGACCCGACCCCGACCCCGACCCCGACCCCGACCCGACCCCGACCCGACCCGACCCCGACACCCCGACCCGACCCGACCCGACACGGCACCCAGACCCGACCCGGCACCCTGACACGACACCCGACCCCGAGACCCCGACCCCGACCCGAGACCCCGACCCGACACCCCGACCCGACCCGACCCCGACCCGACCCCGACACCCCGACCCCGACACTTCCCGACCCGACCCGACACCCGACCCCCAAGGCTGACCTGACACCCGACCCACACACCCCGACCCCGAGCCTGACCCAACACCCGACCCCGAGCCGACCCGACACCGACGCCGACACCACACCCCGACCCCAAACAACACCCCGACACCGACACGGCACTACCCCGACATCGACACGACACCCCGACCCCCCGACCCTCAAACAGCACCCGACCCCGACACGGCACCCCGACACCGACAGGACACCCCGACCACCGACACCTCCCGAAAAGGTGTTCTTTGGCCTTCCAGAGGCCGACGGGGTCATATATTTGTGAATTATTAGTTAGGTCATATATTTTTCGATTTTGCTATGAAAACATCATATATAATTGTGTTGATCGTAGTTTTAATTGTGCAGTTGTTTCATCGCTGCGAGGTTTGGTGTTCGACGACCTCGCCGCGGCGCTTGACGAGCTCGCCTCTTCGCTCGTGGGTGAGCACAAATGACAACTCCTCCTCCCCATTAATTATTTGATCTATTCCGATGAAACTTGATAGCTAGCTATATATGTGTCTTGAATCATCAAGATGCGAATCAATATGTGTCTCCTGCTCGAAAGCGTTATAGTTATAAATATGCATGCATTTGCATATTTATAACCTTGATTCTTTCAATTGTCCAACGCTATCCATGGACAGCTCGAGTATGTGTAGATTGGGTTCGTTTTCCCATATGCTTAGCTCGATCCGACGATATATTTCGCCGCTGCCTCCCTGTTGTTCTCCGGTACACATCCTCTCGCTTATTGCGTAGACGTATCAGAGAACGGCGGGAGGTGCTGCCAAATTTTGCGCCGGATCCGGAGCATAGCATGGGAAAATGAACCCAATCTACACTTACACGGGTGGGATTAGGACCTATCATTACCTATTAGAGTGTAGGTTGCATGGACGTAATAAAATTGACAAAGTAGATCAACTGATGAATATATACATGGTGAATTACATATATAATTGTTGTGTGTCCAGAGCTCGAAAGTCAAGATGAGTGACCGTGCTTGGATGTATACCGTCACACTGGTCGTAACAAATGGAGCGCTGAATGGTTCACAAAACTAAGGGTTTGTGCAAGCCGCATTTGCAAATGGCCAAAGAAAACCTGGTGCCCCTGCTTCCGGTGCGGCAATTGGGAAAAGAAGACAGAGGCTGAAATGGGCAAACACCTGCAGAAGAGTGGTTTTACGCCCGATTATATGGTGTGGACATTTCATGGTGAGTCTGCCCAACATGACCGAAGCTGAGGTGGATCGTCGCCGCACCGACGAGCATGGTACCGGATGGAAAACATGGTGCAAGGCTATGATGATGCTCGGATTCGGACGAGGAGATGGAGGAATCTGCAAAGGCCTTCAATGAAATGTTGGAGTCTTCAAACGCCCGCTCCACGAGCACACCGAGCTTTGTTAGTTGGATGTCATCTCACAAGTAATGGCTCAAGGCTCGGGTTCAACTTGGGCAGAGAATGCTATGACGCAATTATGACAAGATTTGGACGCTTTTACCCAAAGGCCATGTAATGCCCGCAAACCTGTACCAGTCGGACAAAATCCTCCGTGCAATCAAGATGCCCTATGAGAAGATACATGCCCGTGAGAAAGGATGTGCCTTATTTAGGCTTGACTATGCGGACTTGAACTATTGTCCCATTTGCAAGTCTTCCGTATATTGTGGTAGACAACGGTATGGGTGAGAAGACACGCACCAAAATCCCGTTAGTGTTCTTCGGTATATGCCAATCGTATCAAGACTTCAACGCCTTTTCATGGTCGAAGAGACGGCCGACATGATGACATGGCACAAAACAGGCAAAAGAACCGAACTAGATGCGATGGGAATCGATGATGGTACACACATCGATGGTGTTGCGTGGAAAAGTTTGATGAATTACATGTCGACAAAGCGGCAGATCCGAGGCATCCTCGAGTCGGCATCAAGACGGATGGGTTCAGCAGTGTTTGGTATGACGGCAGCCCAATACAGCTTGTTGGTCTGTGATTTGTCTTTCCACTCAATCTCCCCGGACAGATTATGCAAAGAAAGAACATTTTCCGACGTTGATAATTCCAGACCCAACTATCCGGCAAAATATGAATGTGTACATGCAGCCGCTTAAGGACGAATTGCAAGAAGCTCAGGATAATGGGTTCAAGACATACGACGCCTTTAGCAAACGGAACTTCATAATGCGGTTCGGTACATGTACTGACGATGACTTGCCGGGCGATGCGCTTATTCGCTGGCTGGTGTGTGCATGGAAGGTTCCCGTGCCCCACATGCAAGGGAGCTCTTGAGTTTCGTATTTCGGCCGGTCGCAAGTTTTCTTGCTTCGACATGCATAGACAGTTCTCGGATCCTCGCCATAAGTTCGGAAAGACAAGAAGAACTTCATCGGGGTAGAGTTGTCAAAACTCGCACCACCTGCATTGACAGCCAATGCACTCGGATCGTTAAACGCCTCGAGCCAGATCCACAACGCCCGTGGTACTTCAAGGGGTATAATACTAAGCACGCGTGGACTCACAAAACATGCTTATGGGATCTGCCTTACTTCAAAGACCTCCTTTGCCCACACAACATCGACGTGATGCACATCGAGAAGAATATCGCCGAGGCACTTTTTGGTACATTGTTCGCATAGATGGGAAGTCAAAGGATAATACTAAGGCTAGAGTCGATTTGGAGGCGCTATGTGATAGGCCGTTACAAAACATGAAAGAACCGAAGGAAAGCAGAATCGACGAAGCCAAAGGCATGGTTCAATCTTGGAAGGCCAGCTATGAGGGAAATTCTCTTGTGGGTGCAACAGCAGTTGATGTTCTCGATGGGTATGCAGCGAATCTAAAGAGGGAGCGAATCTTGATAAACTCAAGATATTTGGTCTCAAGAGTCATGATTGGCACATATGGATTGAGCGGTAATGCCGGTGATGTTGCGTGGCTTCATCCCTGAGGATGAATGGCTAGTACTGGCAGAACTCAGCTATTTCTTCCGTGTTCTTTGTGCGAAAGAACTATCGCCTGGCGTGCTAGAAGAAATGGAAGAGTTGGCGCCAGAGTTGATCTGCAAGTTAGAGAAGATCTTTCCACCGGGCTTCTTTAATCCAATGCAGCATTTGATTTTGCATCTCCGACCGAGGCAAGATTGGGGGCCTGCAAAATCGTTGGTGCTACCCAACTGAGAGAATGCAGAAGACGCTTTGACAAAAATGTAAAAATAAATGTAGAATTGAAGCATCGATGGCTGAGGCATTCATCACAGAGGAGGCGGCAAACTTCGTAACAACGCACTACGAAGCCAAAAATCGTTATTTGCATAATCCCAAGCCTCGGTACAATGTCGACGAGCCTAAAAAGGGTGGATCCAACCTCAGCCTATTCAAAGGGAATCTCGCACCAGCTAGTGTTTCACATCCAAGATCTTTGAATAACGAAGAATGGCGGACCATTTCGTTGTATATCTTCAACAACCTGATAGAAGTGCGGCCGTACATCGAGTAAGTTCTCGTACATTGTTTCGCAACTTCTATTTCCTTTGAACTACTCTTATTCCTGGATATGTCATACAATCGATACGCCGCCATATTTCGTATGGAGCGGAGATCCAAAAGGATTCCGTCAAGAGTATGAGCTTCTCGCAGCAAGGAGGTGGCTATCCCGGTTTCATCTCTTGGTTCAAACAAACGGTAATTTCTATTAGACAATTTCATTTCATTCGCTAATTTGTGCATAATGCAACAATCCTTTCATATTAAACTTGTAGGCTAATTCAGAGTCTATGGACGCCTAATTGAGACAAGTCGCTAATGGTTTTGACTATAAGGTCCGTTCATTTGACAAGTACGACATCAACGGGTATCGCTTGCATCTATGGCAAAGAGCTATCTATAGCCAATCGAAAGTCAACAAATTGTTGTGTATCTCGCTATCGCGAAGGAGGTACCGAGTATTATGGGAGAGTTGAAGCAATTTATGAACTTCTGTTCTATGGTGAAAACTCACCAATGTCGTAGTCTTCAAATGTTATTGGTTTCAGCCGAAGGAGACTAGAAGGACTCATGAACATGTAGGGCTAGTTGAAATCAACCAAAGCACTCATTTAGATGTTCCCGATGTCTATATTATGGCTCAACAAAGCACCCAAGTATTCTATCTACCGTGGGCCTGCCAAACTAATCCAAATCTGAAAGGTTGGGATGTCGTTTATGAAGTGCCGCCACGCTAGACTTTCTCCCCAAAGGAAGAGGATTATGAACCTCACATTAACCTGCATACATATGAAGGAGAATTCTTCCAAGAGACACGTCTTCCAAAAGCATTTCAAGAACCGCTATACTTCACCCCAAAACATTGAAGTAGACAGCGACAATGAATCCGACATCACCCCGGAGGAGGAACAAGAAGAGCCGGAACAAGAAGAGGTTATCTGCGGATGACCTGTCAATGCTTGACCGACACGCTAAGGTGGCCTTGCACATGTTGATGCCAATGAACCCTATGAGCCCGTCATTGATTATAGTGATGATGATGATTATGCATTTATTGATGATACTGATCCAGATTATTAGTAGTGTCAGGTATTACATTTTTTTATGTTGTACTTGATGATGATACACTTAAGTGATACACATATTATTATTCATGTCGGTCTTTTTTATGTTGTACTAATTTTGTTTACTGTTTGTCATGGCAGGTGTTGAAAGATGGTGGGCGCTGGTCGGGAGCGTGGTCCGAGGTCTTCCATTCCAGACGCACCTCTCCGCCGAGCGCTTTGGACAAGATGGCCACACCGCCGGGCCCTTCTTCGCCGACCGCGGTGCCCAGCAGGGACGAGGTAGGAAGAGAGGAGGTAGGGCACGTGGTCGTGGGAGAGGAGGTAGGGTGACTCACACGGCGCTTTCCTCGCCGCCACCCCAGCTGTTTCACCCGAGCACGTGATCGCTAGGGTGGACTCGTCCGAGGAGGAGGCTACACGGACTCCGTCCACGAGCCTGCGGTCCACGGGTCTTGGGCCTCGAGTTCGCCCACGTGACCCGGAGGAGCACACGTCCGGATGGGGTACTGGCCGGATCAGCCCGAGGAGCCGAGTGGCTATGCTGATGATGGCGGGAGCCGATCGATCTTGAGGAGGAGGGGGGCACCGTCTACCAGCGTGGTGCTACACGGCTCCCGTCCGTGCCGGTGACCCGCGAGCAGAGGTGGTTGATTTTCCCTGATGGGGAGAGGTACGTAAGTGCATTTAATATTTTTGTACCTTGTGCATTCACGTTTTTTCAAATAACTAATGCGTTGGCCTTGTCATGCTGCAGAGGTTGGGACCACCATCATAGTGTCCGCCGGCCCAACTCCGTCCTTGAGTTCTTTGCCGCAAAACTTCCCGGGTTTGTCACGTTGCTCGGTGAGGGTCGGCTTCGAGCTTGGATTGAGCTGGGAGCACTACGTGGCTGCCTCGCCCCGCCGGATGAGATTATCGACGTGTCGTGTGTACACGAGGCGTATATGGTGATCGAGAAAGTTCGGGTAATTTCTCCTACACATTTAAAAATCTTCAACTAGCTAGTTATTAATTGTACTAATCAATATTGTCTCATTTGATTGCAGACATTCTACAGGTGTGAGGAGGGATACGAGGAGGACGCGCACATGTTATCGAGAACGCTCAGAAGCGCCTACTCCGTAACTTACGACACGAGGCTCGGGTGCAGGCTGTTCGAGACTACTACGCCTTGCGTGGTATCAAGAAGACCAAGCCGGCGTGCGCGATAAGTTCCTGAGTAAGGAGCAGTACATGAAGGTAATTCTTAAGGCCTTTCTACTTAAGTTCCTTCATTTAGTAATTTTAGCAGAAGCGCCAAGTTTCTATTTGCTAACTTAGGCGCCCCGAGATGGTGTGCGGATCGGATGGATTGTTGGGAGGTGTTGGTCGATGAGTGGTGCTCAAAACAATGGCTAGCCCTCCACAACGAGGCCAAGGACAAACGTGCCCAAATGGAAGGTGTGCCACACCATCAAGGCAGCTCCAACTTATATCAGTTCAAGAATCGGTATGTGGTTTGCTTCATGATTCATGCAATTCATTCATCATGCTAGCTTGAGCCCTTTAATTACTAATTTTCATTGTTTCTCTCTTTCGTGCACGCCACAATAAGGTGGATAAGGTGCCGAGGTGTACGACCTGTATGCCATGGCCCACACCGCCTCTTTCAAGAAAGTCAAGGCTTTCTCTCACCGACCTCGATGATGCAAACAACTTCACCAACATCTCCTCCCACAACAAGCTCGTGAGATATAGAGATGAGGGAAGGCGAGGAAAGGGAGGACTTTAACCCGAGCTGTGGTCCCATTGATCCAGAGCTGTTGATGATATCTGGTATGGAGGTCCCATGGCTCCATAGCCATTGGAGATGGACTTATCCGTTGTCCTAGCACTCTCTCGGAGATCAAGGCGCCAATGAGCTCCGCCCCGAGATAAGGCCTCGTGAACGGCCAAAGGCAACTCGCCATCAAGGTTAGTGATACATACTCGCTATCTTTCTCCATTACATTGTGTGCGCTTCCATCAATGATTACAAATGGTCATGTGAGTGGTGTTGCAGGCTGCTATACAGAGTGAGAGAGATAGAACGGAGAAACTTCAAGGAGGCGGCGGAGAGGCAGCGGAGTTGGAGGAGAGGACGACAAAGATGATGGAGGAGGAGAGGGCACGGAATGACATGCGTGCAAGGGCCATGTACGAGCTCCTTGTGGTAAGTTTCTTCGCAGATTAGCCAAAACATTCATGTAGTGTTTGTCTCATTACTAACTAGTATGACTGAGTCGTCAAAACCAAATGTGCGTCTCGTGTGCGAGAAGACAGTCGATCGCTCCGCCGATGCCGTGATTGCTCCCTGGGACCACGGTGAGTTTTATTTGAATGGACATTACTTGCTAGTCTTAACATTTGAGTGTCATCATGCTAACAAGACATTGAAATGATCTTTGGTGCAGCGAACTCCGCATAAGCATCGCACGATCCTTCTCCAGCCACCGACACGAGCCACCCCGCTCCTACACCTCCCGGATCTTGGTAAGTTTATCTAGTGTTTTGCTTAACACATGCATAAAGACCTAGACTTAGCTTTATTTCCTCCAATGCTTACCATAATGACCTAGACTTAGCTTCTTCTCCTCCAAAATGACTTAATAAGCTTATCGACCTCCAAAACCATCCATTTTACCTAAGTTAGCTCTAAACGATCTCAGACTTAGCTTACTTATGTCAAAATTGCATAATTAGCTTAGTTAGCTCATAGACGATCCATTTTACCTAAGTTAGCTCTAAATGACCCATTTTACCTAGGTTAGCTTATAAATGATCCAGTTCATCCAAGTTAGCTCAAAATGACCCATTTCACCTAAATTAGCTCTTAAATGATCCATTTCACCAAGTTAGCTAAAAACGATCCATTTCACCTAAATTAGCTCTTAAATGATCCATTTCACCTAAGTTAGCTCAAAAGATCCATTTCAACTAAATTAGCTCATAAATGATCCATTTCACCTAAGTTAGCTCAAAAATCCATTTCAACTAAGTTAGCTCATAAAGATCCATTTCAACTAAATTAGCTCATAAATGATCCATTTCAACTAAGTTAGCTCATAAATGATCCATTTCACCTTAGCTAGCTCATAAACCACCCATTTCAACTTAGTTAGCTCATAAATGATCCATTTCACCTTAGCTAGCTCATAAACCACCCATTTCAACTTAGTTAGCTCATATATGATCCATTTCACGTAAGTTAGCTCATAAATGGCATACTCTTCTTGTTCTAGTCTTCTTCTTGTTCTACTCTTCTTGTTCTAGTCTTCTTCTTGTTCTACTCTTCTTGTTCTAGTCTTCTTCTTGTTCTACTCTTCTTGTTCTAACTTTCTTATTTTTCATTTTGCAGATTTCATTCACTTGACGAAAGCTTGCATAGATGGAGTGCTCCTTATCCCTTTCTCTGTTTCTTTTGTATCGTTGAACTATGCATGTATCGTTGGATGAAACTATTGTAATATATATGGTTGGATGCCTCTATGTTGAACTTGTTATGTATGATGGAACTATGCATGTAATATATATGTTTGGATGATGAAGTTATGTGTTGGATATCTTATATGTTTGCTCAGAATGGCCTTTTGAAATATATCTATATATGTCATATATAATTGTGATGAAAATTGTTGATTTAATAAAAATGATAAAAGAGCCAATATGCAGGCTTTTTGCCGTCGCCATCGACGGTAACGCGCTCTTTGCCGTCATCCGCGGACGGCAAAGAAGACACGTGGCATCTAGCTGTGCTTCCGGAAGTGACCCATTTGGTCAGTTTGCCATCGTGGCGTGACGGCAAAGAACCTGCACTTTGCCATCAGTGGCGACGGCAAAGAACCTGCACTTTGCCATCAATGGCGACGGCAAAGAACCTAGAAATTTTGCCGTCCGACGGCAAAGGCGGACGGCAAAGGCCTGCCGTTAGACACTTAACGGATCGACGGCGCAATTATTACCGTCCGCTCTCTTTGCCGTCGTCATGGACGGCAAATGCCCTTGCCGTCACCGCCTGAAGCGGACGGCAAAGTAGCTGCCATCAGAGCCTACTTTGCCGGAGCTGTTGCCGCTCATGGTCGACGGCAAAGGATTTTGCCGTCCGCCATTCGTGCCTTTGCCGTCCGCCACGGCAGACGGCAAAGTAGCTGATTCCTGTAGTGATACTCCAATGTCACCTCAAATATCCGTGGGTATGATTATACGTTATGCATCACACAATCTCAGATTCATCTATTCAAACCAACACAAAGTACTTCAAAGAGTGCCCCAAAGTTTCTACCGGAGAGTCAAGACGAAAACGTGTGCCAACCCCTATGCATAGGTTCATGGGAGGAACCCGCAAGTTGATCACCAAAACGTACATCAAGTGGATCACGTGATATCCCATTGTCACCACAGACTCGCATGGCAAGACATACATCAAGTGTTCTCAAATCCTTAAAGACTCAATCCGATAAGATAAGTTCAAAGGGAAAACTCAATCCATTACAAGAGAGTAGAGGGGGAGAAGCATCATAAGATCCAACTATAATAGCAAAGCTCGCGATACATCAAGATCGTATCACCTCAAGAACACGAGAGAGAGAGAGAGAGATCAAACACATAGCCACTGGTACATACCCTCAGCCCCGAGGGTGAACTACTCCCTCCTCGTCATGAAGAGCGTCGGGATGATGAAGATGGCCTCGGTGAGGGTTCCCCCCTTTGGCAGGGTACCAGAACAGGGTCCCGATTGGTTTTTGGTGGCTACAGAGGCTTGCGGCGGCGGAACTCCCGATCTATTCTGCTCCCCGATGTTTTTAGGGTATATGGATATATATATAGGCAAAAGAAGTCGGTCAGGGGAGCCACGAGGGGCCCACGAGGGTGGGGGCGCGCCCAGGGGAGCAGGCGCGCCTCCCTGCCTCGTGCTACCTCGAAGCTTCCCTGACGTCTACTCCAAGTCTCCTGGATTGCTTCGGTTCCAAAAATAACTCTCCCGAAGGTTTCATTCTGTTTGGACTCCGTTTGATATTCCTTTTCTGTGAAACACTGAAATAGGCAAGAAACAACGATTTGGGCTGGGCCTCCTGTTAATAGGTTAGTCCCAAAAATAATATAAAAGTGCATAATAAAGCCCATAAACATTCAAAACAGATAATATAATAGCATGAATACTTCATAAATTATAGATATATTGGAGACGTATCAGCATCCCCAAGCTTAATCCTGCTCGTCCTCGAGTAGGTAAACGATAAAAGAAATAATTTATAAAGTGTGAATGCTAGCAGGTGCA
Organism: Aegilops longissima; assembly: GCA_021605205.1. Lineage (NCBI taxonomy): Eukaryota > Viridiplantae > Streptophyta > Magnoliopsida > Poales > Poaceae > Aegilops > Aegilops longissima. The sequence continues at coordinate 189,210,491 of CM038682.1, forward strand.
CAAGTTTGATCATTGATAATTTCAATCACCTTTTCTAGCATCGTTATATATCATAACAATATCTCATCTCATAAAGCCTCTCATGATCAAGTAACAAGCTATTCACATGTTATAGTATAGATCATAAACTTTCTTGAAAACATACAAACCGTGTTATTAGTCATCAAACAATTACAATTCATCTTATTTTCAAGAAGAGTCTATGTCAGAGCTTTGATTTAGCAAACTCCACATACTCAACTATCATTTAGTCTTTCACAATTGCTAACACTCACGCGATATTTATGGGTTCAAAGTTTTAATCGTACCACGAGAGAAAGATAGGGGCTTATAGATTCGCCTCCCAACCTTTTACCTCAAGGGTAATGTCAACAATAATAGCTCATGATGCCTTACATCCAATTGGATATATATATATATATATCAGAATATTTCCAACACAATGTGCTTGCCAAAGGATAAAATGTAAAAAGGAAAGGTGAAGATCACCATGACTCTTGCATAAGGTAAAAGACAAGAATAAAATATAGGCCCTTCGCAGAGGGAAGCAGAGGTTGCCATGCACTTTTATAGTTGGATGCACAAAATCTTAATGCAAGGGAACGTCACTTTATATTGCCACTTGTGATAGGGACCTTTATTATGCAGTCCGTCGCTTTTATTGCTTCCATATCACAAGATCGTATAAAGCTTATTTTCTGCACACTAAAACATCATACATATTTAGAGAGCAATTTTTATTGCATGCACTGATGACAACTTACTTGAAGGATCTTACTCAATCCATAGGTAGGTATGGTGGACTCTCATGGCAATACTGGTTTAAGGGATGTTTGGAAGCACAAGTACTATCTCTACTTGGTGCAAAGGATTTGGCTAGCATGAGGGGGAAAGGCAAGCTCAACGTGTTGGGCGATCCATGACAATATACTTTATTTTAGATATAAGAAAACATAACCCATTGCGTTGTCTTCCTTGTCGAACATCAACCTTTTAGCAAGTCATATTTTAATGAGTGCTCACAATTACAAAAGATGTCCAAGACAGTATATTTATATGTGAAATCTCTCTTCCCTCAATATTCTTTCATGAATTGTTCAAGTGACCAATACAATGTTTGCTAACCTTCAATAAATTTACCACCTCTACTTCTTATATGTAAAGTCATTACTCCCCATGGGATAAGCATATCAAACATATATAATTTCAGATTTAAGATATTCAAAGATGTCAGATTTCGGGTTCCGGCAGACCCTTGAGGTTCGAACACTGGGGTGCGCGCGGAGATCCAACCCCCCACGTCTCGTACCTCGCCGAATCGCAAGGACCTAAACTACTAAACAGAACAGCACAAGAGACATAAGATTTATACTAGTTCGGGCCACCGTTGTGGTGTAATACCCTACTCTAGTTTGTGGCGTGGTGGATTGCCTCTTGGGCTGATGAGGAACAAGATGAGGAAGAACAGCCTCGCGAGGGTCTGTTCTTGGTGGGTGTGATGAACTGCTAGGTGGTGTTCCGTTGCTCTAGCTTGAGGATTGGGTCTCTGTCTTTCTCTGGATGCCGATCGTTTTCTCCATCCCTCTACTCTGAGCGTGGATACTCCTATTTATAGGTGAAGGCCCTGGGCCTCTTCCCAAATATTGAGCGGGAAGGACGCCAACAATTGGCCATTTTGAAGGGGAACAACGGGTACACTTATCCTGACTAAAGTTGGTCCTCGCCTGCCAAAGGCTCTGGTGATGACGCCTTCTTGGGCTCCACGATGACTCCTTCCAGCCGTTGGGGCTGGTCTTGGTCTTGTTGCACCAAAGCAGATGCCTTTGCTTGATGCTCTCGCTGCGCTTGCTCCCTTTGCACCAAAGAGGAAGGAGGACGCCATGCTGGCTGGCGCCTGACCGGGCGCCTTGGTCGTCATGGCTTGCGTCATGGGCACCTCGCGAGGTACCCTGCCTTGAACTCTCCGCCTCCTCATGAGCCAACCTGACGAGGCCGTGCCTGAGGAAGCTCCTGGTCGTTCGCCCCGCGAGGCTTGGCCCCTCGCGAGGGTATTGAGTCTTGCGTTGATGAAGATGGGTTGTCCTGGGCCTCCTTCGAGCCACGCCGCAGGCCGCAGGCAGGCAAGTCTGGGGACCCCCCGTTCCCAGAACACCGAAAAAAGCATTACTATTTACTCATAGGATATAAGTGAAGCACACGAGTAAATGACAAACTACTCCAAAAAGATATAAGTGAAGATCAATGAATAGTTAAATAATTATGTAGCTATGTGAAGACTCTCTCCCATTTAAGAATTTCAGATCTTGGGATATTATTCAAATAGCAAGCAAAACAAAATAAAACGACATTTCAAGGATAGCACTCATCATGTGAAGAAGCAAAAACTTAGGCTCAACCGATACTAACCGATAATTGTTGAAGAAGAAAGGTGGGATGCCAACAGGGGCATCCCCAAGCTTAGACGCTTGAGACTTCTTTAAATATTATCTTGGGATGCCTTGGGCATCCCCAAGCTTGAGCTTTTGTGTCTCCTTAATTCCTCTCATATCACGGTCTCCCTAAATCTCAAAAGCTTCATCCACACAAAACTCAACAAGGACTCATGAGATAAGTTAGTATAAACCAATGCAAAAACCATATCATACTATACTGTAGAAAATCACTAAAACTATTATTCAATATTGCATACTAAATTCCTCTGCATATTTAATAGTCCTATCCTCAAATAGAATCATTAAACAAGCAAACATATGCAAACAATGCAAACATAACAGCAATCTGCCTAAACAGGACAGTCTGTAAAGAATGCAGCATGATCCATACTTCCCTAGCTCAAAAAATTATGAAAGAAAATTCGAACTGTAGTAAATTTATCAGAGCTTATTATGCAAAAGGTTTCAACATTTTATCACATTCTGACTTTTCTAGGGAATTTTTGCAACAGCGGTAAACTTTCTGTTTTTAAACAGCAACATGTATACTTGCGAAATAAGCATGGTAAAAGCTATATTTGACATTTTTTATTGAAAATAGAGATGCAAAACATTGTTCTAAATAACAGCAAGTAAATCTATACCTACTAATAAAGCAAGGTGCGTTTCACCAATTTTTTAATCCGTTCACCTATATTATTATTGTTGATGTTATAACCAAGGTGGTACTAAATTTTTCATTGCAAACATTATTCGGCTGCGCTATGTTCATTATTGGGCTCCTGTAATATCTATTGGGCCAGGCCATGTTTAGTACGTTTTTGTGCCTCTTGTGAACGGACCATTGTTGGGCCTTAAAAAAAGAAAGCACAGCCGGCTCGATCTCTTTCTTCTTCTCTGGCTCGATCTGCTCTTTCTTCTTCTCTGTGTGTTCGACGTCGCCGCCGCCGCCGCAGCCTTCCCAGCCCGCCGTAACCACCACCATTGCAGGGATGCAGACCAACATCGTCTCTCCCAACCTCGCCCCTCCCAACTTCATCGAGCTCCCCACACATCTCGAACTCAGACTCGGAGAAGAGTCCATGTTGCTGCGTCTTGGAGTTGTGTCCGAGGAGGAGATGTTCAGGAGCACGGAGCCGTCCGGTACACCGAAATTGATGATATAAGAAGGAACCCCTCGACCAGGATTAGATCGCATCGAAAGTTTCTTGCCCGACATCGTTGTGTTACAAGTTTCGACAACGCCGTTCCCGTACGCCGTCGATTTCGCCTGAGATCCGTCTGCACGTGCTCCACCGCCCGCCGGAATTTCTCCCGGTCTGAGGGACATACTATAGTATCTCATTAGTTTATACATCTACCATGAACGGCGATGATTACATGCCTCAAGAAGTCAATTCTGCCTGACCTAATGTACACATGTGAGGTTGCTGGCGCCTATGAATATAGGGTAGCCTGTAGTTCCTGCCAAGTCACAGAGTAACATTGAGGTGAGGAGGCGGCGGCCAGCACAAGCCCCAGGAGCCGCAGTGGGGCTACGAGAACGGCGACAACAATGACTAGCGGCAGCCAGGTCTTGGTGGCATGACATCCTCCTTGCCCAACATAACGTACTTCTCCACCGCCCAGTGTGGGTGACAACGCGACAACGGTCGGCCAGCACTCGTGGTGACGCTTGCCCATCTGACGCGATGGCGGATTGGTGCCTCGGGCACTCGGCAATCGGCAGAGCGACGTTCACAATGTCTCTCTCTGGACAGGGAGGAGCTCGTGCATCCGGCGTGGCTGATGCATCTGCGCAGCACTACGGATCGCTGTGGGCACGACGACCTGATGCGCGTGCCATGCGACGGCGGTCAGCGGTGCGGCACTATAGTTGTCTCTGGAAAGCTGATGGGTGAGACATCGACCGGGGTTGACTGGATGATGAGGTGACTACTGGATGACCAGGTGCTCATGGAGGACTCAGTGAATCATGGAGCAGATCGAGGAGTTCACTGACGCCCATGTATGACGGCTTTTCAAATTTCAGAGGTATGACGCACGGGCTGCAATGCTTTACTAAACTGAATCTTCTATGCTTCTAACGGTTGCTTCTCTAGACTTTATGGGGAATGTGAAATCGATTATTCTTGTATGACACTCAAAACAAATTTTCTGAACCTTTTGTCCGATCAATGTTAAGACCAGATTAGTTCATGTAACTTTTCTCATACAGCCTTCACCAGTTTCAGAGGTTGCAGTACGAGCATGTGGAAAGGATGCACTCTATGGTGTTCTTCCTGATAGATGTACTAATGGACATGATTTCTCTCTATCTAAATACTAAGATCGAGTTCACACGCGCAGATGATGCAAAGGCTAATCTTCTTTCACATGTTTTTGTCGTCTTTACCACTGAAAATTTGTTTCCAATTTGTTCAGTTCCAGCTATACCAATTTGTTTATGCAATTAACTGTAAATTGTCGGGTATTGAGGGTCCCCTAACTGTTTATGTCCTAGCCAGTCCACAGGATTACAATCGCGGTCGTGTGATATTTGTGATGTTCTTTACAGTGATGTGTGTTCTTGTCCTATTGAATTTCTTTTATCTCATGTTCGATCTTCTTCTTATTGAACAAATCAAAATGACACTTGGATGGAAGGATCTGTGATTCAGCAATAAACGTTTTATTTTGTAGAAATACATATTTAGATTTGGATAGTTTATCCACAAACCCACGTGCGTAGAACTAAAGCATGTTCTTTTCTTCATGTAATTGTGTTTAAGAACAGGGAGGGCAGAGATTTTGTCTGCCGATGGTTGCAGAACACAATATGATTACTTTGTTGCTTCAGTATTATTGACATTCCTCCTCTCTGATGTTGTCCTGTCTAAGTTGAGTTAGGTCAGTAGGTTACAAACTTAGAATCTTATTTGCACACCCGTATGAAATATAATATATATATATATAGGACAAATGTTTCCTACAAGCAGTGGTAGTTACCACCAAACATCCATTCTCACGAAGAGCATGTCAATATGCCAGCATGCATATGGCTAACATCGCAAGTAGGGGAGTTCAAAAGAATCGTAGATCTTACACTGGGGAGCTCAGGCTACACCCCAGAACAACCAGACCCAGTCGAGCACCAAAAGACAACAATTCACCAACGACAACATAAGTTCCTAAATATTGTAATCATATAGAGCTGGAAGCATATCAAAGTAATTTGTAGGTAGTTTTGTTCCTAGATTCAGAACTATCTTTATAGGAATATATTACTCACGGATTAAATCAACTACAAAAATCGCCGGACAATACTTACTGAGATGAATATAAGGGCGAGGTGGATTAGGGAGGCAATATATTGGAGCAATAGCACACCCACGACGTAGCTGAGGGACCAATCGGAATTTATATGATGTCTTGACTGTAGGGCAGCAGATATAGAATGGAGGCAGTGTACTATGTGCGAGCGGCATGAGGATTCTCACGGAATATGCTTAACTCAATCAGTGTTGAACCACCGGAATATTTATGCACTCGATGGTTACGCACAGGTAGAACAAACAATCTGTAGGCAAGTATGTTTGCTATAATGAGCCCCCTACAAGTATCTTATTTGCTGTTTCGTGTAGCACAAAGAAGCTTATTGATAATAGAAGGCTTGTTATTTAACAGTATAACATAGACTTTTATCCAATGTCACTTTTGTTGTTTGGGTTCTCATCCGTTCTTATCTTGCATACATTCATTATCATTTTTCTCTTGTTGTGCAATTTTTGTACAATGTCGCACTTTAACGAGTAACTATGACTATTCTTTTCATACAGACATGTGTCGAGATAAATTGTGCTACTTGGCTGTTGAATTGGATTATTATGGTGGTTACAGTTTCTAACTCAAACATGTAGAAGGAATTCAAGAATGAGTTTTCTGATGAGTAGATATATTTTGGAAAATCATTAGGTGTTGTCCTATCTATAACTAAATATAAGACATTTTTATAGTTCAATTTAAACTGCAAAATGCCTTATATTTGGTTCTGCATTTATCTATATCTATATCTATATCTATACCTACTAATAAAGGAAATAGGTATTCTTAGTCCGTCTTGATTTTTTTAAAAGACCCCTTCTTTTTCTAGAAATAAACCTGCAATACATTAATAAAAATGTTTCATGCCATGGCCCCACTGTACAATCCCCTGCGTTGGTCCAGCTGAGCTAGCTCATGCTTCTATTAAAACTAATTCGCTCAGGTATGTAACTTGTGACTTTCCCCGCAAAAAAATGTAACTTGTGATTTGATGTGAGCCAAGCGACACATTGAAAGGCAGCAACCAACTAGAAATTGACTATTATTTTAAATAGTACCACATCATTTCTTTAAACCGATTTGTACCATGTTATATACATTAGCTGGCCTCCTATACCAAGTCGCCCAAGAAAAGAACTTGTTAGAGCAGACAAGAGGCAGGCTTTCTTGGATATTTAAATCAATGGAAGGATGGACGTGCATGTGGGTGACGACCGAAGATGACATGGTGATTGTATCGAGGAGGTGCGGCGGTGGTGCCAAGGCCGTACGAGGCTATGATCCGACAGAGCCGCAGGCGTGAAAGACCTCTTAGGGCAAATACATCGGTGGGTCGGCTGATGTGTGATGCGGCCGGTCCAATGAGGTCTAGCTGGCGGCTAGGTTTAGCCAAGAATTGTGTGCCGACATGAAACAACACGGTGACAGTGGGAAATCCCTGAAGAAGAACATTGTCTCGAGCTGAAGCCTCAAGGAGTTGAAATCATGTGGTGGTGTTGTGAGCAGATGTGGAGTGGAGTGCGCGCCGGTGTGTCCTTTGGGTGGGCATTAGTTTGATCGATCGGCTAGCAACCTGCATGCATGAGCTTTGTCTAGGTGTAAAAAAAAGTTTCGTACCTCACCATCTTTGAACATTGCTGTAATGGGCTGCAGATGAAAATAAAAAATAAAGATACCCAAATTTTAGCGGATCTTATTAAACGGGATTCTGCATGCAACATTGGATGGATCAGTTGGCAATATTTATAGTGGTGCATACATATTGTTTTTATTTCACAGTGTATTTATTAGGATTCATTTTTTCTCTCTAAAATATCGATCTAGCATCTTTGATCCAGGGTCCCCGATGCAGCAAGTGCAACATTGCAATCTCAACTGATATGCATTTCTTTCATGCTTCGGCGTGCTCATCCTTGCCGTTGCCACCAGGCGGCACCGCCTGAGTGCTATCGAGCCACACCGGTGGATGTTTTGGCATATGCAACATTTTTTGTCCTCCCGTTGCAACGCACGGGCATTTTTGCTAGTCCTAACAAAACAAAATGACGCTCCAAGCAAAACACATATCATGTGGTGAATAAAAATATAGCTCCAAATAAAGTTACCGATGAACGAAGACGAAAGAGGGGATGCCTTCCGGGGCATCCCCAAGATTAGGCTCTTGGTTGTCCTTGAATATTACCTTGGGGTGCCTTGGGCATCCCCAAGCTTAGGATCTTGCCACTCCTTATTCCATAATCCATCAAATCTTTACCCAAAACTTGAAAACTTCACAACACAAAACTTAACAGAAAATCTCGTGAGCTCCGTTAGCCAAAGAAAACAAAACACCAGTTCAAGGTACTATAATGAACTCATTATTTATTTATATTGGTGTTAAACTCACTATATTCCAACTTCTCTATGGTTTATAAACTATTTTACTAGCCATAGATTCATTAAAATAAGCAAACAACACACCAAAAACAGAATGTGTCAAAAACAGAACAGTCTGTAGTAATCTGTAACTAACGCAAACTTCTGGAACTCCAAAAGTTCTACCAAAACAGGAAGACCTAGGAAATTTGTTTAATGATCTTCTGAAATTGGAATCAATATTTTATCACGTTCTGGTGGTTTTTAACAATTGTTTTCGTGAACAGAATGTTTCTGGAATTTTCAGCAAGATCAAATAACTATCATCCAAGAAGATCCTATAAGTTTAACTTGGCAGAAACACTAATTAAAACATAAAACCACATCTAACCAGAAGCTAGATAAATTATTTATTCCGAAACAGAACCAAAAAGCAAGAAACTAAAATAAAATTGGGTTGCCTCCCAACAAGTGCTATCGTTTAACGCCCCTAGCTAGGCATGATGATTTCAATGATGCTCACATAAAACATAAGAATTGAAACATAAAGAGAGCATCATGAAGAATATGACTAAAACATTTAAGTCTAACTAACTTCCTATGCATAGGGATTTTTTGAGCAAACAACTTATGGGAACAATAATCAACTAGCATAGGAAGGCAAAACAAGCATAACTTCAAAACTTTAAGCACATAGAGAGGAAACTTGATATTATTGCAATTCCTACAAGCATATATTCCTCCCTTATAATAGTTTTCAGTAGCATCATGAATGAATTCAACAATATAACCAGCAGCTAAAGCATTCTTTTCATGATCTACAAGCATAGAAGTTTTACTACTCTCCACATAAGCAAATTTCTTCTCATTCGGAATAGTGGGAGTATCATAAGAGACTTGAATACTATAAATTGTTTCCACATTAAAAGAGTAATGTTCAGAAAAAGGGTAATAATAATCATGAAAAGTTTTATAAATATAATCATCACTACTTTTTATAGCGTAAGTTTCATCACAATAATCATCATAAGTAGCAACTTTGTTCTCATCACAATCGATTGAAACCTCTTCCAAGATAATGGACTCATCACTAAGTAAAGTCACGACCACTCCAAATCCACTTTCATAAATATTATAAGATTCAACATCCTCCACAATAGTGGGATCATTACTTCCTAAAGTTGACACTCTTCCAAACCCACTTTCATCAATATAATCATCATAGGTAGAAGGCATGCTATCATCATAACAACTTTGCATATCAAAACTTGGGAGGCTAAAAATATCATCTTCATTAAACGTAGCATCCCCAAGCATGGGACAAACATTAATTTCAGCAAATATATTCTCAAATATGTCATCCTCATCAAACATAGCATCCCCAAGCTTGGGCCTTTTCAGATCATAAGCATAATCACTCTCATCATTAATAGTATGGATAGCACCAATAGTATAGCAATTATCATCATCAGAATGAGTAGTAGGAGCAACATCATTTGGGAGGGTACCTTTTTACCTTTGCTTCTCCATTTTTTCTTTTTTTCTTCACATCATGTGCGGGTTTACCCCTCTTTTTTGAGCTCCTTATTGATGATATTGGTTGAATAGAAAGCTCCTCCTCGTTACCCGATTCATCATAAAAAATAATAGGAGGATATTGGGAAGTCTATTCCCTTTCATTAGTGTTCTCTTCATCTTACATTTGCTTTCTTTTCTTTATGTAATTGGCAATATAAGGATATTCAATGCAATTCACCACACAATACATATAAATCTTCTCTAGATCAAAATCAAGAAATCTATCAAGATTAAATTTTGGCATACCCTCAGTTATACGTTTCATTTCTTCATACCCCAAAAGAAGACTAAGCTCTTTATGATGCTCAAGGGTAATCAAATTATCACAATTTTTGGACACGATTCGGTCATGAAACAATTTGCATTGGATATTTAAATGACCATGTTCATTGCAAAGTTCACAAGGATCGCGAAAAATATTGAATTTTTCAGCACAAACATCAAGACTTTCTTGCAACAATTTAGTTCCTAAATGCTTGTGCCTCTTGCAATATCTATCTTCCCTATTTGGAGTGTACTTGCAAACCCAATTCACTCCACAAAAATCGACAAGCTTATAAGAGATATTTTCATCATGACTAGTGCAATCATCATTAGTACTATGGGTATTCAAGGAATTCATATTAACAACATTGCAATCATGCTCATCATTCAAAGATTTAGTGCCAAACATTTTATAGAGTTCTTCTTCTAGCACTTGAGCACAATTTTCCTTTTCATCATACTTACAAAAGACATTAAAAAGGTGAAGCATATGAGACAAACTCAATTCCACTTTTTTGGTAGTTTTATTTTATAGACTAAACTAGTGATGAAACAATAAACTAAAAGATTCGATTGCAAGATCTAAAGATATACCTTCAAGCACTCACCTCCCCGGCAACGGCGCCAGAAAAGAGCTTGATGTCTACTATGCAACCTTCTTCTTGTAGACGTTGTTGGGCCTCCAAGTGCAGAGGTTTGTAGGACAGTAGCAAATTTCCCTCAAGTGGATGACCTAAGGTTTATCAATCCGTGAGAGGCGTAGGTTGAAGATGGTCTCTCTCAAACAACCCTGCAACCAAATAACAAAGAGTCTCTTGTGTCCCCAACACACCTAATACAATGGTAAATTGTATAGGTGCACTAGTTCGGTGAAGAGATGGTAATACAAGTGCAATATGGATGGTAGATATAGGTTTTGTAAATCTGAAAATATAAAAACAGCAAGGTAGCAAGTGGTAAAAGTGAGCGTAAACGGTATTGTAATGCGTTGAAACAAAGCCTAGGGTTCATACTTTCACTAGTTCAAGTTCTCTCAACAATAATAACATAATCGGATCATATAACTATCCCTCAACATGCAACAAAAAGTCACTACAAAGTCACTTATAGCGGAGAACAAACGAAGAGATTATGGTAGGGTACGAAATCACCTCCAAGTTATCCTTTCTGATCGATCTATTCAAGAGTCCGTAGTAAAATAACACGTCACTATTCTTTCCGTTCGATCTATATAGAGTTCATACTAGAATAACACCTTAAGACACAAATCAACCAAAACCCTAATGTCACCTAGATACTCCAATGTCACCTCAAGTATCCGTGGGTATGATTATACGATATGCATCCCACAATCTCAGATTCATCTATTCAAACCAACACAAAGTACTTCAAAGAGTGCCCAAAGTTTCTACTGGAGAGTCAAGACGAAAACCTGTGCCAAACCCTATGCATAGGTTCATGGGCGGAACCCGCAAGTTGATCACCAAAACATACATCAAGTGGATCACGTGATATCCCATTGTCACCACAGATACGCACGGCAAGACATAGATCAAGCGTTCTCAAATCCTTAAAGACTCAATCCGATAAGATAACTTCAATGGGAAAAATCAATCCATTACAAGAGAGTAGAGGGGGAGAAGCATCATAAGATCCAACTATAATAGCAAAGCTCGCGATACATCAAGATCGTATCACCTCAAGAACATGAGAGAGAGATCAAACACATAGCTACTGGTGCATACCCTCAGCCCCGAGGGTGAACTACTCCCTCCTCGTCATGGAGAGCGCCGGGATGATGAAGATGGCCACCGGTGAGGGTTCCCCCTGCCGGCAGGGTGCCGGAACAGGGTCCCGATTGGTTTTTGGTGGCTACAGAGGCTTGCGGCGGCGGAACTCCCGATCTATTCTGCTCCCCGATGTTTTAAGGTATATGGATATATATAGGCAAAAGAAGTCGGCCTGGGGAGCCACGAGGGCCCACGAGGGTGGGGCGCGCCTGGGGGGCAGCGCGCTCCCGCCTCGTGGCCACCTCAAGCTTCCCGACGCCTACTCCAAGTCTCTGGATTGCTTCCTGCTCCAAAATTAACTCTCCCGAAGGTTTCATTCCGTTTGGACTCCGTTTGATATTCCTTTTCTGTGAAACACTGAAATAGGCAAAAAACAACAATTTGGGCTGGGCCTCCGGTTAATAGGTTAGTCCCCAAAAATAATATAAAAGTTCATAGTAAAGCCCATAAACATCCAAAACCGATAATATAATAGCATGAATACTTCATAAATTATAGATACATTGGAAACGTATCACACATACGATTTAACAACATCAAATGCGATAGATGCTAAACTACGACTAGCTGGTTGTGATTCCTCCACAGGAATAGGCGTACTAAATGGTGGAGTTGGGGTTCGCCGTGGTAGTACTGGCCCTTTGGGCACTGGAGCTGCCTTACTGACTGCTCTTGTTTGGGAGCTCTGTGGTGGAGATGGTGCTGTGTCAACAGGAACTGGGTTACTATCTGTTGGGGTTGGGGTTAGATTAGGTGTAGCTGGTTCTCTGTTCATCGCAGTAGGGGTACAATCTGTGAGAGTTTGGGTTATGTATGGTAGGGCTGGTTCTCGTGCATGTACAACCGGGGTGCTATCTCCACCAAGAGGTAGCACTGTTTTATTTGAAGACCGTGTTTTTAGTCCGCTAGATGCTGGCATCACCCGCTCCAGTTCAAATGGCTGATAAATAGGAAACATAGTTGAATGTACAGACATTGTATGAGAGACATGTGCAATAGATAGTGTGGAAAAATGAGGGCATGAAATAGTTGACATGTATATTGTTTAACTTAAACAGATAGTATGACATAATTTCACATATATGATGTCTATCTAAACTGGATAGCATAGCATAACATAATTCAAAGATATGATGAATAACTAAACATGATCGCATGACATAATTCACCTACATGTTATCTAAGTAATCAGGATCACATCATTTAATTCACATATATGATTTATATGCTAAACAGAGGGCATTAGATATGATGTTTGAACTAAGACCATGGTGTTGAATATTGTGTATATGATGTCTAAACTATGCAATGCAAGACACCATATGCATGATATGAGTAGTATAACCGTGCCAAGTTAGAGCATACACCTTAGTGGGGGAATAGGACTGGTCATCTGTCTCTGAATCCATCTCTGAAGAGCTATCGGGACCCAACAAGAGATCTGCTTTGACACGTAGCACTGTCTGCTCTGAAGGCCTTGTTTTCACTCCAGATTTTTCAATCTCCCACTCAAATGGCTGATTCACAGGAAGAGTAGTTTAATGTACAAACATTGTCAACAAATGGAAATGTAATGAAGAAAAGGATGGGCAAGATATCATTCAAATATATGATGCCTGGTTAAACATGATGACATTGCACATTTCACATATATTATGGCTGGCTAAAAGACATAAGACTGCATAATTCCCATATATGATATAGAAACTAAACAGGTGGTATTACAGAACATGTCTAAACTAAGCAGATGACATATATGATGTCAAAAGTAGGCACTGCAAGGCAACATATGCATGATATGACTAACATCATCATGCCAAGGTAGAGCAAACACCTTGGGGGTAAATAGGAATGGTCACAAGGCCCTGAATCCGCCTCGTAACATATATCTTCCTCTCGATTACAACTGGAGAGGGGTGGGGAGGGTTTGCCTTTGAACCCACCATGGAGCGATGTTTGCATGACATTGTATTGCCGCGCAAAACTCTTCTCTTTTTCTCTACATGTTCAGCATGACTGTGTACAATATCTAACATGCATACAAAAAAAATATGGTGAGATTATGTAAGGAGAGTGTTGGGGATATAACTATTTGTGTAAGCCGCCCAGGAAGGGCCGGGTTACACAAGGAAGATTCACCAGAAAGAAGCCCAAGACCAAGCATGAAGATGGCAGTTCAATAAAGGGCCTAAGGCCCACAGGCAACTTAAGGCCCGTTGTAGTAAACCACCATAATGGCATGACTTGTATCATAAGGTAGATTTCACTAGTCACCGAGCCGGACATTGTTTATAAGCCGGCCAGGACTCTGTAGGCCACAGGGCGTCAACCCGTGTATATAAGGGGACGACCTGCTGGCGGCTTAGGGCAAGAAAACAACCCATCGAGAGCCGGGTATAGCGTATTCCGCTCCCTGGTCATCGAAACATCAAGCAATACCAACCCAACTAGACGTAGGCTTTCCTTCTCCGCAAGGGGCCAAACTAGTATAAAACCTCTCGTGTCCTTTGTCCCGATTAGCCCCTTTAAGCTTCCTAGTTGCGATGGCTCCACGACTAAGTCCTTGCACGAGGACATCTGCCGTGACAATTCCACGACAGTTGGCGCCCACCGTGGGGCCAGCGCACGGTGGATTTGAGTTCTTGAAGGGCAGCTTCGAAGGGCTCAAGGGATACACAGTGGGCCGGATGACCAAAAGTCGTCGCGGCAAGATCTACATCGACAACAAAGGCTGGGGCCCCGAGGCCGACTCAATCGAGTACGGGTACCGGGTCCCCTTTGGCGGAATCCACGTCTTCATCGGCCGGATCGGTGAACCGGGCCCTGAGCCGGACAACTGCACCGACCTCGTCGAGACGGCTCAGCGTGCGAGACCCGCCCGAGTTCAACCCGTCATGAAGCGTTCCTTCGTGGGCTGTGTCCACGGAGAAGAACTTCCTGAAGGATGTAAAGATGGCGAAGAGACGGCCGTCCCATCGGATGATGATTCGTCCGCCGGTTCAACAGATTCTTTGTATTAGGTCCAAGAGGGCATGCTTGGGGGCTGTTCTACCGACTCTAGCATTCCAGACCACTATGAGCCGCCGAGCTGGGCAGGGGTCTTCATGGCTGGTACTCAACCCGATCAACACTCGACGACTGCAACAGCAATAACGTCCAGGTCAGGAGCGGCCGGGGCAAGAGGCCCTGTGCGCCCACCGGCTCAGGTGCTGATGGATCTCATGGATAAGTTGACGGCCCTGCTAACCACCATGGTTGTTGCTGCAAATCAAGATGAGCATAACGCGGAGGTGGCAAAGGTGCGTGAGGAGATAGCCCTAGCCAAGGAGGTTTTGGCAGCTGAGGACACCAGGTTAGCTACAGAGCGGGCGGCTTTGGACGCACGGGCGCAGCGACTCCAGTCAGAGGCTTTCCAGCTTAATATGAGTCTGAACGCATCCAATGAGGTCATGAGAAGGAGACATCAGAAAGCCTAGTCCCGTCTGCCTCTGGTTTACGATCCTCGAAATCTTTTCACGACACCCGGAGCTGGTCCTAGCAACCCGCCCGAAGCCAATCAGTATATGACACCCGGAGCTGGAGGACCGGTACAGCCCCGAGAGATGGCACCACCTCACGGGAGTATGGCCCCGCCCCGATACATACCAATACCACCGGGTCACTTCTCCAACCCCATGGAGAACTTGATAGCAGTGTCGGCTCGTCTGGCGGCTCTTCCAGTGGACGGTGATGACCCGACGGCGGTTGAAACCCGGAGGGTCAGAGATCTTATTCAGACGGCCTTGGCGCAGCAGGAGACCTATTCTTACAGCAGGGACATGATTCATTCAACTCCTCAGCCTTGGCTCGCACCTTGTCAAAACCGGAGCCCGAGTTACAACAGGCACATGGAGTCAGAAGCTTTATCAAGCAACGCCCAGCGTCATAACCAGCCCGGTGGCTATAACCCGGTCCAGGACCGAATGCGTCAGGAGGACGAACGGGCGGGTCATTTAGCGGCTCAGCAGACGGCATATGAAGGTCTCCTAGAGTATCCGACGACTTCCATTGGAGCAGGAGTGGCCACTAGAACCGGTGATGTCCCTTGTTTGGTGCCGGCTCTGCGGGATGTACGTCTGCCCAGGGATTTTAAGGGACCTCGAAAGGTGCCGAATTATACGGCCGACTTACAACCTGGGGCATGAATCGAAAGTTACGAGATGGCCATGGAGCTATTGGAGGTCAGCGACGCAGCAATGGCTAAGTATTTCACCATGATGTTAGATGGAACGGCCCGGTCTTGGTTGAAAAGTTTGCCTCCCAATTCCATCAGTTCATGGGCAGAGCTAAAGGCCCGGTTTATCCAGAACTTCAAGAACACTTGCAAGCAGTCTATGTCAATTGTGGACTTGACCAATTGTAAGAAGGAGGAGGGTGAGTCCACAACTCATTGGGTGCGCCGGGTCAAGGAAATAATACACTCATCTGATAAGATGGATGCCGGCTCTGCGGTACTTATGCTCCATCAGAATTGTCGCTTTGAGCCGCTGAGGCAGAAGCTGGGGCGCCTTAAGCGTGATTGCAATGATATGGGTACGCTGATGGCAGCCTTAGTCAAATACGCCGATTCTGATACTACCAATGATCCCGCGTCTGATGAGGAAAAGACAGGGAAGGGAAAGAAGAACGGCAATGGAAAGGGTCAGCAGCATAACCCGGTAAGTCAAGGAGGCAACAAGCGTAAGGCGGAGGGTAACCCGGAGTTTGTGGCCAATGCTAATGCACAAGGTAACAACCAGAAACGTAAGGGGAGACCACCCCCTCGATCTGGTGGCTCAGGTCCATCTCTTGAGCAGCTTCTGAATGAGCCTTGCCCGAGACATGGTACTCGGGAGCGTCCTGCCACCCACTTATGGAAAGACTGCGCGATCATGAAGGCTTTCAATAATTCCAACATGTTTGATGGAAATCATGGATCAGGCGGCGGCTCAGGGGCCGGTGGCTTTCATGGCCCGGGTGGCGGTTCAAGTTCCGGCTTTCAGGGAGGTCAAGGTGGCTATAATCAGCAGCAGCCCGGTCAAGGGGGGCAGCAGCAGCAGCAGTCAGGTTATCAGAGCCATCCAAAGCAGCTGAATGGTGGGAAATACCATGTGTTCACCACTAACTTGTGCAAACATGACCAGAAGGTTCATAAGAGGGTTGTGAATTCTGTTGAGCCGGCGGTTCCCCGTTACTTGAGGTGGTCAGAGCAGCCCATCATATGGAGCAGGGAAGATCACCCCCTCCGGGTTGATAACCCGGGTCAGTTGGCCTTGGTGGTGGCCCCTCAGGTTGGTGGATATAAATTCACTAAGGTACTCATGGACGGAGGAAGCAGAATCAATATTATCTATTATGAGACCTTTCGCCACATGGGGTTGACTGATAAGGACTTGAGGACGTCCAACACTGTCTTTCATGGGGTGGTACCTGGTAAATCGGCATATCCAGTTGGTAAGATCGAGCTGGAAGTAGCCTTTGGAGATGAATGTGATTCCAGGGCTGAGAAACTGACGTTTGAGGTAGTCAAAATCAGGAGCCCGTATCACGCTCTGTTTGGACGGCCGGCTTATGACAAGTTCATGGCACGACCATGTTATGTTTATCTGCAGCTCAAGATGCCGGGTTACAAGGGCACCATCACTGTGCATGGGAGTCGAAAGGTAGCCTTGAATGCGAAGAGGGCGGCGCGCTTATGCTGAATCTGTTTGTGCGAAGAGGAGCTGAAGTTTTATCAAACTAATGTTGACCCGCGGATATGACCTCTTTGAAGAAGCCAACCACAGAGCAAGACTCGGCGTTGAAATTTAAGTCGGCCGCCGAGACAAAACTGGTCGACTTCACTCCAGGCGACTCTTCCAAGCAGTTCAGCATCAGTACCAATTTGGATCCCAAATAGGAAGGTGCGCTCATCGAGTTCATCCATGAGAACCCGGATATCTTTGCATGGAAACCTTCTGACATGCCGGGTGTCCCGAGAGAACTCGCTGAGCACACTCTTAATATTGATCCAAAGTATAAGCCGACCAGGAAATTTCTCCGACGGTTCAATGAGGAAAGACGGAAAGCTATCGGGGAAGAGGTCGCTCGGCTCTTAGCGGCCGGGTTCATCGTGGAAGTTTTTCACCCGGAGTGGTTGGCTAACCTGGTGCTTGTGCTCAAGAAGAACGGCACCTGGCGGATGTGTGTAGATTACACGGACTTAAATAAAGCTTGTCCGACTGATCCCTTTTCTCTACCCCGTATTGATCAAATCATTGATGCTACAGATGGGTTGCGAAGCGCTTGAGTTTTTGGATGCTTACTCTGGTTATCATCGATCAAAATGGCGTTAAGGACCAGGAGAAGACAACTTTCATTACTCCGCTTGGAGCCTTCGCTATGTATCTATGCCATTTGGGCTCAAGAGTGCCCAGCGACTTATCACGGTGTGTGCTGTAATTGTCTCCACAATCAGATTGGGTGCAATGTTCATGCTTATGTAGATGACATTGTGGTGAAGTCTAGAGAGAAGGAAACCTTGATATCTGATTTAAAGGAAACCTTTGATAATCTCCGGTCTATAAGATGATGTTTAACCCGACAATTGTGTATTTGGTGTACCGCAGCAAACTTTTGGGATTCCTGGTCTCGAACAGGCATTGAAGCTAACCCGAGAAGATGAAGGCGATTACCTCTCCGGCTAAACCGGCGGCATCAATGATGTTCAAGGATGGCGGGTCGCGTTGTTGCTTTAAGCCGATTCATAAGCGGTTAGGTGAGAAGGCTCTACCATCTGATCGATGATGAAGAAAACAAACACTTTTGTCTAGAGTGAGGTTGCTGATGCTGCCTTTGAAGATTTAAAGAGACAATTGTCCGAGCCGCCGGTTCTCGCGGCTCCCATTAATAAAGAGCCGTTGCTGTTGTATGTTGCTGCTAACTCACGAGCTGTTAGTGTTGCCATCGTGGTGGAGCGTAAGGAGGCTGGCAAGGAGCATCCGGTTCAACGACCGGTTTATTACATCAGTGAGGTGCTCATAGAGTCCAAGCAAAGATATCCACATTGGCAGAAACTTGTTTATGGGGTGTTCATGGCAAGCCGGAAGCTAAAGCAGTATTTCCAAGGCCATCCTATAACTGTGGTAAGTTCTGCCCCCTTGGGGGACATCATCCAGAATAGGGAAGCCACAGGACGAGTCGCCAAGTGGGCCATTGAGCTTGGGCCTCACGGTTTGAAGTATATGCCACGTACAGCTATCAAGTCTCAAGCCTTGGTGGACTTTATCAATGATTGGACGGAGTTGCAGGCACCTGAGGAGAAACCAGATAACACGTATTGGACTATTCACTTCGATGGGTCCAGGCAGTTGGAAGGCTCGGGGGCTGGAGTCGTTTTAACTCCCCCCCGAGGTGACAAATTTTGCTATGTGCTCCGGCTTATGTTTCCCTGTACTAATAATGCAGCTGAATACGAGGTTTTACTCCATGGTCTCCGAATGGCCAAAGAGATGAATTTGAGCTGGGTAAGGTGCTTGGGCGATTCAGACCTCGTCGCTCAACAGGTGTCAGGCACGTGGGATTCCAAGGATCCCCTTATGGCGGCTTATCGTCGTGAAGTTGATGCGGTGGCCAGGCACTTCAAAGGTTATCAAGTAGAGCACATTGATCGAAGGAAGAATGAGGTGGTTGATGCTTTAATCCGGCTAGGGTCTCAGCGTAAGTCGGTGCCACCTAACACCTTTCTTGACGTTTTGCATAACCCTTCTGTCAGAGTGCCTACAGAGGAAGAGCTCGCAGTGCCATACCCGGAGGCGCAACTGGTGGCGGCTCTCCACGCCATCCCAGATTGGACAGTCCCATATTTGGCCTATATGACCCGGGGAGAGTTGCCTGAGGATGAGACCTTGGCAAGGCAAATCATCAGGCGGTCCAAATCCATGAAAATTGTTCATGGCGAGTTGCATCACCGCATCGTCATTGGGGCGTTCCAACGTTGTGTATCGCCTGCGGAGGGTTAGGCGATACTTCGTGAGATTCATGAAGGAGATTGTGGTCATCATGCTGGTTCAAAATCTCTGGTGGCCAAGGCTTTTCGTCATGGTTTCTATTGGCTGACGGCTCACGCTGATGCGGAGGATCTCGTCGACAAATGTGACGGATGTCAAAATTCTCACGACGAAGCTCATGTGCGGCTCAAGAATTGAGGATGATTCCAATTACTTGGCCGCTTATGGTCCGGGGCTTGACATGGTCGGACCTTTCAAAAGGTCTAAGGATAAGAAGACACACCTATCCGTGGCAGTGGATAAATTCACCAAGTGGGTTGAAGCAGAGCCGGTCAGTAAGTGTGATGCAGCCACGACGGTTCAGTTCATGAAAAAGGTGATCTTTCGTTTTGGCTTTCCACACAACATTATAACTGATAATGGTACTAACCTCTCAAAAGGTGCCATGGAAGAGTTCTGTCAACGAGAGCACATCCGGCTTGATGTTTCGGCTGTTGCTCACCCTCAGTCTAATGGTCAAGCAGAAAGAGCTAATCAGGAGATCTCGAAAGGTATCAAACCCCGGCTCTTATATCCTTTGCAGCGAACTCCGGGTTGTTGGGTGGAGGAGTTACCCTCTGTGCTATGGAGCATCAACACAACGCCTAACAGATCTACAGGTTATACACCTTTCTTCATGGTGTACGGAGCAGAGGCGGTTCTGCCAAGTGATATCCGGCATGATTCACCCCGAGTGGCGGCTTACATTGAGGCTGATAATGAAAAAGCTCGTCAGGATGCACTTGACTTGTTGGATGAGGAGCGAGACTTGGCCATAGCCCGCTCGGCGATTTACCAGCAAGATCTGCGCCGTTATCACAGCTGCCGGGTTAGAAGCAGAACTTTTCAGGAAGGCGATTTAGTGCTCCGGCTCATCCAGGATCAGTCTGATATGCACAAGCTATCCCCTCCCTGGGAAGGACCTTTTGTGGTCAGTAAGAATCTGAACAACGGGTCATATTACCTCATCGATGTTCGAGAGCACAAAGACTCACGTAAGTCGGAGGAAGAGACCCGCCGGCCGTGGAACATAGCTCATCTTCGGCCATACTATACTTGAGCCACCGGCTCTTAGAATATTTTTTTTTCTTTTTAGCAATGTATATATTATATAAAGCAATAAAGCGGGACCTCCTTTCTTTCCACCCTCCAAGGTTTATGTATCTTCTTTACCAGGTGGTGGAAACAACCAACAGGGAGCGAATCATATCTGAATCCAGCTTTCCCTTTGATCCGGCTTATGATTATATCTGAATCTAGCCATGGTCACTTGGGGGCTTCCTGTTCGAACATAGGTCATATTCGAACCAAAGAGAACATAGCTGTCGATACCCAATTGATCGGCATACTGCCAAACCCACTTGGGGGCTTCTTGATCATATTTGAATCATAGCTTAACCCCATTCGGTCTGACGTGGATCGTATTCGAATCAGCGTCATTAAACAACTCTAATGGTCACTTGGGGGCTTCCTGTTCAAACATAGGTCGTATTCGAACCAAAGAGAACATAGCTGTCAATACCCATTTGATCGGCATCGCCAAAGCCATTGGGGGCTATATGATCGTATCCGAATCTTAGCTTAACCCCTTTGGAACGGTTCTCTCGAACGATTCAATCGTAGGCCTTTGAAAATCAAGTTTACTATTTATTTTACTCTATAAGGGTAAATAATATTAAAGGCCAGGTAAACATTATATGTGCCAACTTTCAGAAGTTAAGTTTAACTCTCTGCTTTTTGGGATCACATAAGCCGGTAAGGTATGTTTCAAATAAGATAGCAGGTATATTATTATGGTCATAATAATAAACCGGCTATTTTTATGATGTTTTGGTTCATACTCCGGGTTATCACTATTTATATGACTCCAGAAGTGATAAGACACCAAAGGAATTCCGTTTTTTGTTTTATACAGAGGATAAAGCAAGAAAGTTTTGGACGTCAAGGAACAATTAATGTAAGCCAGAAGTATATAACGATAGCGGCTTATGACAATATTAAGCGCCACAAACATGCGCGAAGACATGACAGAGTTGAGAGGTTTTTCTACCCTATTACAAGACTCCCCGAGTCTGAATAATGAAGCATCATTTTTTTCAAAGACATAGCACCAGGCGGGTTACTCCTTTGGTGGGCTTGAAGATTCCAGGTTATCCTTCTCCGCCTCTTCATCTGCTGCTTTGTCCTGGAAGGTTGACGAGGTCCAGTAAATGCCGCTTAAGGCTTCAAATTCAGCTTCATCATCTATTAAACCGGCTGGGTCAACTTCAGGAGCAAATGTATGCTTATGAGTTGGAGGAATCAGGCTGACGTCATCATAATGAGGAGTTGGAATCCTCCGGTTCTCGTTGTCGTAACCCGGTTGATACTTGGTAAGATCAATATCATTGCCAATAATGGTGGCCACAGGACGTACGACTCTCACACAGATGGTGAAGTATGATTCATCAAATACAGAGCCATCCTCCTTCAAGCTGGGATATCCAAGAGCAACGTCTGCTAGGTCTAACTCTGGAAGCAACGCCTTGGCTCGGCTTAAGGCGGCTATGGCCCCGGCTCTAGCAGATGCCCGCCTTAGTTCCTGAATCCGTTGGGGTAACATGGCAAGCCGTTTGAGCATATCCTGCAGGAGATAAGGAGCATCATTTGATAAAGCCACAATGGCCAAGGCACGTTGAGACCCGGTGTATAGCTGTTCCACCAAAGTGTACACCGCCTTAAGCCTGATCAGCATATTTTGCTTGAGGTTTGTGCTCCTGGGGCCTGCGTTTATACATATAAGGTAAGCCGGAGATAATAATTGAAATAGTCATCAAAGAAACCATGGTGATGTTCACGATTATACATAGTAACTTACCGAAGATTGCTGAGACCATTTGAGATATTTGGCGCTTTAAGCCGGACAGCTCGGCAGCTTGCTTCGCAAGAGTTGCTTCATTGTCTCGCCCGGTCACAAGTGAGGCCTTTTCATCGCCCAGATTTTCTTCTCCGCATCAAAATTTTTCTTCAACTTCTCTTGTTCGAGACGCTGAATGCAAATTTGAGTTGGCCTTTTGAATTTCAAGTTCTTGGGCTGCCGACGAGTCTTCGTGTCAGCAATCTCCGATTCAAATTGGTGGTGGAGGCCTGCGATTGATGCCAGATTATAATTAAAGTTATGGTAAGATATCATTAAGTCCCAAGAACTTTGCAAGCAAAGACACTTGACACTTGGGGGCTAATGTATGCTGAAGAAAATTTTAATTTATAATGCTGGATTAAGTATATTAAAGTCTCGAGCACTTTACAAGTAAAGATACTTGACACTTGGGGGCTAATGTGTATCACACGTTCTAAGTTATCATATTATGACCGGGTTAAATATCTTTTCTTTTAAACCGGATGAACTAACAGTAAGCAGGTATCTAAGTCTACATCATATTTATTCATAAGCAGTAGACTTGGGGGCTGGTACATTAAGTAAGATTCAGGAGAATAGTATAAGTTATACCTCAGATTTGTGCTGTATTTGTTTCACCATGTCAATTTCCAGGCCGCGGCTGTTATGCACTTGATTCAGATAGCCCGAGACTATATCACCAATGCTTAAGTGAGCATAATCAGCGATGTCCGGTTTGGTCTTCCGGCGTTCGACAAGTTCTTCCTTGGCAGTACATCTAGCAAGGACAGTAGGCCGCCCCGGTTCAACAAACTGGCTTTTCAAGATTTCAACCTCTGGGTCAGTCGTCTTGACCGGGCTAGGAATTTCCGGATTATCGGTGCTGTTAAAAGTATCTTCGGCAGGCGGGTCAAAAGATGGTGTTGGAATTTCATATGCCGGTTCAGGAGGCGGTTGATGAGTAGAAGCATCAGGGGCAGCTGTTTTGAGTTCCGGCTCAGTTGCTATCGGGTCTTCGGATGGCTTATTCTTTTTTGCCCTCTTACTGGGCTTCACCTATACGCTGTGGACAAAACAGAAGGGTGAGTTCAAAATATGAGTAAAGCAAAGCATAAGGATAACAAAGGTATATTACCCAGGGGCAGTCTTGAAGGCCAGCATGTTGGATTGCATAGACTCGCCGGAGGAAGGAGAGGTATCCTGATAATTGGAGTCAGACGAATTGAGAGGTTGACGAATTAAACCCGCCAAAGGATAGACAGAACGTAAATCGGAGATGACCTCAGTCCGACGCTTCGCTTACGCGGGTAAGCGGAAGAGAGCTCAGATCCTTCTCGGTCCGGGTCGCCTCCGCTTTCAAGCTGTTGTTGCTTCAAAAGAAATTGAGGATCTTGATAAGCTAGAGGATGTGAAAATCTTACTTTCCGGGTCACCCGTCGGATTTTGTGCTTTGGCAAAGGCTCTGAGTCGGAGGAGATTATAGTTACCTCTTCGCCAGGAGCTTGGTTGTTCCCAGTATCCTCCTGAAAGGCGGAAATGTCAATAAAATAATAACAAAGGAGTTAAGAGAGTAAGGGATTACCTCTTCCTCATCTGAAGAAGAGTCATCCAATTTGAGCAAATCGGAGGTGCTGGGTTTCTTCTTCTTTGAAGTTCCCGTCTTGGCGGCTTTCCTTTCGGTTTTCTTGGCTGCCCTGGCTTGTTTGGTAGCCTCGTGGTCATATTTGACCTTCCAGAAATTATCACCGGCCTGTGGAAAAATATAAAGAATTATAAGTACAAAGGAGGTAAACATGTTAAGGAATATTTATTAAGATTGGTAACTTACTGCAGGGGCCGGGTTCTTTTTGCAGAAGGGAAGTAAACCGAAGGCATTGCTAATAACAGTGCCCTCCTTCAGCAGTGACTGGGTTGTAGCATCCACCACATCATCTGGTAGGTCGTCAGGACTATGACGCATTGGGTCGTTCTTTTCGCCTGTATAAGTACACATTAAGCCGGAGCGGCGGATTAATGGGAGTATTCGCCAAGTGACCCAGACCCGGACCGGATCAATGCCACTTAAACCATTTCCTAAAAGAGCTTTAGTCTTCTTGATGGCGGGATTAAGAGGCAGGCGTTCAACAGCGGTCAGTTTATCCGCCAGCGGATGGTTGGACTCAAGGCGCAGGGCGCGAAAGCCGAGCAGAGGATTCTCATCTGCTGGAGAAGTGTCCTGATAGTAGAACCATGTCTGGTTCCAATCTTTTAGGTGACTCGGCAACTCAGCATAAGGAAACAGGCAGTCTCTCTGTTCCTGGATCGAGATACCGCCAAGTTCAAGACTAGGCCCATTGGCACGTTCATTCTACCGGTTCAAGTAAAAAAGTTCTCTGAACAAAAGCAGACTTGGCTCCTCTCCCAGGTACACCTCGCAGAAGACTTGGAAATTGCAAAGATTGGACACAGAATTGGGTCCAATGTCTTGAGGTCTAAGATCAAAGAAATTCAAAACTTCTGATGAACTTTGAGCCGGGAGGGGCAAATCACCGGCTCATGTGATCCGTGAAAACTATCACCTCCCCTTCTTTGGGTTGAGGCTTTTCTTCAGATGGGTCAGGAACACGATAAGACATGACCTCCTTTCTTGGCAGATGGCCAGACTTCACAAACTCAGCCAGTTTACTCTTAGTGACTGTGGATGGCACCCAGTTGCAGGTTACAGGAGCTTTGGTCGCCTTAGGTGCCATGACAATAGTTGGCCTATTACAAAATAAGAAGTTTCGCTTTAAATTTTAACCCGGGAGAAAATATCCAAATTACTGAAGGTAGCGGCTTACGAAGGGGCCTAATGATATAAGGATAACTAGGCAACAATATTTAAGCAGCTACAAGCATTAAGAGCAGTTCAAAATTCTTAAAGATATGAGAAGTAGGCAAGGTTCACAGATTAGTGGTATGCATTTAAACCGGACACCTGGACATTTATGTTTAAGGGCAATTAACAGAAGAAGTTTTCTGGGTAATAAAAACAAGTTTCATAATCTTCTGCTAAAATTTGAGATCAAGGGTCTGTTTTGATAAGAAAGTTTTCTAGACCTAAAAACTGACGCAGATGTGTTCATAGGCTCGAATGAGGCTTTTATACAGAGAAAGGGATCTGCTTTTTATCCAAGGCAAGTGCGAAAACAACTACCGTGGCTATTTTCTATCATTCTCAGATCAGAAGAGGTATTTAGGAGGAAAACTAACAAGGATTTGGCTCCAATGGTGATGAACTCCGACAAACTCGAGGAAGCTCTAATGCGGATCTAAGTAAGGAAGGGAAGGGAACCTACGGATCTGGAGGGGCTGCGGAAGTTCGCCGTCGTTTTCTGATCCGATTCAGGTTGATGCAGCGGCCTGGGACGGTGAAGACAAGAAGCTTGACGGCGGCGGAGGTGGAGCTCAAGAGGAGGCAAGAGGAAGAAGATGACTGGAAGGGGCAGAATGGGAGACCTAGGTCGCGCCTATTTATAAGGAGAGGATAACTGGGACGGCGCAGGAAACGAGGAGATAAGAGTTATTATCCAGCGGCCCTGACGCCTCGGTTTTTGGAACAGTCAATAAAGACAGAGATCCGTTGGAGGATATGGTGGAATAAAAAAGGAATTTAAGAAAAGATGACGTCACGGCGGGTTAATACGGATCCAAAAAATGACGTCATGGCGGGTTAAAGAATGTCTTTTTGCACAGTCAGAAGACTGAAGATTTATGTTTTAAGGTATTTTAAGATTGACATGAACAGATTCAAATCAATCTGGGGCCTAATGTTGGGGATATAACTATTTGTGTAAGCCACCCAGGAGGTGCCGGGTTACGCAAGGAAGATTCACCAGAAAGAAGCCCAAGACCAAGCATGAAGATGGCGGTTCAATAAAGGGCCTAAGGCCCACAGGAGACTTAAGGCCCGTTGTAGTACACCGCCATAATGGCATGACTTGTATCATAAGGTAGATTTAACTAGTCACCGAGCCGGACATTGTTTATAAGCCGTCCGGGACTCTGTAGGCCACAGGGCGTCAACCCGTGTATATAAGGGGACGACCTGCTGGCGGCTTAGGGCAAGAAAACAACCCATCGAGAGCCGGGTATAGCGTATTCCGCTCCCTGGTCATCGAAACATCAAGCAATACCAACCCAACTAGACGTAGGCTTTCCTTCTTCGCAAGGGGCCGAACTAGTATAAAACCTCTCGTGTCCTTTGTCCCGATTAACCCCTTTAAGCTTCCTAGTTGCGATGGCTCTACGACTAAGTCCTTGCACGAGGACATATGCCGTGACAATTCCACGACAGAGAGCATGCAGAAATTTAGAGTCATGGTAACAACCAGTGGATGGATCCAAAAATAATGATTTAGCAGGCTGATGATTGCTTTAATTTAATAAAAAAACAGATGATGATTTCTTTACTATTTGTTTCCCACCCAAGATGAACAACATAGGCATACCCTTGGTGAACCAGATATTAGACAAAGATACTATTCATTGCTTCCTCGATATGTGCCCCACAGCTAATTTAGAACTCAAGTTTGAACATTAATTTGGACCTGACTTGGAGTCAAAGAGGTGAACAGGATGGTAAAGTAGCAGGTAATTTTAAGCAATGCATAACATAAGCAGAAACAAAAGAGTGCGACCACTCTTGTGGACCTATGTACTCCTCAGGTTCATCTGCTGAGTCGATGATGGTGATGCCGTTGCGGTGGGTGCCGGCGGCAGGGAAGGAGATCTGAGGCGGCGAAAGACGGTCAGGAGTCGTGATGTCTGGTTTGGTGGATGTTTCAGTCGATGGAGCAGCTCAGTTGAGTTGGACGAGGTCGCGGCCGGAGCAAGACAAACCACACAAAGTTCCCTTCGACACCTCCCTGTAACTGAAGTAATTCTGTAAGGGCTAATGTGGCTTGCATGATTCTAAAAACACAGGGATAGGAAAAACACCGGAATAGGATAGGAATGCACATGGTAAACAGAGCATTTGTAAACACAGGATTTCTATCAACTTGAGTGTTTGGTTTACAGGAATTGGAAGAGCAGAGGAATGCAAAGAAACATGGCCAAAATAAAGTGAAACCATATGAAAGCATGTACAGTTAGAATGTTATTCTGCCACTAATGTACTTGGTCTTGTTTTCATGCATAGGATTTTGAAAAGTAGGTCCAGGTGGATGTTTTGCTTCATTCCTTTCAACAAAATGCATGAGTAATTGAATAGTAGAGTGCCATTGGAAAATTCCCTATTGCTATTCTTTTCCGTTGAACCAAAATAGCCCTAATGGATTGAAATGAATGTATAGTAATAAGTGATGCAATAAGTGTACACCCTCTTTCCCGTAGCCGTGTCAACCTCAGCATCATTGGGTTAGTCGCTGAAGCAGTAAAGGCAGAGGTGGCTGACGGAGGTGTGGAGGAAGATCTGAGGAATCTGTAGACGGTGTCCAGGGCACTGCTCTATTGTGATGGATTGTTCTGTCGTTGGAGCAGCCCCGGTGAGCCGTAAGACGTCAAGGCTGAAGCAGCACAAGACAGACATCGTCAATCTCAAGTGGGATTCTAATAGCATCTCCAATAGATGATGTAAAATAGATGTAAAATTTACATCACCAAAAACCACCTGACTACAACAGATGAGGTAAAAACTGTTGACTCTAAACTTAACTGTCGAAACTAAAATTTACTGTGGAATCTGAATGTTACTGTCGAAACTGAACACAATGGTAGCAGAGAGGTACTTGACATGTAGTTTGGGGAGGGCCTACAGTTCATCTTCAACCTGCACCCCTTGAGCCGCCAGCCACCACCGGCCGAACTGCCGGCCCCAGCGCCGCCTCACCGCTCCGAAACAACTCCCCACCACCGGTCCGCCGCCGCCCCGGCCAGCCCTATAGGCCCCCCGCCCCCACCCTGAACCCTAAGATAGATAGTGGGGTACCTCTCCGGTGAGCCCCCGTCCTCACTGCGGGTGGTTCTTCCTTAACTCCGGCGAGCCCCCACACCCCCTGAAAATCGACTGACCCAAAAGTCGATTTAGTCGCCTGAAGTGTAGCTAAATCAGTGCAGAGCAGCAGCACGAGCAAGGGGGATAGCAGAAGCAGCAGTGCGAGCGAGAGCCGGAGCAGCAACAGCTGGGCGATCGAGCGAGAGCCGGAGCAGCAGCAGCAGCAGTGCGAGCGAGCGAGCGAGAGCCGGAGCAGCAACAATAGATCCGGCTGGTATGGCCGCCGCCGCCGAAGGAGCCTCGCACTGGGGGAGAGCCGCCGTGGATATGTCGCTCGCGGCGCCGGCTTCAAGGTAGCCGCACCATGGGGGTGCGGGATGGAGCACCGTCGGCTCCAGGAGGTCGAGCTAAGGAGAAGGTGCGATGCGATGAGTGTACAACCTCTTTGGTGGTGCCGAGTAGGCCTCGGGTTCGTCCGAGGAGTCGGTGAGGATGCTGCGGTTCTGGTGGAGCAGGTTAAGGCGGCGCTGTGGGGATGGTGCATCCGCGATGGACGAGGTGATCGTCGGAGCAACTCCTTGGAGGTGGAGGACAGGGCGGGTGAACCAGCAGGACGACGAGATGGATGACGGATCCTCATCCGTGGAGGTGGACGAGGGACGTCAAGCTGTTGCGGTGGACGATGTCGTCGAGGAAGAGGCTCCGGCTGGGCAGCGGTGAGGTGGCGGACGGAGGAGGGTGGGGTTTCGCGGCTGGAGCGGAGAGGTTATGGTGGCCTGGGATTTCGAATGGCAAAAAGGAGGCGATGGGAGGGGGTGAACCATGACTTAGGGACGCGCTTGTCCAAAATGTAGGGTGTGTTACAAAAGTACCCCCACCGATTTGAACTAGCGGCCCTTCGGCTCAGGGTTAGAAGGGGGGTTTCACGTGTCGGGATTTGGCAGCTGGAGGGAGTTTTCGCGCGCTTGTAATTTCGGGATAGCAAGGCACGGGTTGTGAAGGCGCCAGTTTTGGGAGCACGATATCTGAATTTTTGGGATATAACAAGGCGCATGTTGAATTTTAGGGACAAGCCTAACGTGTAATATTGTACTTGTACGTACCAAATCAATTCGCACTTCCCTCAACCAAAAAGAAAATGAAAAAAAAATAAAACTATTGACACCACACAAAGAGAGAGTCTTGCCCCATTTTACTATAAAAAATGCTATTCAAAGCTACTCCCTCCTTCCATCTATATAGGGCCTAATGCGTTTTTCGATGCTAACTTTGACCAAATATTAGAGCAATAATATATGACATGCAACTTACACAAAGCACACCGTTAAATTTGTCTGTGAAAGGTTCTTTCAATGATATAATTTTCACATTGTGCATGTCATGTACTATTAATTTTGTCAATAGTCAAAGGCGGTCTTAAGAAACGCATTACGCCCTATATAGATGGAAGGAGGGAGTATGAATCCATGTTATGTCCAATTTAATTTTTTCGCTTGCTATATAATGCATGTAACCTACTCATACCAAAATCTTAGTGCATTCCAAATGTCTATACTACCGCTGCAATTTGAACTGAATTTGAATTCGTTTCTCTATTTCAATAAGAATCTACAATCATGATTGTTACCAACTTCAACCATCATTCGTGTATTACCTTAATAACACACCACATGATTACTACAGAGATAGATATGAACTATGTGTACTACATGAACTCGAATTGTATTGTTTGAATACACTTGATGTTGATTCCAAATAATAGTACATTTGATGTACGAACTATATATTCATAATCTAAACCATGTTCCATAGGTGTACACCGTGTTTATCACACATAGTATAGTGCCCCGCCCCCTACATTATGACAGGTATTTAGACCTGAGCTGCAAAAGCCACACATTAGCCCAAATTATGATCAATGTTTTATATATTATACGTAGTACTAGCAAGATGCCCATGTGTTCCACAGAACATCAACATGATCAAGGGGAGGCCTAATTTGCAAATATGGAGTGGGGTGTGGGTATCTTTTTTCAAAATTGCCATAGTTTCCTTCATATCCATCAAAAATAAATCGGACGGCCTATATTGCAAGATGGCAGGCACACCATCATCAACAACTCCGTTTTTATAAGAGTAGAGATAAAATATATTATATGTAGTATAACATGTTCATAACCACACCATCTGTATCACCATTATATATATTCACACATGCGTCGGTTTAAAACACTATGATAAATTCTTCAAATATCCGAATTCGCTTTTTATAATGAAGTATGATCTCTATTCGTCTTTTACACCCACACAATCCTCTTATCTTTGTAGCTAGCTAGCGCTAACTTTCTCTCATGCATGCACACGCCCGCATCCCTCTCACCCTCCCTCAGCATTCTCTAGATCCATCGCGCAAATTCGTCTTTTCACTTTAGGTCGTTCACCCATGGTGTGTGTAGGCCCCCCCAGCTCCTTCTTTACGGCACACATCGATCGATATGCCTCTCTAGCCAGGTGTGCCTAGCACAAACACAAGCTTCCCCTCTTCTCTTATCACCGTCCATGCCTCACTCCCACCACTCTTTTCATCGATCTCGTACTCGCACACTCCTTCCCCCTCGATATAGTATGACTCTCGCACCACCTCCTAGATGCATCCCTCTCTCTCTATCCTTCTCCCCGTGCCTGATTTGCTTCTAACACACACATGCATGTATACCGATCGATCTCCCAACATATACCTAGGTCGACTTTAACTATTCCCCCCCCCATCGATGGACGTACCTCACAAGTTATGTCCTCCTTTCTCTGACAAAGGACGATTGATCTTCCTATGTAGTTATGTCTGCTTACCACAGCCATATCGTCCCCCCTCATCATTCATGCATGCCTCCTGACCCATCTCTCACACGCACGTGCACAGACAGGCATCCATCCCCTCTCTTATTGATATTGCAAGCGTTCCCTCCGGTTGTCGAGCAAGCCTATGCCACCATTTGTTAGAAGCAACTCCACTACCACCCCCTCCAACACTCTAGCTCTGTCTCTCTCCCAACCTTATTCCTCTCCTACACATATACATGGATGCCGATCGATCTCCCTTAATACATGAGGTAGATCGATCTCCCTTAATACATGAGGTAGGCCTCTCTCCTCCTCCACACATATACCAGCCATTGTACCTCTATAGTTAATTAGGCCTCCCTCACCCACCCCCACCACACACCGATAGTCGAGCGTTGTAGGTAGGTATCCATGCCACAGAGACAAAATTGCACCTGTCCCCTCTCTCGTTCTAGTAGGCCTGCCACTCTATATCTTTGACGTGGGCACACACAAATTCGATGGCACTCTTTATTGACCGCGCGTGCGCACACACACACATCATCCCTCTCTTTGATTCTATGGACACCTCAAGTCGATGATACCTCCACTCTCTTCTCGTGGATCGCCCCCTCTCTATATATGATATATCCAGGACTCTATTTCACACACATTGCATATGTTACATTTTTTGATTGACTCCCCACCCAAAAAAAAACTCTCACGAACCAACACACTATATCTCTCTACGTTTGTATCTCTCTCACACAACCCCACACAGGTGGTGTACGTATACAAGAAGAGAATAGGTGCACCGTGCATGTACTCACGCTTCGTGCCCAGCCATACCCACGTGGGTACACGGTGGAGCTCATTTCTGTACGAAATGGCAGCCCACATGCTAATTTGAACGCGTGTAGCGGTGGTTTACCTACGGAGGTCGTATACCATGCGTGCATGAAACAAAGTTCTACTTGATGCGTTGGCGCGTTATTTTTAAATAAAGTTATATCGCTCAATGGCACGTACACAGAATATAAAACAATTTTTATGGAGAAAAAGGTAGTCCGCTCCACTATATACAATGGAGCCTCCCTGCCTGGTTTGTCTCTCTTCAGAGTATCTCACACAAGGCTGCGGTGGCCTCTCTCTCTCTCTCTCTCTCTCTCTCACTGTTGGTCACTTATCCGGCCGCATCCCGTCCGCCGGCGGAAAGGGAGGACGTGCATCGTTTCTCTGTTCGACGACGCTGAGGCAGCACGTCCCGATGATCGGTACACGCCGTTCTCTCTGACCAAGCTCCAGCGCGGTAGGGCCTACGCCACCTGCTCGCTGCCGCAGTATGGGCAGATTCCCCCCGCCGCCGCTCACCTAGTTACATCCCGACGACCTCCGGTATCCCTCCGCCTTGCTCCACCGCCTGCCTTCCCACGTCGCTGCATGTGGATCTTCCATTGTTCTTTGCACAAAACGAAGCTCGTCCGGCGTATTTTCCATATTGCAATCTCGTCCTCACACCGTTTTAGACAAACACAACCGTGTTGTTATCTTCCCTTAGGACAAGGAATATGCTTCTTTTTTGTCATCGCAACTGTCATCAACAATATTTGTCTTTTTACAAATTTCAAATGGGCATATTTTAGAGTGTAGATTCACTCATTTTGCTTCATATGTGTACTCCCTCCGTTCCTAAATATTTGTCTTTCTAGAGATTTCAACAAGTGACTACATATGGAGCAAAATGAGTGAATCTACACTCTAAAATATGTCTATATACATTTGTATGTAGTAGTCCATTTGAATCTCTAAAAAGACAAATATTTGAGTAGTCACTCATTGAAATCTCTAGAAAGACAAATACTCCGGAGTATATTTAAGAACCGAGGGGGTAGTGCACAGCCGCATGGGAGACTCAGACCGGTCGTTGCATCGCATTAATAGTGAGTAATGAGCAGTCAAATCATAAGCCCCACCTTTCCCACTGTAAGTGGCTCGGAAGAAGCAACCATCAATACGCTCTTCTTTGAATCTGCTGATACTACTCCATCCGTCACTGTTTATAGAGCGCGCTTCAAAAAAAGAGAAAATCTCTGGGACCAAGGCGACTAGCGATCAGCCTGAAAATAGCATTGGTAGTTATAGCACGGCGTTTATTACTACTAGAGGAAATAATGCGTACACACATGCATGCAGTGCTGCCACCCCGGGTACACACATGCATGCACTTACTCCACTCTGTAGTACTACATCGAGAGAAAATTGCGGTTACCACGCCCTAATTAATTGAGCATTAAACCAAACACGTCTAAAGTCTCTCTGGTGGTGAGAATGCATTGAGAGAAATGCATCATAATGAAGCGCGCCCTGTAAACTGTGACGAAGGGAGGAGTAGTATGAAGGTGCAAAACCACGTACGCGTATGGCCAGTCGGTCAATGCACCTCCTCTTGGCATATCACTGACATGTGGGACTGGAGTGTTAGCAAACCGATCTCAATTGACGGCAAAATGGCCAACCCACTGTTCCTTGAGAGAGACGAGGAGGGAGAACACACAGACGAGATCGCACGGAGGCCAAGATATATTCGAGCATGGTTGATCGATATCATCATTACATGTTGGGCTGCCGTTTTCCGCCCTTCTACGGAATAAATGTGTACTTTATCAGAGATTAAAAAAAATAAGAGTACAGAGGCTCCACCATGCGGTTCTAGTAGTAGTACTACTCGTACTACTAAACCTTGCGCTTGGCTCTTCGCCTCTTCGTGAAGTCGAACAATGATGGTACTCCACATGTTCGATACTACAGTGTATGCCTCTGGCAATCTGACACCGAATGAACTGATGCATGTCCACCACCTGGGCGAGGGTACGTTGCATTAGTCAAAAGGCGTAAGCGAGCTTCTCCTTGTCCTGCAAGCTTCTCATCGTTCTGCGAGTTGATGGGAAACACCAACAAGTAGTGCTAGTTCATACTCCCTCCTTTCCGGTTAATATGACTTAATCTTTTTTGTGGGTAAATGAGAGAGCTTTATTCATATATAAGCATTCTTAGGACGATCAGCCAATACACTGGTCACTAGGAAGTGAGGTACCCCACAAAAAATAAGTAGGAAGCGAGGTGTTTCATCAAGCCAGCTCTCAGCCACATTCAAAGTGCAGCAAGCACGGTTCGCACAAAGATGCACCGCAAGGTTTGCTGACCTGTTTACATGCTGAATAACAAAAAAGAGGGGAAATATTACCGAGCGCTCCTATTTGTAACAGGATATGAGCCATAATTAAGCGAGAATTGTGGCGAGTGTTCCATGCAATCAACTTCCATTATCACATGCGAGAACCCTCGAAGAGAACCAAATGTGTTGAAGATTGCTTTATCACATTTTAAAAATATAATAAGAGTGCAGACGCTCCTCCATCCGGTTCCTAGTACTAGTATAGTAGTACATACCTCTATAGACTATAGTAGTAGTACTAGTACTAGTAAACTTTGCGCTTGGCTGTTCGCCTCTTCGGGAAGTGCAACAATAATAGTACCAGTATAGTGTATGCTTCTGGCACTTTGACACCGAATTAACTGTTGCACGTCCACCGCTTGAGCGAAGGAGAGCTTGCATTAGTCAAAAGTTTCTCCTTGTCCTGCGAGCCACCGCGCGCAAGCTTCGACCGTCCTGCAAGCTTCTCCTCGTTCGGCAAGTTGACGGGACACATCAAAGTAATGCTAGTCCATACTACCTCCTCTCCGGTTAATATGGCTTAATTTCAAACGAGATAAATACACTGTATGTCACTGTATATTTGTAAAAATACGGACAGTGGACTTCATAATATGCTCGTTGCGCTCAATATATACATTTTCCGGTGTTTATACGGTCACTAGCTCACCCTGGCTGAGTATGTGTGTGCATGCACATGTAGGTTGAGCACTTGAGCGTGACCGTGTGTGTTCCTCGTGTGCTCGGACATGCATGCATTAGGGCGTCGCGCACGTTCTTGCGTCCATGTGTACGCGTGACTGTTGCATATACGTAGGGGGAGTACGTGTAGGGGCCACTAAAGGAGCAGTCAAATCACACAGTAAGTTAGTCGGAAGAAGCAACCATCATTTCACTCTTCAATGACACGTACGCAATATAAAATGGTTGATATGGAGAGAAAAAGAAAACCACTATATACTAGCAGGAGCCTAAGCTACAAGCCTGCTTGCTTGGGTTGCTCTCTTCACAAGTATAGAAACGACGGTGGCCACATCGCTGGTCACATATCCGCCCGATCCTCAAGAACAGCCTGGTGCTCTTTCTTGAGTGCTGCACCGTACTAAGGAGGTTTCCATGACTCAACTCTTCACTGAGAGTTAAAGCTCTGATTGTCACTGATCATGAGCCACCATCTGAATCACACTGACTCCTGTCACGCCCATTGAAGAACATCTTATCTGACATCCTCAACCGACCAAAGTCAGCCTCAGATCCACTGATTGACATTGAGCTGATTCTAGTCTGTGTGACTTAGCTCAAGGGAATACGTGAGGACTAAGTGTCCGGAGTGTTCTCGTGTTTAAATACCTAGCTTCAGACGCATAACCGAGACAGCAGTTGAACTGGTCTACCAATCATTGTCTTCACAAGTTAATGGTTCTATTTTCAACTCTTTTCATTTCTCATTATGTTGTTGTGTGCTTGAAATATCTCTGTGTTTGAAGACTTTAATCGAAGATTTTCATTTCTCTTCAATTTTTCAGCTTGTTTGTCTTCATCTCGTGTTATCTCAGATTACGCTTCACTTTATGCTTGTCTTCATTTCGTCATGATGACCATGCTTGTGTTATGTTATGTTTACTTTTGAGTACTTATTCCGCTGCAAGTAGTTCTTCGCTAAGGAATTTCCTCACCCACAAATTCCTCAGTGAAGAATTCATAAAAATCGCCTATTCACCCCCCTCTAGTCGATATAAGGCAATTTCAATTGGTATCAGAGCAAGGTACTCCCTTGTTCGGTGTGATTTTGGATTAACCGCCTGGAGTTTTAGTTATGTCGACCGCAGGTATGATTAAGGTCTCCGCTGGGTGTCCTACCTTTGACGGGACGGACCATCCCTACTGGAAGAATAAGATGCAAATGCATCTTGAGGCAATTGATAACGATCTCTGGTATGTTGTGGAAAATGGTGTTGAAAGTGCGTTATATCGACTAGAGGGGGGGGGGGGGTGAATAGGCGATTGTTATGAATTCTTCACTGAGGAATTTGCCGGTGAGGAAATTCCTTAGCGAAGAACTACTTGGAGCGGAATAAGTACTCAGAAGCAAGCATAACATAATACAAGCATGGTCATCATGATGAAATGAAGACAAGCACAGAGTACAGAAAGCGTAATCACAGGATAACACAAGATGAAGACAAACAGATCAAGAAATTGAACCGAGGAAATTGAGAAAGTATTCAACAAGTCCTCAAACACAGATATGATGAAGCACTTAACACAAAGAATGAGGAAATGAAAGAGTTGAGGAAATAGAACCAGAAGCTTGGTGAAGACAATGATTTGTAGACCAGTTCCAACTGGGTCTCAGCTTGTACGCCTGTTGAGCGGCCGAGTATTTAAACTCGAGGACACACAGTCCTGACACCCACTCCTCGAAAGCACGCAGCTCAGACACCAAGTCCTCACCAGATTCTCCTTGAACTAAGGTCACATGCACTCGGCCCAATCACTCGTGGTAAGTCTTCAGCGACTTCCAAACGCTCACAAACTTGGTCACCAACGATCCACAATTACTCTTGGATGCTCTAGACCATGACGCCTAACCGTCTCGAAGAAGCACAATCTTCAAAGGTAATAAGCGTTGATCCACGCAGGATCAATCTCTTCAGTGATGCTCAATCACTTTGGGTTTGTAGGTGTTTGGGTTTGGGTTTTCTCACTTGATGATTTTCACCAAAGTCCCTGAGGATGGGATGCTCTCAAATGAGAAGTGTCAGCTTTCTTGACCAGCCAACCATCTAGTGGTTGTGGGGGCGCTATTTATAGCCTAGGGAGCAGCCTCGACATGATAAGACATAAATGCCCTTCAATGATATGACCGTTAGGTGGATAAGATATTTTGAGAGAGTGGCGCAGAGCACAAAGAACGGTCGGAAATTTGAGGTTCAAATTCTCGTATTATTATGTTCCTCATCGTGAGGCAATCAGACCGCTAATTCCTAACTCCTCGCCGTAACAAATTTCTCAAATACTGTAAGAACTTTGCCTCTGGCTACTAAAGAAATTGACTGAACTGTATGAGATTTCCAATGGCTTCACTCAAGGGATTGGTAGGTGTAGGATTTTGAGTTGAGCATCACATGGAAATTTTTCTTAGTATTTCCTCGATTCTATTTAACAAAGACGGTGTTTCCTATGACTCAAGAAAGAGAAAACGAACCACGAAACAGAAGTCTTCACGCTCATGTTCCTCAAATGAATACCAAGGTCACACCAATTTCTTCACTTTCAAAGTCTTCTAAAGTCTTCGTATACCAAAGTCTTCAATAAGAACTTCATTTTAGGGTCGACTTTCTCTCAGAATTATCAAACTCCTCATAGACTTATAGACCTGTACACTCATAAAGACATTTGACCCTTAACCTATAAGTCTTCAATACACCAAAAACACTAAGGGGCACTAGATGCACTTACAGGTGTTCCCTCAGCCACACCTTCTCTGAATGCTGCTGATGTGAAGAGATTCAAGCAACTCGACTCTCAAGCGAAGAATATCATATGTGGCCATCTGAGCAAAGGACAGTATGGAAGAGTGAGTGCTTTGTTAAATTCTAAACTTATCTGGGATAGGCTGTCCAAAGTGAATGAAGGAGTCTCAACTCAGCGTGACTCTCGAGTTGATGTTCTTCGCAATCTCTTCAACCGCTTCAAAAGACTTGACCACGAAAATGTTCAACAAACCTTCGATCGCCTCACTGACATCTCAAATGAGCTTCAAGCGGTTGGTGCTAATCGACATCACCGAATTTCGAGGTGGTGAAGAAATTGTTGAGATCGCTGATTCCTCATTTGATACTCCGCATTGATGATACAAGAACGAGCTGATTACAAGTCACTTGATCCCGCCGATATCCTCGAGAGGCTAAATACTCATGAGTTCCAGCTTGCTCAAAAGAGAGATCTCTATGGTTCGAAAGCTATGGCAGATCACGCAATCAAGGCCAAGGCAGTTTCGAAGTCAAGATGAAGACTCGCAGCATCCTTCGTGATCCTCAAGAACTGAGCCATGAACTAGCACTCGCTCGTGAAGAAATTCCAAGTTCTCAAGACGTGGCCGCTATGGAAGACCTCAAGGAGTAATGATTCCTCATCCAAAGGACTACAAGAAGAGGCTTTGTCACAAATGCAAGAAACCTGACATTACATTCAAGATTGTCCTCAGAGGAAAAGGAATCAAAGAAGAAGAAATACAAGGATTACAGTCTCGATGATGCTAAGAAAAGAAGAAATCCTCAAAATTTTCATCATCAAAATCCTCAAAGTCTTCATCTCACAAGAAGAGCAGCTCCAAGAAGGCTCGCATTCATTGGCAAGGAAATGGACTCGAGGCTGAATCTGAAGAAAATGAGGAAGAGGAGGCATCCGAGGAGTCCGAACCGCATGGCGAGCCTAGCCTCGCCATCGTGATTCGCCAAGAAGTCTATCTTCAACATCAAGAAAATGACCTCACCAACAAGGCTGATGAAGGCAATGATGACTACGCTCCCACCTATTGCTTCTTGGCAAAGGGTGCCAAGGTACTCAAATATACCTCCTCTGAATCTAGTGAGAATGAATCTGATGAAAATTTTAAGCCCAGCTATTCTAAACTTTCTAGGATTGCTGTGAAACAACAATGGGATTTTGAAAAGTGTCGGATTTCGGGTTCCGGCAGATCCTTGAGGTACAAACACTGGGGTGCGCGCGGAAATCTGCCCTCTACTTACCTGCACCCCGGCGCCTCGCTAGGATCTAAACTACAAAAGGAACATCACAAAAGACACAGGGTTTATGCTAGTTCGGGCCACCATTGTGGTGTAATACCCTACTCTAGTTTGTGGTGTGGTGGATTGCCTCTTGGGCTGATGGTGATGAACAATACAAGGGAGAACAGCCTCGCGAGGGTCTGTTCTTGGCCGGTGCGATGAACTGCTAGGGGGAGTTCAGCCGCCTTCTCTCTCTCTCTCTCTCTCTCTCTCTCTTTCTCTGTCCAAGGTGCATCCAGCTACTGATCAGATGTCTCTACTATGGTGGCTAGCTCTACTTATATAGGCAGAGGCCCTGGGCCTCTACCCAAATATTGAGCGGGAAGGGCGCCAACAATTGGCCATTTTGGAGGGGAATATCTAGTACACTTATCCTGACTAAAGTTGGTCCTCGCCTGTCAAAGGCTCTGGTGGTGACGCCGGCTTGGGCTCCACAATGACTTCCTTCGTGCCGTTGGACTGGTCTTGGTCTTGTTGCACCGAAATGGATGCCTTTTCTTGATGCTCTCGCCTGCGCTTGATC
Organism: Aegilops longissima; assembly: GCA_021605205.1. Lineage (NCBI taxonomy): Eukaryota > Viridiplantae > Streptophyta > Magnoliopsida > Poales > Poaceae > Aegilops > Aegilops longissima. The sequence goes on from CM038682.1 coordinate 189,250,442, forward strand.
CCTTTGCACCAAAGAGGAAAGGAGGACACTGCGCGGGCTGGCGCCCGCCTGGCGCCCTTGGTCCTCATGGCTTGCATCATGGGCACCTCGTGAGGTACCCCGCCTTGATCTCTCCACCTCCTCGCGAGCCAGCCTGACGAGGCCGTGCCTGAGGAAGCTCCCTGTCGTCCGCCCCGTGAGGCTTGGCTCCTTGCGAGGGTCTTGAGCTCGTGTTGATGAAGATGGGCCGTGTTGGGCCCCCCTTTGAGCCACGCCGCAGGCCGCAGGTGTTTGGGAACGTAGCAGAAATTCAAAATTTTCTACGCATCACCAAGATCAATCTATGGAGATTCTAGCAACAAGAGGAAAGGAGAGTGCATCTACATACCCTTGTACATCGCTAAGCGGAAGCGCTCATGAGAACGGGGTTGAAGGAGTCGATTGCCGTGATCCAAATCACCGGAGATCGAGTGCCGAACGGACGGCACCTCCGCTGCTCAACACACGTACAACCCGGTGACGCCTCCCACGCCTTGATCCAGCAAGGAGAGAGGGAGAGGTTGAGGAAGACTCCATCCAGCAGTAGCACAACGGCGCAGTGGTGATGGAGGAGCGTGGCATCCAGCAGGCTTCGCCAAGCACCGGGAGAGGAGGAGGAGGAGAGGCAGGCTGCGCCAACAGAGGTTGAATCGTGTTATGGGCAGCCCTCAGGCCTCATATATATAGGGAAGGGAGGAGGGCGCCTCTAGGGTTCCCACCCCTAGAGGGGCGGCAGCCCTAGATGGGATCAAGGGAGGCGGCCAAGAGGGAGAGAGGGGAGGCGCCACCAGATGGGCCTTAGGGCCCATCCGCCATAGGGTTTGCCCTCCCACTCTCCCTTGCGCTTGGGGCCCTTTGGGGGCGCACCAGCCCACCCGGGCTGGTTCCTCCCACACTTGGCCCATGCAGCCCTCCGGGTTAGTGGCCCCACTTGGTGGACCTCGACCTCCCGTGGTCCCAGACGCATCGATAAATCCTCAAACTTTTCCTAGTGACCAAAACAGACTTCCCATATATAAATCTTTACCTCCGACCATTCCGAACTCCTCGTGATGTCCGGATCTCATCCGGACCAACAACATTCGGTAACCACATACAAACTTCCTTTATAACCCTAGCGCCATCGAACCTTAGTGTGTAGACCCTACGGTTCGGAGACATGTAGACATGACCGAGACGTTCTCCGTCAATAACCAACAGCAGGATCTGGATACCCATGTTGATCCCACATGTTCCACGATGATCTCATCGGATGAACCACGATGTCAAGGACTCAATTGATCCCGTGATACAATTCCCTTTGTCTAGCGGTATTGTACTTGCCCGAGATTCGATCGCCGGTATCCCGATACCTTGTTCAATCTCGCTTCCGCAAGTCTCTTTACTCGCTCCGAACACATCATCCCGTGATCAACTCCTTGATCACATTGTGCACATTATGATGATGTCCTACCGAGTGGGCCCAGAGATACCTCTCCGCCAACCGGAGTGACAAATCCCAGCCTCGATTCGTGCCAACCCAATGTACACTTTCGGAGATACCGTAATGCACCTTTATAGCCACCCAGCCACGCCAGGACGCTTGGTACACCCAAAGCATTCCTACGGTATCCGGAGTTGCACAATCTCATGGTCTAAGGAAATGATACTTGACATTAGAAAAGCTTTAGCATACTTAACCACGATCTTTGTGCTAGGCTTAGGATTGTCTTGTCCATCACATCATTCTCCTAATGATGTGATCCCGCTATCAATGACATCCAATGTCCATGGTCGGAAACCGTAACCATCTATTGATCAACGAGCTAGTCAACTAGAGGCTTACTAGGGACATGGTGTTGTTTATGTACCCACACATGTATCTGAGTTTCCTGTCAATACAATTATAGCATGGATAATAAACGATTATCATGAACAAGGAAATATAATAATAACTAATTTATTATTGCCTCTAGGGCATATTTCCAACAGTCTCCCACTTGCACTAGAGTCAATAATCTAGTTCACATCGCCATGTGATCAACACTGATAGGTCACATCGCCATGTGACCAACATCCAAAGAGTTTAGTAGTGTCTGTAGACTAGTTCACATCATCATGTGATTAAGACTCAATGAGTTTTGAGGTTTGATCATGTTTTGCTTGTGAGAGAGGTTTTAGTCAACGGGTCTGAACCTTTCAGATCCGTGTGTACTTCGCAATTCTCTATGTCATATTGTAAATGTTGCTTCCACGCTCCGCTTGGATCTATTCCAAATGGTTGCTCCACTATACGTATCCGGTTTGCTACTCAGAGTCACTCGGATAGGTGTTAAAGCTTGCATCGACGTAACCCTTTACGCCGAACTCTTTATCACCTCCATAATTGAGAAACATGTCCTTATTTACTCCAAGGACAATTTTGACCGCTGTCCAATGATCCATTCCTGGATCATTCTTGTACCCTTGACCGACTCATGGCAAGGCACACTTCCAAGTATACACAACATAGCATACTATAGAGCCTATGTCTCAAGCATAGGGACGCACCTTCGCCCTTCTCTCTTTCTCGCCGTGGTCGAGCTTTTAACTCTTAACTTCATACCTTACAACTCAGTGCAAGAACTCCTTCTTTGATCTGATCCATCTTGAACACTTTCAAGATTATGTCAAGGTATGTGCTCATTTGAAAGTACTGTTGAGCGTTTTTGATCTCTCCTCATAGATCTTGATGCTCAATGTTCAAGTAGCTTAATCCAGGTTTTCACTTGAAAACACTTTTCAAATAACCCTATATGCTTTACAGAAATTCTACATCATTTCTGATCATCAATATGTCAACAACATATACTCATCGAAATTCTATAGTGCTCCCACTCACTTCTTTGGAAATACAAGTTTTCATAAACTTTGTATAAACCCAAAATCTTTGATCATCTCATCAAAGCGCACATTCCAACTCCGAGATGCTTACTCCAGTCCTTAGAAGGATCGCTGGAGCCAAGATACCTTTTAGCATCCTTAGGATCGACAAAAACTTTCTGATTGTATCACATACAACCTTTCCTTACGAAAACTGGTAAGGAAACTCATTTTGACATCCATCTGCCAGATTTCATAAATCCAGCTTATGCTAACATGATTTCGACGGACTTAAGCATCGCTACGGATGAGAAAATCTCATCGTAGTCAACTCCTTGAACTTGTGAAAAACTCTTCACCACAAGTCGAGATTCATAGATGGTGATATTACCGTCCACGTCCGTCTTCTTCTTAAAGATCCATTTATCTCAATGGCATGCCGATCATCGGGCAAGTCCACCAAACTCCATGCTTTGTTCTGATATATGGATACTATCTCGGATTTCATGGCTTCTAACCATTTGTTGGAATTTGGGCCCACCATCGCTTCTCCATAGCTCGAGGTTCATTGTTGTCTAGCAACATGACCTTCAAGACAGGATTATGCACTCACTCAAGTAGTACGCATCCTTGTCACCCCACGAGGTACATTAGTGACTTGATCCAAACTTCATGATCACTATCATAAGCTTCTACTTCAATTGGTGTATGTGCCACGGGAACAACTTCCTGTGCCCTGCTACACACTAGTTGAAGTGACGGTCCAATAACCTCATCAAGTCTCCACCATCCTCCCACTCAACTTTCCGAGACAAACTTTTCCTCGAGAAAGGATCCGATTCAAGAAACAATCCCTATTGCTTTCGGATCTGAATTAGGAGGTATACCCAACTGTTTTGGGTGTCCTATGAAGATGCATTTTGTCCGCTTTGGGTTCGAGCTTATCAACCTGAAACTTTTTCACATAAGCGTCGCAGCCCCAAACTTTAAAGAAACGACAACTTAGGTTTCTCCAAACCATAGTTCAAACGGTGTCATCTCAATGGAATTACGTGGTACCCTATTAAAGTGAGTGCGGTTGTCTCTAATGCCTAACCCATGAACAATAGTGGTAATTCGATAAGAGACATCATGGTACGCACCATATCTAATAGGGTGCAACTATGATGTTCAGACACACCATCACACTATGGTGTTCCAGGCGGTATTAATTGTGAAACAATTTGCACAATGTCTTAATTGTGTGCCAAAACTCGTAACTCAGATATTCATCTCTATGATCATATCATAGATATTCTATCCTCTTGTCACAAAGATCTTAAACTTCACTCTGAAATTACTTGAACCATTCAATAATTCAGACTTGTGTTTCATCAAGTAAATATACTCAACATCTACTCGAATCATCTGTGAAGTAAGAACATAACGATATTCATTGTATGCCTCAAAGACTCATTGACTGCACATATCAAAATGTGTTACTTCCAACAAGTTGCTATCTTGTTCCATCTTATCAAACCGAGGTTTTTCAGTCATCTTGCCCATGTGGTATGTTTTGCATATCTCAAGTGATTCAAAATCAAGTGAGTCCAAACGATCCATCTGCATGGAGTTTCTTCATGCGTCTACACCAATAGACATGGTTCGCATGTCTCAAACTTTTCAAAAAATGAGTGAGTCCAAAGATCCATCAACATGGAGCTTCTTCATGCGTTTTATACCAATATGACTTGCATGGCAGTGCCACAAGTAAGTGGTACTATCATTACTATCTTATATTTTGGCATGAAAATGTGTATCACTACGATCGAGATTCAATAAACCATTTATTTAGGTGCAAGACCATCGAAGGTTTTATTCAAAATAGAGTAACCATTATTCTCCTTAAATGAATAATCAGATAATGATAGACATAATCCAATCATGTCTATGCTCAACGCAAACACCAAATGATAATTATTCTGGTTTAATACTAATCTTGATGGTAGAGGGAGCGTATGATGTTTGATCACATCAAAATTGGAAACACTTCCAACACATATCGTCAGCTCTCCTTTAGCTAGTCTCCGCTTATTCCGTAGCCTTTTTTTCGAGTTACTAACACTTAGCAACCGAACCGTATCTAATACCCTGGTGCTACTAGGAGTACTAGTAAAATACACAATAACTTAATGTATATCCAATATACTTCTATCGACCTTGCCAGCCTTCTCATCTACCAAGTATCTAGGGTAATTCTGCCCAAATGGCTGTTCCCTTATTACGTAGCACTTAGTCTCGGGTTTGGGTTCAACCTTGGGTTTCTTCACTAGAGCAGCAACTGATTTGCCGCTTCATGAAGTATCCCTTCTTGCCCTTGCCCTTCTTGAAACTAGTGGTTTCACCAACCATCAACAATTGATGCTCCTTCTGATTTCTACTTTCGCGATTTCAAACAACGCGAATACCTCAAGGATCATCATCTCTATCCTTGATATGTTATAGTTCATCACGAAGCTCTAGTAGCTTGGTGGCAATGACTTTGAAGAAACATCACTATCTCATCCGAAGATTAACTCCCACTGATTCAAGTGATTGTTGTACTCAGATTAATCTGAGCACAAGCTCAACGATTGAGCTTTTCTCCCTTAGTTTGTAGGCTAAGAAAATCGCCGAGGTCTCATACCTCTTGACGTGGGCACGAGCCTGAAATCCCAATTTCAGCCCTCAAACATCTCATATGTTCCGCGACATTTTGAAAACGCCTTTCGTGCCTCAACTCTAAACCGCTTAATCGAACTATCACGTAGTTATCAAAACGTATGTCCGATGTTCGCAACATCCACAAACGACGCTTGGGGTTCAGCACACCGAAGCGGTGCATTAAGGACATAAGCTTTCTTACTGTCCGCATAATCGCCATGTCAACTTTCAACTATATTTTCTAGGAACATATCTAAACAGTGAAACTAAAAAGCGAGCTTATGACATAATTTGCAAAAGGTCTTTTGACTATGTTCAAGATAATTAAGTTCATCTTATGAACTCCCACTCGATAGACATCCCTCTGGTCATCTAAGTGATTACATGATCCGAGTCAACTAGGCCGTGTCCGATCATCACGTGAGACGGACTAGTCATCATCGGTGAACATCTTCATGTTGATCGATCTACTATACGACTCATGCTCGACCTTCGGTCTCTCGTGTTCCGAGGCCATGTCCGTACATGCTAGGCTCGCAAGTTAACCCTAAGTGTATTGCGTGTGTTCCGAGGCCATGTCTACATGCTAGGCTCACAACACCCGCTGTATGTGAACGTAAGAATCCATCACACCGATCATCACGTGGTGCTTAGAAGCTATTTAACTTTAGCAACGGTGCACAGTTAGGGAGAACACTTCTTGAAATTGTTGTAAGGATCATCTTATTTACTACCGTCGTTCTAAGTAAACAAGATGCATAAACATGATAAACATCACATGCAATCAAATAGTGACATGATATGGCCAATATCATTTTGCTCCTTTGATCTCCATCTTCGGGCTCCATGATCATCATCGTCACCGCATGACACCATGATCTCCATCATCATGATCTCCATCATCGTGTCTCCATGAAGTTGTCTCGCCAACTATTAATTCTACTACTATGGCTACCGGTTAGCAATAAAGTAAAGTAATTACATGGCGTTGTTCAATGACACGCAGGTCATACAATAAATTAAGACAACTCCTATGGCTCCTGCCGGTTGTCATACTCATCGACATGCAAGTCGTGAATCCTATTACAAGAACATGATCAATCTCATACATCATATATCATTCATCACATTCTTTTGGCCATATCACATCACATAGCATACCCCGCAAAAACAAGTTAGACGCCCTCTAATTGTTGTTTGCATGTTTTACGTGGCTGCTATGGGTTTCTAGCAAGAACGCTTACCTACGCAAAACCACAACGTGATATGCCAATTGCTATTTACCCTTCATAAGGACCCTTTTCATCGAATCCGTTCGACTAAAGTGGGAGAGATCGGCACCGCTAGCCACCTTATGCACCAAGTGCATGTCACCGGTGGAACTGTCTCACGAAGAGTACGTAAGGTCGGTCCGGCCGCTTCATCCCACAATACCGTCAAACAAGATTGGACTAGTAACGGTAAGCATATTGAACATCATCAACGCCCACAACTACTTTGTGTTCTACTCGTGCAAAGAATCTACGCAATAGACCTAGCTCATGATGCCACCGTTGGGGAACGAGCAGAAATTCAAAATTTTCACGCATCACCAAGATCAATCTATGGAGATTCTAGCAACAAGAGGAAAGGAGAGTGCATCTACATACCCTTGTAGATCGCTAAGCGAAGCGCTCATGAGAACGGGGTTGAAGGAGTCGACTCATCATGATCCAAATCACGGAGATCCTAGTGCCGAACGGACGGCACCTCGCGCTCAACACACGACAGCCCGGTGACGCCTCCCACGCCTTGATCCAGCAAGGAGAGAGGAGAGGTTGAGGAAGACTCCATCCAGCAGCAGCACAACGGCGTGGTGGTGATGGAGGAGCGTGGCAATCCAGCAGGGCTTCGCCAAGCACCGCGGGAGAGGAGGAGGAGGAGAGGCAGGGCTGCACCAATAGAGGTTGAATCGCGTGTTATGGGCAGCCCCTTAGGCCTCATATATATAGGGGAAGGGGAGGAGGGTGCGCCCCCTCTAGGGTTCCCACCCCTAGAGGGGCGGCAGCCCTAGATGGGATCAAGGGAAGGCGGCCAAGAGGGGAGAGAGGGGGAGGCGCCCACTAGATGGGCCTTAGGGCCCATCTGCCCTAGGGTTTGCCCCTCCCACTCTCCCTTGCGCCTTGGGCCCCTTTGGGGGCGCACCAGCCCACCCGGGCTGGTTCCTCCCACACTTGGCCCATGCAGCCCTCGGGGTTAGTGGCCCCACTTGGTGGACCCTCGACCTCCGGTGGTCCCAGATTTTACCGATAAACCCAAACTTTTCCGGTGACCAAAACAGGACTTCCCATATATAAATCTTTACCTCCGACCATTCCGAACTCCTCGTGACGTCCGGGATCTCATCCGGACTCCAACAACATTCGTAACCACATACAAACTTCCTTTATAACCCTAGCATCATCGAACCTTATGTGTAGACCCTACGGGTTCGGGAGACATGTAGACATGACCGAGACGTTCTCCGTCAATAACCAACAGCGAGGATCTGGATACCCATGTTGATCCTACATGTTCCACGATGATCTCATCGGATGAACCACGATGTCAAGGACTCAATTGATCCCGTATACAATTCCCTTTGTCTAGCGGTATTGTACTTGCCCGAGATTCGATCGTCGGTATCCCGATACCTTGTTCAATCTCGCTTCCGCAAGTCTCTTTACTCGCTCCGTAACACATCATCCCGTGATCAACTCCTTGATCACATTGTGCACATTATGATGATGTCCTACCGAAAGGGCCAGAGATACCTCTCCGTCAACCGGAGTGACAAATCCCAGTCTCGATTCGTACAACCCAACAGACACTTTCGGAGATACTGTAATGCACCTTTATAGCCACCCATTCGTTGTGACGCTTGGTACACCCAAAGCATTCCTACGGTATCCGGAGTTGCACAATCTCATGGTCTAAGGAAATGATACTTGACATTAGAAAAGCTTTAGCATACGAACTACGATCTTTGTGCTAGGCTTAGGATTGGGTCTTGTCCATCACATCATTCTCCTAATGATGTGATCCCGTTATCAATGACATCCAATGTCCATGGTCAGAAACCGTAACCATCTATTGATCAACGAGCTAGTCAACTAGAGGCTTACTAGGGACATGGTGTTGTCTATGTACCCACACATGTATCTGAGTTTCCTGTCAATACAATTATAGCATGGATAATAAACGATTATCATGAACAAGGAAATATAATAATAACTAATTTATTATTGCCTCTAGGGCATATTTCCAACAGCAGGCAGGCAAGTCTGGGGACGCCCGTTCCCAGAATGCCGACAGTAGCCCCTGGGCCCAAGGCGCGCCCGGACTTGGCCGAGCAGAGAGGCGAAGGGGCAAGTCTGGCGCCGCTGGCTTCTAACAGCCTCGCTGACCTTTGGGCGCCGCATGGCGGTTGATTGGACGTGGGCGCCTCCACTTCCCCACGACGCCTCGACAACTGCACGAATTGACAAGTCCCTGCATGCAGAGCGGGTCATGATTGCCTGCGATCGTGGAAGTCGGCGGTTGGCCTTCCGCGGCTATAAGTACGGGACAATGCCTCCCCTTCTAGTCCATCTCCTCCTTGCTTCTTCTTCTTCCCATGGCTCCGCCGAAGAGGTTCTCGGCCGCAGAGAAGGGGAAGGCTCGCCAGGTATGGCCTGACTCTCCCCCGCCCAAGCGCGGTCGAGGCCGTCCTCGCAAACACCCTGTGGCTCCCATGGTGGCTCCTCGCGGTCGTGGAGGTGATCTCCCGCGTGGTGGCGGGCGGCAGGCCGCTGCTGGGGGGTGCGCTAAGGCCGTGCGCCCCCCTAGGCCACACTTCCACTCGGCAGAGGTGCTGCCGGAGTTCGTTGTGTGGTCAACGGAGCCGACCGGCACCCGGCTCCAGCTCCAGCTCCCTTGCTTCCTCCTAGGTGAGCTTCCGGCCGGTGCCCCGGGCGGCCTCTGGCTTCAGGCGGATGGTTGCTGCAGTCGAGCCTCCTGGGCTTCACTGGAGGTCTCTGCAGCCGGGAGCCTGGCCCTGGCCCGCGGCTGGCAAACATTTGCCCGCGCGCGCGGTCTGAGCCGGCGATGCACCCTGCACTTCAAGTTCGACGACGGTGCCACCCTCTACGTGAGGGTGTTTGGGGAAGATGGTCGCCCTGGGTGCTGCGCTGAGAACGACGACCGTGGCCGCGGGTTTAGCCCCAGCGACGATGAAGACGACAGCGAGCGCGTGGTCGGCGACGCCCGGGGCTCGTCGGGCTTCGACGGCTCTTCTTCGGGCAGTGGCTCCTCTAGCGGTGGTCGCGACCAGCCTCCGCGCAGCCGCGCCCGCCTGGAGGGAGGTAGCGAGTCCACCCGCCGTCTTGCCCCGGTGAAGCGCGAGAGGGAGTCCGCCTGAGCTCCGGAGGCAGTTCGAGTCTCCCCCGCGAGTTGGTGTCAGGCGAGCCGTGCCTATTTTGTTCTTTTTCCTTTTCCTGCGCAAAGAAACAGTAGCGTAGGGCCCCGTGTGGGCGTGCTTGGACTATTGCTGTTAATTATCGTATTTTTTCTGCTATCTCGGTATTATGCCCTTGTGCTACACGCCGTAGTAGAAATTACTTAGCTCAAAGGCGCTGTCATGGCTCCTCGTTCCCAGGTCGAGGCCTCGTCGGCGCTTCATGTCCTGCGAAGGTTAGTGCGGAGAGGTAGCTCGGCCTCGGTGTGGGCGACCGACCCAGGTCCTGTGTTCGTGTCGCGGTGCCCGTGAGGCATGGGTGGAGGGTGCTCTCCCTGTAGTGGACCGGGTAGGGAAACCTCGAACAATAAGGGCGAGAGAACACTCATGAGGCGCTCGGGCTGCCCCTCGCGTGACCTTGCGCGAGAGAAATCGAGGTAAGAGGGCGAAAGGTTGAAGAGCCACAAAAAACGACAATAGCTTCGATAAAACTTCAAATGAGAATGAACTAGCCAACTGCAGAAAGCAAATGAAAAAGCCGCGTCCGGCACCTAATCTAGTCTTCGACGTCTTCTCACCAGTAGCGAGCTAAGTTCGCCCTTTGGGCACAGGGAGAGCCCGGGGCTGAGGCCGGTGCTCCTGAGACTCCGGGGCATGTACAACCCCGACTCATTATTATGAGAGAGTGTCACGGGTGGCGAGCTTCATAGGCGTTGGTCTTCTTCACAGGCGCCGGGCCTTTCTTGGGAAGCAAGCTTCACGGGCATTGGCCCTCTTCACAGTCTCTGGGCCTTTTCCGAAAACGCGACAGCTTCACAGGCATTCGCCTTCTTCATAGGCTCTGGGCCTTTCCCAAAAAGACAGCTTCACAGGCATTTTCCTTCTTCACAGGCTCTGGGCCTTTTCCAAAAAGACAGCTTCACAGGCATTTGCCTTCTTCACAGGCTCTGGGCCTTTTCTAAAAAGACAGATTCACAGGCATTTGCCTTCTTCACAGGCTCTCGGCCTTTTCCAAAAAGACAACTTCACAGGCATTTGCCTTCTTCACAGGCTCTGGGCCTTTTCAGGGGTAAAACCTCCGGAGGCGCTGGATGTTCCACGTGTTCTGGACTGGCACTCTCTCCCGAGTCTCCAAGCGAATGAGCCGGGCACACGAAACATGACAACCTTGAGCGGGCCCTCCCACATGGGAGAGCTTATGCAACCCCTCCCCGGAGAGAACCCGCTGAGCACGAGGTCCCCTACCTCGAGAGTTACGGGACGGATGTTGCGGCGAGTGGTATCGTCGCGGTGCTTGTTGGTACCTTGCCGCCGCAGCGCAGCTTCTCGACGATGCTCCTCCCCAAAGACGAGATCCGCCCCCGCATGGCGCGTCGTCTGCTGCGCCTCGCCGAGCCGCGAGGACCCGTGCGGAGCGACGTCGACCTCATGAGGAAGGACGCTTGGCTCCATAGACCAGGAAGAACGAGGTCTCTCGGTTGGCTTTGGTTGTGGTCGTGCGGATGGACCACGGCCTGGTGCATCGGCTTCGTCGTACCAACCCCGCCGCGAGCCTCGGTTTCTTCTTGAATGTTCTGGTTTGAGGCCCCTCGGGACCTCTGCGTTGGCCCGCTCGGCCTGGTCATTGCTTCGGGGGTGCGCCACCGAAGCGTAGCATATCTGCATTCCCAGGTTAGCACAATATGTTTTGAAGGGGTTACTGGTGAACTGCGAACCGTTGTCGGTGATGATGCGGTTCGGCACCCCGAACCGGCTCACGAGGCCCTTGACGAACTTGACCGCAGAACCTGCGGGGATGGTGCGGACGGCTTCCACTTCAGCCCACTTGGTGAACTTGTCCATGGCGACGTAGAGGTAGCGATAGCCCCCTGGCGCCCGAGGAAACGGGCCCAGGATATCTAGCCCCCAGACTGCGAATGGCCACGAGAGGGGTATATTTTTTAGACGTCCTGCCGGCTGATGGATCTGCTTGGCATGTAATTGGCAGGCTTCGCAAGCCTTCACTAGTTCTACGGCGTCGTTGAGCGCAGTAGGCCAATAGAAACCGCTCCGGAATGCCTTGCCCACGAGGGTTCGTGATGACGAGTGATGCCCACAGTCCCCACCGTGTATATCCGCCAGCAATTCTTTCCCTTGCTCCCTGGAGATGCAGCGCAGTGCCACATCATTCTGTCACTTCCGATAGAGCTCACCATCCCTGATATAGTACGCTGTGGCTTGCCACGCCACGCGCTTCGCTTCCTCCTCCTTCTCCGGCAGGGTCCCTTGCGTTAAGTAGCTCTGGAGCTCTGTGATCCAGCACCCCTCCTGAGGCTCCATCGTCAGGAGCAGGCGCGCTCCTGAGGCCGGGCCACAGACCGGGTGTCGGGGAAGCTGATCGTAACCCACGAAAACCTATGGGACCGGCGGATCGAGCCCCTTTCGGTTCGATGGGGGGTGGAGGTTGCACGAAGAGCAGATCGAGGCGAAACACACGAGCAGTTTACCCAGCTTTGAGCCTCTCGAGAGATAATACTCCTCTGCTGCTTATGCGATTGTATTGTGTTCTTGCTAGAGAGCGATGAGAGCTACAAGACCTAAGCGTGAATGTCTCTGGTTTGAATGAGCGGAACCCCTCACGTTATGCATGGGCCTCCTTTTATATGCTCAAGGGTCACCAATAGGTGCAGCGTTGACAAGGGCAAAAAAGGAAAATGAGTTGCGGTTGGTACAGCTACTTGTACAATGTATTCTACGACCACGACGGCGAGGGGACAAAAGCATTAAATGCCCGTCCATGTCGCCTAAGCGAAGGCAACAGGACCGTCGGCGCCACCGCCGCCACGATGGCAACCTTGTCGGTGCCGCTTCCCAAGCGCTCCGGCTGGCTGCACAGCCTCTTGACACGCGTGCATGGAATGGTCCCATGGCGACACGTTGGTGGATGAGCTGGAGCGGAGATAAAGAGTGGTTGCCTGCCGCGGCAAGCGCCTTTGCCGCTGCTGAATCCTTGCGTCTGGAAGCTTGTCGCTCACGAGCCTTCGGCAAGCTCCTCTTGCCGGGGTCTTGTCTTCGGGTGCCTTGGTGGCCTTCCCGGCAAGCTCCTCTTGCCGGGCCTTGTCTCCTTGGCTTAAATACTTTGTTCTTGAATGGCTCCAAAGGAACCATGGAGGACCTTAGCGGTCACCGAGCAAGCCTTGCAGTGGTGTCTGCAACTCGCCCGCATGCAGTTCGGGATACTAGGGTACCCTACTCTAGTACACCGACAGAGAGCCCCGAACTGGGCCACCTGCAGTCCGCGCGCTGTTGGGCGAGCCCAAAACAGGCACGGAACGCTGCGCGGCCCCAGATCACGCCGTAACTTGCTCCGGACCCACCACGCCCCCACGAACAGCCGGCGTCGAGCGTGGCGTCGTGGGAGAGATCGTCAGGGGGTTTCTTTATTGGAAAAGCGGAATGTCCGCCCCTCCCTCCTTATAAAGCGGAAACAGGGGCAGGTCGCCCACCTCGCCATTTGCTGTCTAATCTAGAAACCACCGCCGCTCCCCTTCTTCTCTAGTTGAAGAGAGCAGCGCTCACTTCATCGCCACCAGCGCCATCAACGCCGTCGGTCTCCTCCACCACTTCCGCCATGGCTCAAAGCCGATAAGGGAAGGGCGTGAAGTCGCCGAGGCGCAGGCGCTCAAGGGCGCCATGAAAGGCGCGGCCGTCTCCCCATCTCGACGCAAGGGAGCTGAGGGAAAACTACTACCTGTTCGTCGACGGAGACGCGAGCGTATCCACTGCACGAAGGTACTCCCGTACCGCTGCTTCGAACTAGCCCCAACCGGGTACCCCTTCGCATTGTTCTTCTATTGTGGCTCTGCCCGCCTTCTCTAATTTTTCTGCGATATCATGAACACCTACGGGCTTCGCCTCCTTGATTTCACCCCAATGCCGTCTCGACCATGGCAGTTTTCGCACACCTTTGCGAAAACTTTGTCGGAGTCCACCCAAATGTAGCCCTCTTCCGCCACTTCTTCATGCCCCGAGTTGAGAGAGGAGAGCCACTTGCCGGAGGGATTGCTTGGATCTCAAGGATCGGCAAGAAAGAAGCCTATCTGGAAGGAGAGCTCCGCAGCAAGTGGGAAGAGTGGAGGGCAGATTGGTGTTGGATCATTGAGGAGAACCCGCAGCCCTTCACTGCCCAGCGCCAAACTCCAATAGTGCACGGCAACGATTGGAACAACTTGGCGCCGGAGGATGCTAGATTGAAGATTGCCGTGACCCGGATCTTGCGCCTCAGACTTGCCGGACTCACCATAGGTGCCGTTGGCGCAGATTTCCTTCGCCGCCGCATCGCTCCCTTGCAGGAGAGGAGGAGACCTGCTTGGGAGTTCCAAAATGCGGCGGACATCATGAGGCTGCGCTCGGGCCTCAACTTCAATTTCACTGTCTTCGAGTTGGATGCGATGCTGCTGGAGCTGTTCAAACACAACCCCGATCACCCCGAGTGGTTTAGGTTGCCGAGGGGAGTCGTCCCGTTGTGCAACAACTCTTCGCTCGACCGCATCCGTGCAATGATGCCATTGTGTGATTCGCATGGGATTGCTCCAACTTGGGAAGAGCCTTCAGACGACGTCGTGCGGCAGTTCTTCGACAACTTGGAAGAAGTGCCGATCCGCTGACGAAAGCGTAAGAGCCTCACCAGCGACACCACCGACGCACGAAATGCAGCGATCGCCACTCGTGCCGGAGGAGGCGGCGGCATCTTCACCATTGGCGGTCGGGTTCACCGTGGAGGAGGCAGAGGCAGCAGAAGCGACAAGCCTTGTCGAGCGAAGGGAGTTCGCGGCGAGGAGAGCTGCCAACCCGGCCGAAGTCGAGCGAACCCGCCGAGGGCGCTTCCTCCCCACCATCAAGCAGCTTGCCGCAAACGGAGCCCCCGGCTCCACCAAGAAGGCGTCTCCGCAAGGCCGGAGATGAGACGTGGCGGCAGACGGGCCAACAGCCGCAGCGCGCCGCAGCCTTGCTCCACCGCGGCAAGCATTGTTGCAAGGAGCACCCCCACCGCTGCAATAACCGAGGCGGGATCCTCCAGTGCACAGCTGCCACCCCGCCAAGCGGTCAAGGAAACTACCTCCGCCTCGCACCGGAGGCGAGCCGAATTTGATCTCTCTGCGCTCAGCTCCAACGAGGAAGAACAAGAGTAAGCTTCTATATTGTGCTTGTATTTCTTCAATTTTGTTGCTTCGTCTTGTATCTGATTTGCTTCATTCTGAACTCTTTCCTTTTTCAGGACGTTGGCCCAGAGAGCGTCAAAGAGAGCCAAGACCCCGGTGGTTGTCATCGAGGACGATCCCCCCGTGGCAACAGGAGGCGCGTCTGAGACCTCCTTGCCGGACCCGGCAACCCTTCCACAAAGCAGCCCCCAGCGCAGCCCACAGCGTAAGTATATGGTTTACTTCCTGCGGTTAGGCGTGCATGGGTGTTCTTTATTTGCTGATATCTGACTGTTGATTTGTGTAGGAGCAAAGCAGCCCCGCCAGGAGTGTCCTACGGCCGTCCCTAACATGCCATCTGCTTCAACTACGCCGCCAAGGGAAGATCCCCCGGCAAGGGAGTGCCCTCCGGCAAGGGAGGCTTCTCCGGCAAGGGACGGCCCTCCGGCAAGAGATGGCACCGTCGACCCTCCGGTGGCTGAGACTGCAGCTGCAGATCCCATCGCAGGTAAACCTCTTGTCTGTAAGCTGCCCTTGTGTTCTTCTTCTTCCAATTCTTCTTTTTGGATATTTTGCTTGACTTTTCTTTCTTTTTCTTGTCCTCAGATCCACCCGCCGCAGAGCCGATGGAGACTAAGGTCGCCGGCGAGGAGGACGCGTGCGGCAACACTGACGCCGCCGTCGCCGAGGAGGAAACCGGCGCGGATGAGCCCGCCGTCGAAGAGGCCGCCAAGCCTGCCACCGCAGAAGCTGGCGAGGGGTCCGCGATCGATCGACGATCTGAGGCCGCAGGAGCCTGGCGCCATAATCGACCGCCGATCCCTCCGCCCGCCGCCCAGCGCCAGTTCGAGGAGCCCCAGCGCCTACACCAAGGCGGCGATGGCGTCTTCATCAAGCTCCCGGGCGCCGAGCTCAGGCGCCGGTCGCGGGGAGACCTTCGACGAAGAGCTGCTCGCCTCCTGGCTAACGCTGGTCGACGCGCCAAGCAAGAGTGCGGCGTGGTCCGAGGAGGAGCAGCTGTTGTGAAGGCTGTCGCTCTACCACGCTCGACAAGCCAAGCTGGAATCTCGGAAGCACTTGTCGCGAGGGCGGAGAACATGGAGAAGTGCGAAGAGCTCCGGCGCCAACCAAGAAGCTCTCGGGCGTGGCGAAGAGCGGGGCGACATTGAAGAGCGCACAGCCTTCATCCTTGAGAAGGCTGAGGTCGAGGAGCAGCAGCGGCTTGCTGCCGAGAAGCTGTCTGCGCAAGAAGGCGAGTTGGCGCAGCGGAAGATCAATCTTGACAGCTATGAGGAAGAGCTTGCATGCGAAATCAATTGGCGGAGCTCTCAAGGAAGCAAAAGATGCTGCCGCAGCTGCCGAGGCCGCCAAGAAAGAGTTGGAGACAAAGGTGACGCAGCTGGAGGCCAACCTCCAGAAGAGTGGTGAGGAGCTTGCTGCGCTCAAGCACGAGCGCGAGAAGGACGCCTACACTCTTGGTGAGCTGCAGGGCCGTCTCGCTGAGAGGAGCAAAGAGCTCGACGCCGCCAAGGACTCCAAGGCAGATCTTGAGCTGAAGCTGACCACCTTGATGCAGACTCTGGACGGCGCCAAGGAGCGGGAGGTGGCCTTGTTGGAGAAGATCAAGACCGACGAGGAGCTGCTGACGAGTGCCACGACCGCCCAGAACACCTTCAGAGAGAACATGATGCACTGGACGGAGGGTCTTGTAAATACTGCCGCCGCCATCGACAAGGAGCTGATGGAGCTGGGGATGGTGGATCTCGGGTACTCCTCCGACGAGCATCTCCAACCCAGCGCCAAGCTCAGCTTGTTCTTCAAAGGCGTGGTGACGGCTCTCCAACGGCTCCGGGAAGAGATCCCAAAGCAGCTGGCGATTTAGTCGCGCCAAATCTGTGAGGCTCTTGAAGGTGCCGATGAAGGTGGCCTTCCGCAATCCAGGCGTTAGCTTCACCAACGTCCTCAAGTCCTTGCCGCCGACTGCTGACGTTGAAGTGCTCAAGGCCCTTGTCGCACCCATTGTGGACAGGGTGAGCGGGATCAAGAGAGTCGATGGCGACCGCGTAGATTAAGTCGCCCATTTTATCCTTTCCTTGTCGCCGCTGATCATGTTAGGAGAACAATTTATTAGAGCTGCGACAAGCTATCTTGTAATATAACTCTATCTCAGTTAGTAATTGCAATGTTATTTCCTTTACTTGATTCCTTCCTTTGTATGTTTGTGCCCTACGCTTTTAGGGAACTTGTCGGCGCGGGCACCTTTGCCGCGAGCGCTGAGTGCGGAATGTCGTGCCTTCTTTGGCGGTGCCGCTCCGACAAGCAACCTTGTCGCAACTAGTTGCAGCTCACTTACGTTGTTGAGCGGACTCGAAACAAAGTAAGGGCGCAACCAGCTACGAAGTTGGTTCCTCCGCGCTGTGTTTTCCATACAAAGTACTATCGTTCGAGGAATATAACTTAAAGATTTAAAACTGATTGCTCAAACTTTGGCAACTTAGCTTTTCTGTCGTTTGCTTCGGTAAGGCGAAACTTCCTCGGCGACGGTGGCCCACACCATTATCTTCTCCTTCCCCCGGCTAACTTGTGGGTGAAGGAACCTTCCTTCCTTTGAGAAAGAGAAAGAAGAGAAAATAAAGTTATGGAGCCTTGTGGCTCATTATTGCTTACCGGAATAGGTGCTGCACAAAGTGTCAGATAGTACATGCAAAGTAAAAAGCAGAAAGCATGAAATTGATAAGATGTGCGGAGCACATGAGCTTTATCGATGCACGGGGTCTGCGCCCGGCTTTGTACAAAGGATTACATGCAACATGGGCAAGACTTGTACAAAGGTGGTTGCGGAACAGGTTCCAACCGCGCGCTCTATGGGTAAAACTTACGAAGATGCTCAATATTCGAGTTGCTCACCGAATGCCATCTTGGTCTCAAAGCGGAAAGCGCCAGGCCTAGTGACTCGTCTCACCCGATAAGGGCCTTCCCACTTGGCGCCAACTTGTTGGAATTCTTGGCGGACTGAACGCGAAGAACAAGGTCGCCTTTCCTCGAGACTTCGGCACTAACTTTGCGGCTATGGTAGCGGCGCCAAGCTTGTCTGATAACGAGCAGCTCGACAATGCCTGAAGGCGGTCCTCCTCAAGGAGCAGCGCGTCATCTTGTCGCAGCTGCTCTTGCTCAAGCTCATCATAAGCGAGTACTCGAGGTGACCCGTACCACGAGTTCCGTGGGGAGAACTGCCTCTGCTCCGTAGACTAGAGCGAAGGTGTCCGCGATGGCTCGATTTGGCGTCGCCCCTGATCGACCAAAGAACCACCGCAGCTCCTCAATCTAGTTTCTTCCGCAATTGTGCAGCCCGCCGAAAGTTCTGGTCTTGAGTCCGCGCAGCACTTCATCATTTGCCCTCTCCGCTTGACCGTTGCTTCTCGGATGAGCAACAGAAGCGAAGCAGACCTTGGCGCCAAGATCTTGGACGTAATGCATGAAGGTGCGGCTCGTGAATTGCGCATCGTTGTCGGTGATGATCCTGTTAGGAACTCAAACGACAAACAATCGACACGAAGAACTTGATCTGCTGATCGCTGTCACCTTCCTCACTGCTTCCACTTCCGGCCACTTTGTGAACTTGTCGATTGCAACGCATAAGTACTCAAAGCCCCGACAGCTCGGGAAAGGGGCCGAGAATGTCGAGCCCCTGCACCAAAAATGGCGTGATAAAGGATCGTTTGGAGAGCTTGAGCTGGCTGGTGTATCTACTTGGAATGGAACTGGCACGCTCACACTTGGTTGCTTGTGCGATTTGCATCACGGAGGGCTGTCGGCCGAAGAAACCTTGCCGGAAAGCTTTGCGGCAAAGCGCTCTTCTTGCCCAATGTGGTGACCACATATGCCTCCGTATCTCGCCAACAGCTTCAGTCCATCTTCCGTGAATACACTTCAATTTCACACCGTTGAGTCTTCTTACAGAGGCGTGCTGTCAACAAACTAGTACATACTTGACTGCGGGCTACTCTTTCCGCTTCTTCTTGCTCTTGGGAAGTTCTCCTATCTCAAGGAAATGGACAATCTCTTTGTGCCCCTTTGGAGCTTGTGGTTCAACAACAAGGACTAAAGGCACATACGCTGCTGCGGGAACATCCGCTTCACTGGCGAGAAACTGCGGCTCAGCGGAGCTTGATGATCCCGGCAAGCTTGCCGAGCAAAACTTGTCGGAGCGCCTCGCTTCAACGAAACAAACCTCGAGGCTTGTCGGAGCAGATCGCTCCTCAGAAGATATCGATGTTGATCTTGGGGACCTTTTGGCGGCGCTTCGAGGCTCCGCGAAAAATAGTCACCAGAGATCAACTTCCTCTTCTTGCTCTGTCCGAGCTTGATGGTGCTACAATCGGTTGAGTCAGCTTGAGCACAAAAATCCCTGGTTCCATTGTGTAACTTAGTGGCGCGACTTTGACAAAGCCATCGCAATATCATTACGAGCTCTTGGAACATGTTCCATCTCGCAGGCCGTCAAAGTGCTCTTCTAGCTTTCACTTCATCAACGTAGGCTTCCATCAGCGGACTCGATAATCTTTGTTTACTTGGCGGACGACAAGCTGCGAGTCACCCCGACAATGAGCTTCTTGATCCCAAGGTCACCGCAATCCTCGAGACCGCAAGCAAACCTTCATACCGAAAGTGCGTTATATCGACTAGAGGGGGGTGAATAGGCGATTTTATGAATTTACAAATTCTTCACTGAGGAATTTGCGGTGAGGAAATTCCTTAGCTAAGAAATACATGCAGCGGAATAAGTACTCAAGTAAGCATAACAGATTACAAGCATAGTCATCATGATGAAATGAAGACAATCACAGAGTACGAAAAGCGTAATCACAGGATAACACAAGATGAAGACAAACAGATCAAGAAATTGAACCGAGGAAATTGAGAAAGTCTTCAATCAAAGTCTTCAAACACAGATATGACAAACACTCAACACAAGAATGAGGAAATGAAAGGGTTGAGGAAATAGAACCGATTAGGTTGGTGAAGACAATGATTTGGTAGACCAGTTCCAACTGCTGTCTCTGGGCTTGTACGTCTGGTTGGAGCGGCTGAGTATTTAAACTCGAGGACACGCAGTCCCGGACACCCAACATCGAAAGCACGCTGCTCAGACACCAAGTCCTCACCGATTCTCCTTGAACTAAGGCCACGCAGACCTCGTCCAATCACTCGTGGTAAGTCTTCAAAGCGACTTCCAAACCTTCACATACTTGGTCACTCGGCAATCCACAATTCCTCTTGATGTTTCTAGACCGTGACGCCTAACCGTCTGGAAGAAGCACAGTCTTCAAAGGTAAAAGCGCCGGATCCACGCTGGATCAATTTCTTCATGATGCTCAATCACTTTGGGTTTGTTGGGGTTTGGTTTTTGGTTTTTCCTCACTTTGGGTTTTTCCTCACTTGATGATTTTCGCCAAAGTCCTCAGAGGATGGGTTGCTCTCAAATGACAAGTGTCAAGTTCTCTCGAGCAGCCAACCAACTAGTGGTTGTAGGGGCGGCTATTTATAGCCTAGGAGCAGCCCGACATGATAAGACATAAATGCCCTTAAATGATATGACCGTTAGGTGGAGATATTTTGGGGACACATGGCAAGCAAAGACAAAGAACGGTCGGAAATTGGAATATCAAATTCCGTGGCTATCATGTTCTCATCGTAGGCAATTCAAGACTGGCGAATTTTTAACTCCTCGATCGAGAATAAATTCTCAAGGACTGTAAGAGCTTGCGTCTCATCCATCAAGAAATTGATGAATCAGTATGAGATTTCCAAAGGCTTCACTCAAGGGATTGGTAGGTGAGGATTTTGAGTTGAGCATCAAATGGAAATTTTTCCTTAGTATTTCCTCGACCCCTTTAACAAAGACGGTGTTTCCTATGACTCAAGAAAGAGAAAATGAAACTACGAAAACAAAAGTCTTCACGCTTCATGTTCCTCAAGCGAATACCAAGTCCTCAGAATCACACCAATTTCTTCACTTTCAAAGTCTTCAGAATATCAAATTCTTCATTGAAGAAGTTCATTTTAGGGTCGACTTTCTCAGTAAATATCAAACTCCTCATAGACTTATAGACCTGTGTACACTTACAAACGATTAGTTACTTAACCTATAAGTCTTCAATACACCAAAATCACTAAGGGCACTAGATGCACTTACAATCTCCCCTTTTGGTGATTGATGACAATACAAGTTAAGTTTTCAACGGGATAAACATATGAAGTGTAATTACTGATAATGAGGATTTTGATTGCAAGATATAGAAGAACTCCCCCTGAAGATGTGCATAGTGAGGAATTTGCTTTTGAGGCAATGCACATTTGAAGAATTGAATCATGGAGATCTCCCCCTATATCTTGTAATTCATACACGCATTTGACATATAATATGAGGAATTTGAAATGCATGATGAAATATGGTGCTTGATGATATGCAGAGCATGCAAAATAATGCATAAAGAGTATCAGAGCCCAATGCGCATGAGGAATTTGAAACTCTTCATGAGTATCAGATCCCAAATCGATTTGAAGATTTTCACTGAGCTCATGAGGATCAGAGCATAACAAGGATCAACGCATATCAACACTACTGTGATCAGTGCATAGAGCAAAAGCATAAAGCAACAAAAGTATCAAAGCACCATCGGGTTTAAGATTACAACTCGATCCAATAAAAGGTTTCAGAAGAACGAGAGTTGTAACTTAATAAAATACTGTATATAGATAAAACGAGACCCGCTTGAAGACTAACTCAAATTTCTCCCCCTTTGTCATCGAATGACCAAAAGGATCAAACTTAGGACTAACGCCTTGAAGAATTTCAAGTTGAAGACGGAGCGCCAAAGATTGTCGGGGTTGTTCGTTGAAGTAGGACCAGCATCGTTGTCTTCCAAATCTTCATTTTCATCAAGATCGCGAGATGAAGAATAGGAGCTGGCCACTAAGGAAGGAACTTTGACTTTCTTGAATTTCTTCGAGGAGGTGCAGACCACCAAATTCTTCCTTGAGTCCCATTGATTGCAGTTCTTCTTCATTGTATACATGTGAAAGAACAGCCCAAAGCGCTTGAAGGTTTCATGAAGGTAGTAGTGGTTTTCTTCACCGCATTGTGAGTTGAGGTCATGTTGTAAAGAAGAGTACCAAACCGACGCTTGACCCACTTATGATTGCGATCAACCTTCCGATGAAGACCGAGGAGTAACTCACGATCATCATCACCCCGGGTGCGCCTTGAGGATTTTGCTTGATCGAGGTATTTGTCTGCGAGTCATGGGTGGCGAGTCATCATTGGTGGAGTAAGATGCTGCTTTGCAAAGTGTCCATCCAATGGACTAATGCCTTCATCTATCACAGCAAGAGCCTTTCCTTTTCATCACCGAGGCAATTGGCCGCTTGAGGACTTCAATTGGGGGTGTAGCTGCAGTGGTTCAAAGTGTCACTTTGTAATTCAGTGAAGATCTTGACCGATGAATCTCATAATCCAAGGCGATAAGGCTTCAACTCAAAAGGTGACATGGCAATGTTAGCGAGTCCTCATGAAGAAATCATGGAAATTGACGGAACGCCATGGATGATGTTGAAAAGCATATTCTTCATGATGCCAACGACTTCTTCATCATTCGAGTCGTGGCCCTTGATAGGACTCATAGTCTTCGCCGAATTCGATAGACTGTTCGAGGCACATATAATAATTCCTTGACGAGGAATTTGGTCCTTGAGCTTGCCTTGGTTTCAATGGCTTCATCAACACTTGCATATAGTGATTTGAAAGTTCTTTTCTTCATAGATGCGACGTGCACCATCAATCGGAGGACTGAGTGGAAGGGCACGAAGCAATTCACTTGCTGGTGCCTTGTAGTGGGTGTTTTCGGTCATCCAATCCAAGACCCATGAAGTCACATCTTCAAGATCTCCGTGATGTGTAGGGTTGCATAGAACTCAAGAATTAGCTCTTCATTCCAATCACATATATCGCTGCAAAAGTTTAGAAGACCTGCATCGTGAAGAACACTTAGGACGGGCTCAAAGCCCGGCAAAGGACTCCATATCCACATGAGGAATATGAGCATGATCGAAGATTTTGTCCTTGTTGAAGAGCACTGAGGAATAGAAGTTTGCTTGACTGGCAGTCCAGAAGCGCCTCTTCCTAATCCGAGCAGAATCATAGGGATTATATTCAGTGAAGAACACATGCTCAGCAAAGAAATCCTTGGCCTTGAACTTTTGCTTGGTCGAGAACGGATTCTTCTGCTTTGGCAGAGGGGTGTCAGTCAGTTGCATCACCACCTCTGGAATCGTAAGTGCAGGTTCTTCAGCTTGAGGAATTTCTTGGTCCTCAACTTGTGCGATCGAGGATTTTCAGCAAGAAGCAGCAGTTTCATCAGCGCTAGTGGCTGGAATTTCTTCATGCATGTGACTCGTGGGTTGATTTTCTTCAAAGTGTCTATTTGAACAGTCTGTGCAGGGAGTGAGGAACTTGTTGAAGCGGGTGAAGAGCGGAGTATTGGGATGTTGATTTTCCCAAAATCATCATTGATTATCGGAGTGGTGCATCCAATATCCACATCTTCATTTTCAATTTCCTCGGCACCATCTTGAGGAATTTCATGGTCCGATGAGGGAATGACTGGGGTTGAAGGGACAGCTTCCACTTCAATTTCTCATCAATTTTCTCTGACAGAGCAGGAGATTGATGTTCTTCATCGATCCGTTGGCACTTCATATTCTTCTCCAAAAGGAACCACTTCCTTTGAAGGTATGGAGGAAATTGAATAGCATCAATCGGGTTCTCAATCGAGCTGGTCATTTGCTTCATTTTCTTCGACCAAGAATCACGCAGCTGATGCTTTCCTCTTCTTCACAAAGAGCTCGCTCAGCCTTGGTTTTCTTCACATCCGAAGCAGATGGAAGAATTGGAGTGGGAGTTGGCGCAGGAGCAGCCGAGGAATTTGGGGCAGTTTCTTCAGAGCAATCGATGCGTTCTCTGTCTTGAGCAGTTTCTTCAAAGCACCACTAGTGGGTGCCCGGCGCTTTCTTCGGTGGCTGGAATTTCTTCATCAGCCCCGATGCAACATTTTCTTCAAGAGGTTGAGCCAGCGTTGTTGGCATTTTTTTCATTAGGCTGAGCAGATGCTTCACTCGAGGATTTTCATGTTGCATCGGTGTTGCAACACTTGTGAGATTCTTCGCCGATTGATTTAATCTGGTCTTGACAACTTGCCAATCAGCATAGTACGTGTCAAAGTTCTTGCCGAGGTTCTGAATTTCAGTTTGACTTGAAGAAGTTCCTCGTGTGTCATCTTGACAACATTTTTCTTCGTAAACTCTCCTTCTTATATTGAGCCTTCTTGATTTCCTTTGCCTTCTCGAACTTCCATTTTCTTCAGAATGAAGTGAGTCAATATATGACTTTGACCAGGTGTCAAAGGAAGATCAGCAGAGGGGTATTGGGATCGTTAGCCAAAGGTCGATGAAATCGAGGACTTTCTTCGGGTCCAAAAGCAGAGGCACAGCTGTTCCCTTGGCTCTTGCGGCTCTAGCTTGACGGTCTCTGATGATTTCTTCAAGTTCTTCATCAGATGCCTCATCATCAGATGGCACGTGGACGACAAGCTGTTTCTTCTTTGGGCTCGGCCGAGGACCACGCCCATTGTTGCTTTTGTCTTCAGCAGCGTTGGGCAATGATGAAGAATTGAAAGCAAATGAGGAATTTGCAGAGGTGCTCGAGGCAATTGAAAATCCAGCAGTCCTTTGACAAGTGGCAGTGCTTTGAACTCAAGGTTTGGACGGAGCAGCCGAGGACTTTGATGGTACAAGAGCAGTGTGAGGAATTTGTGCCGAGGAATTTGCCCGAAGGAGCTTTGAGAACTTGGCCGTGAGGGCACAGATGAAGAAGCACTTGGCTTATTGGCGACTTCTTTTGCATCGATTTCTCGGCTTGGCCGAGACCTCGAGCAGCAGCAGCGTGCGAATCCTCATTGAATTTCTTCACCGCCTTTGCTTGCTTAGCCAACTTGGCTTGGCGCTTAGCCCATTCATCGTGAAAGTCCTCACGCGCTTGACGCTAGTGGGATCAGCTATTTGGCCTGGTGCCAAAGGAGCTCTTGGGCATGGAGGATTTAATGCTAATTTCTTCATGTACTTAGGTGTAACATAGCGGTATTCCTTCCATTCCCGTGCCCATCTCCGCTCAATTTTCTGAATGCGCACCTTGCGTTGGTTTTGCTTTCCTCATCGGTGTGCAATAGTCAAGATATATTTCCTCGGGGATTTCAATGCTGTCATGACCTCAGGTTTCTTTCCTCCTTCTGCGGCTTTACCATCTGCCATTTTCTTCAGTTGAGGAAATTGAACAATTGAGTTCTCTGAAGAAGTGTGCAGTTTTTCGTCGAGGAACGCTGCAAATGAGTTAAGTTGATGAGAACCTAGGGATTCAGCAGCAGACATTTGTACCTGTGAACAGAGTATAGGTGCGAGGAATTTGAAGAGGTCATATGCGTTCTCAGAGGGTTTTTCAAAAAGAACATGTTTGAGGATTTTGACCAGATGAGCCTTGAAGAATTTCAATAAGCGTTCTTTGTCTTAGGTTCCAGAGTTGTATAGATCGAAGATCCACACAATTGAGGAATCTTGAAGAAAATCATTGCTTAGAGAAATGAGTCAAGAGATTTGAGGTGTTCATATGTGTGAAGAATTTGAAATAAACACCTTTGAAGAATTTGAAGAAAATTTGAGAATCAAAGCGAGTAAATAAAAGTAACTTTTAATTTACTCAAGTGAAGAACACGATTTAACTGAGATGAACAGTTGAGAAGTTCGTCTGTTCAGATCTTCTCCGCCCTAACTTGGCAGAGGAAATCAGCTACGGCGACGGGCGGAGTGAAGAAATTCCACGGTCGGCGCGAGTACGCCGGGCGAAGAGGTCAAGGCAAAGAAGCTTTTCCTCACCGGGCGACGATGGAGAAGCGGCGGCGCTTAGGGTTTTGAGGAGCTCGAGCGGGAGAGAGATCGAGCGAGTAAAAGAGTGAGGAAGGAGAGAGGGTATTTATAGCCACGGTGAAAAACGGCTCGTCCAAGATTTAGGACTTAACATGCCCTGACCGCTTCCTTCTCACGACATGTGTCACCCACGTCATAAGGTAGTGGAGATCGTAAAGCATCGATCGGGTGGATATAATAATGCATCGTGGGATGCGGAACGGTTTGAGCGGTAAAATCAAGTTTGGATAAGATTCGTTTTAAAGTTCCGTTGCAATTTCTTCAGCCGTCAAGGACACAGTGAAGAATTTGAACGAGTTTCAAAGTAGAACGCATATGAAGAATTTGTGAATGGATTGGGTTGAGTATAGCATAGAGGGGAAGGGTCCGATCACATTCACTTAGCGTAAAAAAGCGACTTGAAGAATTAGCCATAAGTGAATGTCAGAGAGGACATAAATCCATATATATATATATATATATATATATATATATATATATATAGCCAATGAAGAAAGACGACGGAAACAGTGAAGATTTTGCAAAGTTGAAGAATTTGAAAAATGAAGAATTTGAAAAATGTAAGAATTTCAAAACTCAAGAATTTCAAAACCGAGGAAAAACTCAAATTGAAGATTTTCAACTTTGGTGGTGGCGTGACCCATCAGATAAGAATGATGATTTCAGACACCGCGTATAATTGTCGAGGGTTCTGAGAATCAAATTCTTCATTAATTTCTTCACATTTAGAGTGTTATTCTTCATTGATTGAAGAAAGACGCTTCTTCATGTGTTGCACATCTAAGTCATCAATTTTGCATAAGTGTTAGGATGTGTGTCCTTTTCAAAGAACATTCAAGATTCTAAGATATTTAGCTCACACCGCAACTTGCTAAATCTCTTCTCATCCAAGGGCTTAGTGAAGATATCAGCTAGCTGTTCTTGATCTTCACATGCTCGATGGAGATGTCGCCTTCAACACATGATCACGAAGAAAATGATGACGAATTTGAATGTGCTTTGTCTTCGAGTGCTGAACTGGGTTGTGAGCAATCTTGATGGCACTCTCATTGTCACAAGAGAGAGGCACATTCTTCACGTTGATGCCGTAGTCCTTGAGGGTTTGCTTCATCCATAGTAATTGAGCACAACACGAGCCAGCAGCAATGTATTCAGCTTCCGCGATGGACAAAGGATACGCAGTTCGTTTCTTCGAGGACCAATGCACCAAAGATCGTCCGAGGAAATGACAAGTACCAGATGTTGACTTGCGATCCACACGATCACCAAAGATAGTCGAGTCGAATATCCAATGAGATCAAAAGTAGAGCCCTTGGGGTACCATAATCCTAGTGTTGGTGTGTGAGCTAGATATCAAGAATATGCTTCACAGCCTTATGGTGTGATTCCTTGGTGTAGCTTGAAATCGGGCACACATGCAAACACTAAGCATTATATCTGGCCTAGATGCACATAAGTACAATAAGGAACCAATCATGGAGCGGTATACCTTGTGATCGAAGTCAATACCATTTTCATCAGTGCATAGATGGCCATTTGTGGGCATAGGAATTTTGACGCCTTTGCAATCTTGCATGCCGAATTTCTTCAGGACATCTTTGAGGTATTTCTCCTGAGATATGAATATGCCATTGGGTTGTTGACGAATTTGAAGACCTAAGAAGAATTTCAACTCTCCCATCATAGACATTTGATATTCTTCACTCATCATATAGGCAAATTCATCACTATAGCGTTGGTCAGTACAGCCAAAGATAATATCATCAACATATATTTGGCACACAAACAGTTCACCATCATATGATTTAGTAAAGAGAGTAGGGTCGAGTGAACCGGGTGTGAAGCCATTCTTCACGAAGAATTCCTTCAATGTATCATACCACGCCCGAGGGGCTTGCTTGAGGCCATAGAGGGCCTTATTTAGTCTGAAGACTTTGTCAGGATTCTTTGGATCTTCAAAACCTGGGGGTTGAGCATGAAGGAAATATGCCCTAGAGACAATAATAAAGTTATTATTTATTTCCTTATATCATGATAAATGTTTATTATTCATGCTAGAATTGTATTAACCGGAAACATAATACATGTGTGAATATATAGACAAACAGTATGTCACTAGTATGCCTCTACTTGACTAGCTTGTTAATCAAAGATGGTTATGTTTCCTAACCATGAACAAGGAGTTGTTATTTGATTAACAAGGTCACATCATTGGTTGAATGATCTGATTGACATGACCCATTCCGTTAGCTTAACACTTGATCGCTTAGTATGTTAATGCTTTCTTCATGACCCATACATGTTCCTGTAACTATGAGATTATGCAACTCCTGCCATCGGAGGAACACTTTGGTACTACCAAACGCCACAACGAATCGGGTGATTATAAAGGAGTACTACAGGTGTCACCAAAGGTACTTGTTGGGTTGGCGATTTCGAGATTAGGTTTTGTCACTCCGATCGTCGGAGAGGTATCTCTAGGCCTTCTCGGTAATACACATCACCTAAAGCCTTGCAAGCATTACAACTAATGAGTTAGTTGTGAGATGATGTATTACGGAACGAGTAAAGAGACTTACCGTAACGAGATTGAACTAGGTATTGATACCGACGATCAAATCTCGGGTAAGTAACATACCGATGACAAAGGAACAACGTATGTCGCTAAAGCGGTTTGACCGATAAAGATCTTCGAGAATATGTAGGAACCAATATGGGCATCCAGGTTCCGCTATTGGTTATTGACCGAGAATGGTTCTAGGTCATGTCTACATAGTTCTCGAACCCGTAGGGTCCGCACGCTTAACGCTTCGATGACAGCTCATAATGAGTTTATAAGTATTGATGCACCAAGGTTGTTCGGAGTCCCGGATGTGATCACGGACATGACGAGGAGTCTCGAAATGGTCGAGACATAAAGATTGATATATTGGAAGCCTATGTTTGGACTTCGGAATGGTTCCGAATGAAAACAGGATAATACCGGAACACCGGGGGGTTACCGGAACCCCCCGGGGGGTATATGGGCCCTCATGGGCCTTGAGGGAGAAGGAGAAGGGCTGGCCAGGTGGGCTGCGCGCCCCCCTCCCCCTTCCAGTCCGAATAGGACAAGGAGAGGGGGGGCGGCGCCCCTTCCTCCTTTTCCCCTCCCCAATCCTACTCCAACTAGGAGGGGGGAGTCCTACTCCCGGTGGGAGTAGGACTCCTCCCTGGTGCGCCCCCTCTAGGGCCGGCCACCTCCCCCTTGTCTCCTTTATATACGGGGGCAGGGGCACCCCAAGACACACAAGTTGATCTACGGATCTTTCCTTAGCCGTGTGCGGTGCCCCCTTCCACCATATTCCACTTCGGTCATATCGTCATGAGCTTAGGCGAAGCCCTGCGCTGGAGAAGTCATATCGTCATGAGCTTAGGCGAAGCCCCGCGCCGGTGGAGCATCATCATCGTTACCACGCCGTCGGTTGACGGAACTCATCCCCGACACTTTGCTGGATCGGAGTCCGGGATCGCCATCGAGCTGAACGTGTGCGTAACTCGGAGGTGCCGACGCTCGGTGCTTGGATCGGTCGGATCGTGGAGACGCACGACTACATCAACCGCGTTGTTATAACGCTTCGCTTCGGTCTCACGAGGGTACGTGGACGGACACTCTTCCCTCTCGCTATGCCATCACCATGGTCTTGCGTGATCGTAGGAAAATTTTTGAAATTACTACGCTCCCCAACAAAGGGCATCCGAGCCTGGTTTTATGCGTTGATGTCATATGCACGAGTAGAACACAAGTGAGTTGTGGGCGATATAAGTCATACTGCCTACCAGCATGTCATACTTTGGTTCAGCGGTATTGTGAGATGAAGCGCCCGGACCGACATTACGCCAGACGCTTACGCGAGACTGGTTTCACCGCCCGAGCACTCGTTGCTTAAAGGTGACCGGCGGTGTCTGTCTCTCTCACTTTAGTTGAACGAGGCTACGCCCGTCCTTGAGAAGGTTAAACGGAGTCTATTTGACGAAGTATCGCTGTGGTTTTGATGCGAGGTAAGAACGGTTCTTGCTCAGCCCGTAGCAGCCACGTAAAACTTGCAACAACAAAGTAGAGGACGCCTAACTTGTTTTTGCAGGGCATGTTGTGATGTGATATGGTCAAGACGTGATGCTATATTTTATTGTATGAGATGATCATGTTTTGTAACCGAAGTTATCGGCAATCGGCAGGAGCCATATGGTTGTCGCTTATTGTATGAAATGCAACGCCATGTAATTGCTTTACTTTATCACTAAGGAGTAGCGATAGTCGAGAAGCAATAGTTGGCTAGACGACAACGATGCTACGATGGAGATCAAGGTGTCGCTACGGTGACGATGGTGATCATGACGGTGCTTCGGCGATGGAGATCACAAGCACAAGATGATGATGACCATATCATATCACTTATATTGATTGCATGTGATGTTTATCCTTTATGCATCTTATCTTGCTTTGATTGACGGTAGCATTATAAGATGATCTCTCACTAAAATTATCAAGAAGTGTTCTCCCTGAGTATGCACCGTTGCCAAAGTTCGTAGTACCCAGACACCACGTGATGATCGGGTGTGATAAGTTCTACGTCCATCTACAACGGGTGCAAAACAGTTGCACACGCGGAATACTCAGGTTAAACTTGACGAGCCTAGCATATAACAGATATGGCCTCGGAACACGGAGACCGAAAGGTCGAACGTGAATCATATAATAGATATGATCAACATAGTGATGTTCACCATTGATACTATTCCGCCTCACGTGATGATCGGACATGGTTTAGTTAAATGGATCACGTGATCACTTAGATGACTAGAGAGATGTACGCCTAAGTGGGAGTTTTTAATATGATTAATTGAACTTAAAATTTATCATGAACTTAGTACCGATAGTGTTTTGCTTGTCTATGTTTATGTAGATAGATGGCTCGTCTTTGTTGTTCCGTTGAATTTTAATGCGTTCCTTGAGAAAGCAAAGTTGAAAGATGATGGTAGCAATTACACGGACTGGGTCCGAATTTGAGGATTATCCTCATTGCTGCACGTAAAAATTACGCCCCGAAGCACCGCTGGGTGACAGTGCCTGCTGCGATGCCGAGCCGAAGTTATGAACGTCCGCAAAGCAGAGCTGATGACTACTCTATAGTTCAGTGTGCCATGCTTTACGGCTTAGAACCGGTCTTCAACGACGTTTTGAACGTCATGGAGCATATGAGATGTTCCAGGAGTTGAAGTTAATATTTCAAGCAAATGCCCGGATTGAGAGATATGAAGTTCCAATAAGTTCTATAGCTGCAAGATGGAGGAGAATAGTTTTGTCAAGTGAGCACATACTCAAAATGTCCGGGTATAACAATCACTTAATTCAGCTGGGAGTTAATCTTCCGGATGATAGTGTCATTGACAGAATTCTCCAATCACGCCACCAAGCTACAAGAGCTTCGTGATGAACTATAATATGCAAGGGATGACTAAGACAATTCCTGAGCTCTTCGCGATGCTAAAAGCTGCGGAGGTAGAAATCAAGAAAGAGCATCAAGTGTTGATGGTCAACAAGACCACTAGTTTCAAGAAAAGGGCAAAGGGAAGAAGAAGGAAACTTCAAAAGAACAGCAAGAAAGTTGCTGATCAAGAGAAGAATCCCAAGTCCGGACCTAAGCCTGAAACTCGAGTGTTTTACCGCAAGCGACCGACATTGAAGCGGAACTGCCCCAAGTATTTGGCGGATAAAAGGATGGCAAGGTGAACAAAGGTATATATGATATACATGTTATTGATGTGTACCTTACTAGAGCTCGTAGTAGCACTGGTATTTGATCTTGGTTCCGTTGCTAATATTTGCAACTCAAACAGGACTACGGAATAAACGAGCATCGGCAAAGGACGAGGTGACGATGCGCGTGGGAAATGGTTCCAAAGTCAATGTGATCGCGGTCGGCACGTTATCTCTACATCTACCTTGGGATTAGTTTTAGACCTAAATAATTGTTATTTGGTGCCGCGCTGAGCATGAACATTATATCTGGATCTTGTTTATTGCGAGACGGTTATTCATTTAAATCAGAGAATAATGGTTGTTCTATTTATATGAATAATATCTTTTATGGTCATGCACCCTTGAAGAATGGTCTATTCTTGTTGAATCTCGAAGAGTGATACACATATTCATAATGTTGAAGCCAAAAGATGCAGAGTTGATAATGATAGTGCAACTTATTTGTGGCACTGCCGCTTAGGTCATATCGGTGTAAAACGCATGAAGAAACTCCATACCGATGGACTTTCGAATCACTTGATTATGAATCACTTGGTACTTATGAACCGTGCCTCATGGGCAAGATGACAAAACGCTGTTCTCCGGAACTATGGAGCGCAGCAACTGATTTGTTGGAAATCATACATACCGATGTTTGTGGTCCAATGAATGTTGAGGCACGCGGCGGGTATCGTTATTTTCTCACCTTCACAGATGATTTGAGCAGATATGGGTATATCTACTTAATGAAACACAAATCTGAAACTTTTGAAAAGTTCAAAGAATTTCAGAGTGAAGTGGAAAATCATCGTAACAAGAAAATTAAATTTCTACGATCTGATCGTGGAGGAGAATATTTGAGTTACGAGTTTGGTTTACATTTGAAAAATTGTGGAATAGTTTCAAGAACTCACGCCACCCGAACACCACAGAGAAATGGTGTGTCCGAACGTCGAATCGTATTTTTACTAGATATGGTGCGATCTATGATGTCTATTTCGATTTACCACTATCATTTTGGGGTTATGCTTTAGAGACGGCCGATTCACGTTGAATAGGACACCGTCAAAACCGCTGAGACGACGCCTTATGAACTATGGTTTGGCAAGAAACCAAAGTTGTCGTTTCTTAAAGTTTGGGGCTGCGATGCTTATGTGAAGAAACTTCAACCAGATAAGCTCGAACCCAAATCGGAAAATGTGTCTTCATAGGATACCCAAAGGAGACTGTTGGGTACACCTTCTATCACAGATCTGAAGGCAAGATTTTCGCTGCTAAATTCGGATCCTTTCTAGAGAAGGAGTTTCTCTCGAAAGAAGTGAGTGGGAGGAAAGTAGAACTTGATGAGATAATCTGTATCTACTCCCTTATTGGAAAGTAGTTCATCACAAGAAATGGTTCTGTGACAACCACACCAATTAGTGAGGAAACTAATGATGATGATCATGAAGCTTCAGATCAAGTTACTATGAACCTCGAGGTCAACCAGAGTAAAATACGCACCAGAGTGGTACGGTAATCCTATTCTCGAAGTCATGTTACTTGACCATGGCGAACCTAACGAACTATGAAGAAGCGATGGTGAGCCCAGATTCGCAAAATGGCTGGAAGCCATGAAATCTGAGATGGGATCCATGTATGAGAACAAAGTATGGACTTTGGTTGACTTGCCGATGATCGGCAAGCCATTGAAAATAAATGGATCTTTAAGAAGAAGACCGACGCCGATGGTAATGTAACTGCTTACAAAGCTCGACTTGTTGCAAAAGGTTTTCGACAAGTTCAAGGGGTTGACTACGATGAGACTTTCTCACCAGAAGCGATGCTTAAGTCTGTCCGAATCATGTTAGCAATTGCCGCATTTTATGATTATGAAATTTGGCAAATGGATGTAAAACCGCATTCTTGAATGGATTTCTAGAAGAAGAGTTGTATATGATGCAACCAGAAGGTTTTGTCGATCCAAAGGGTGCTAACAAAGTGTGCAAGCTCCAACGATCAATTTATGGTCCGTGCAAGCCTCTCGGAGTTGGAATAAACGCTTTGATAGTGTGATCAAAGCATATGAGTTTGTACAGACTTTTGGAGAAGCCTGTATTTACAAGAAAGTGAGTGGGAGCTCAGAGCATTTCTAATATTATATGTGGACGACATATTATTGATTGGAAATGATATAGAATTTCTGGATAGCATAAAAGGATACTTGAATAAAAGTTTTTCAATGAAAGACCTCGTGAAGCTGCTTACATATTGGGCATCAAGATCTATAGAGATAGATCAAGACGCTTAATTGACTTTCGCAAAGCACATACCTTGATAAAGTTTTGAAGAAGTTCAAAATGGATCAGCAAAGAAAGGTTTTTACCAGTATAAGGTGTAAAATTGAGTCGACTCAATGCCCCACCACGCAGAAGATAGAGAGAAATGAAAGATGTTCCTATGCTTCAGCCATAGGCTCTATCATGTATGCAATGCTGTGTACCAGACTGACGATGCTTAGCTGTAAGCTTGGCAGGAAGGTACCAAAGTAATCCAGAGTGGATCATCGACAGCGGTCAAGAACATCCTGAAATACCCGAAAAGGACTAAGGATATGTTTTCGATATGGAGGTGACAAAGAGCTAGTCGTAAATGGTTACGCCGATGTAAGTTTTGACACCGATCCGGACGATTCTAAATCGCAAACCGGATACGTGTTTTTATTAAACGGTGGAGCTGTCGGTTGGTGCAGTTCTAAACAAAGCGCCGTGGCGGGATCTACATGTGAAGCGGAGTACATAGCTGCTTCGAAGCAGCGAATGAAGGAGTCTGGATGAAAGAGTTCATTTCGATCTAGGTGTCATACCTAGTGCATCGGGACCGATGAAGATCTTCGTGACAATATCGTGCAATTGCCTTGGCAAAGGAATCCAGATTTCACAAGAGGACCAAGCACATCAAGAGACGCTTCAATTCCATTGGGACCAAGTCCAAGTGGGAGACATAGAGATTTGCAAAATACATACGGATCTGAATGTTGCGATTCGCTGACTAAGCCTCTTCCACGAGCAAAACATGATCAGCACCAAGACTCCATGGGTGTAAGGATCATTACTTTGTAATCTAGATTATTGACTCTAGTGCAAGTGGGAGATCAAGGAAATATGCCCTAGAGGCAATAATAAAGTTATTATTTATTTCCTTATATCATGATAAATGTTTACTTAGGCTTTTCTTAGAATCTATGCTGACTTAGGGGCCCCCGCGGGGTCCCTACCACGGTGGGCCTCACCCCAATTTCGGACGGGTCCATCCCAATTAAGGTGGAACTCGGAGGTCGCCTCGGTCGGACTCGGTCGGGAAAAGAAAATCAACCGCTTGATAAGGCCCCTTTGGACCGGGGGGGCCCTTTTCCCGGAGTCAAGGTCTTCGGAAGAAATTTTTAAATTACTCCTAAAAGACAACAATTATTCTTCCTCAAGTTTTTGAAATCACTTTTAACCATTTAAAAAGGTTTTTGGAGGTTGCAAGGGTTAAAAAATAACTCAAGTACAAAGCAAATTTCATAAAAATTTTCCCCCGGGGCCTTGGCACTGTTGGTTTTATTCCCACCAAAGTTTTCTCGGTTTTGCGAGATCCACTTTTAAGTAATGTTCAGTTACGTACCCTCACATTTTAGCCAAATGAATTTTGATGGTAATATTGCCCAAAAGTTCATTACCTTAGGGGGGATAGGCAAAAGATAGTCCCACAAAAGTTGTAATTAAGCTTTTGGCCAGGAAGGGACCCGGAATTACATTCTTGCAATTGACTCTTTTCCGAGGTGAGTTTTTCAAATTTGATATTTTCCCTCCCCAACTTCAGTTTTCGTGCACCGGGGTTTTCCAGAAAAAATTCTTCCACTTCATTGGAATGCACCTTTTCCTTAACCAAAACCTTTGGGTCCCACATAAGGGTTCCAAGCCATTAGTTTCATGAAAATTCAAATCAACAACTTTGAATGTATGTTGAAGCTAGGGTGCACCTTCCGTCCAAATAAACCTTCTTGCGAAATTTAGAGGTGTGGGAGGATCCTTAATAGATTTGCCAAGATTTGAAATCACATTGGGGTTTTTGTGGGGGTTATATCCGAAGAATTTGTAAATATTCTATAACATCAAAGGAATTGTTAACCAAAACACAGGGTTTTTTATTCATAAGCATTGAGACCAAAAAGTTCTTTCCCCCAAATTTTGCCGGGGTTGGGGATTTTTGGAAAAAATTCTCAAGTAGCACGCCGAATTTGAATCCCCAAAGTATTCTTCTTACCACACCAAAGTTGGGAAGCCTCAGGAAAACCTTGAAGATTTGTTGATTTTGAAGAACAATTGTCCCATGGGAAAGGTAACATAAAATAAAAACCTAAAGAATGCATATTGTTTAAGATAATGATTGGGCCAAAGGGTCCATGTAACAATTAAGGGACGATGTTCATATAGCTTGGGATCTTTTGGATTTTTGTTCACGAGATTGTCCGAGGAATTTGACATTTTAATGCCAATGAAGTTTTTGAAGGGGTTCCTCATGTGGCTAAGGCCATCCAACCGCCTTTCAGCTTTTGAAAACCCATTTTTGGGGGTCCCGTGGAAAATCAACAAAAAATTCCCCCCTAAATTAAATTTAATTGGCCCCATAATCACAACACAAAGGAAATTTTCCAAAATAAAAAATGGATCACAAAGCTTGAGACCATGAGGTTTATCCAAAGCTCCAAATGTTTTCCAGTATTCCTTAAGGCAACCTTTCCAAGTTCCGATTTTGCCTTAAAAAATTTAAAGGGGTTGATGGGGACCTTAATTCTTGTACCAATTTTATTTGCATCCATATCAGAACCCCTTTGTGGGTTGATCCCGCAGTGAATTGTATAACTTAGATTAAATTCAGGAAGAAATTTACAATTCATCATGAATTTCATAACAAATTTTGGAAGCATTTGGGACGGTAAATGAAAGCTTTCCAGATTACCCCCCTTGTCTTTTGTCGCCCCAAGAAATTCTTAGATTTCAGCCCGAAGAGAGAAGAATTAGTTCTTTTCTTACCCCCCCGGGGCAAAGATTATCATTCCTTTAAACACCATATAAATTCTAGAGGAAACCTTTCCTTGGGGGTTATAAGATTAAAAGTAAGAAATTTTGGGCTTAGAACATTTTTTAAGAATAAGATTTTTTTCCCCGGTTTTGCCATGAAATAATTGGGACTTTATCCTTTTTAAATTTGGGAGGAATTTGGTTAGAGGATTGGACCTAGAAGAAGTCCAAAAAATTTCGGTTCTTTTCTTCCCTTTTCATCATTCACCAAGCTTTCGCATTTGGGAACCCGATTTTTGGGGAGCCCTGCCTTGTGAAAAACGAAATTTAATTTGATTTTTGAAATTTTTTTAGCAAAACCAATCCCGGGGTTCAATTAAAACCAGAAATTGGATAATCAGGTCCTTAAAGCCCTAGGTTTTGGGATACCGCTTGGGCCCAAAGCCACTTGATTTTTCCCGGAATTCTTCCAGGGTTTCTTGGGAATTTTTTCAATCCAAAGGTCTGATGCCCTTACTTTTGTCAATTCAGCTTCCTTCACCTTTTCCAAGGTACTAGAATTCCTTTTGGGAAATTTGAACGGGAAAGTTTGAAAGATTTGAACTTAGTAAGTTGGATTAGTCAAGATTTAAATGGAGGAACTTCTTAGAACTATTATTTTATGAATTTTACAAATTCTTCGAGGAATTTGCGGTGAGGAAATTCCTTAGCGAAGAAATACATGCAGCGGAATAAGTACTCGAAGTAAGCATAACAGATTACAAGCATAGTCATCATGATGAAATGAAGACAATCACAGTGCGAAAGCGTAATCACAGGATAACACAAGATGAAGACAAGCGGTGAAGAAATTGAAGCGAGGAAATTGAGAAAGTCTTGATCAAAGTCTTCAAACACAGATATGACAAACACTCAACACGATAATGAGAAATGAAAGGGTTGAGGAAATAGAACCGATTAGGTTGGTGAAGACAATGATTTGGTAGACCAGTTCCAAGCTGCTGTCTCGGTTATGCGTCTGGTTGGAGCGGTGAGTATTTAAACTCGAGGACACGCAGTCCGGACACCCGATCCTTGAAAGCACGCTGCTCGGGACACCAAGTCCTCACCGTATTCTCCTTGAACTAAGGCCCGCAGACCTCGTCCAATCACTCGTGGTAAGTCTTGAGCGACTTCAAACCTTCACATACTTGGTCACTCGGCAATCCACAATTCCTCTTGGATGCTCTAGACCGTGGCGCCTAACCGTCTGGAAGAAGCACAGTCTTCAAAGGTAAAAGCGTCGGATCCCACGGGATCAATTTCTTGATGATGCTCAATCACTTTGGGTTTGTTGGGGTTTGGTTTTGGGTTTTTCCTCACTTTGGGTTTTCCTCACTTGATGATTTTCGCTCAAAGTCCTCGGAGGATGGGTTGCTCTCAAATGACAAGTGTCAAGTTCTCTCGGAGCAGCCAACCAACTAGTGGTTGTAGGGGCGGCTATTTATAGCCTAGGAGCAGCCCGACATGATAAGACATAAATGCCCTTAAATGATATGACCGTTAGGTGGAGATATTTTGGGACGGTGGCCAAGCACAAAGAACTGTGATCGGAAATTGGAATATCAAATACCTCGGGGCTATCATGTTCCTCCTTTGTGTAGGCAATTCGCCTTTGGCGAATTCCTAACTCCTCGATCAGAACAAATTCCTCGGTGACGGAAGAGCTTCGTCTCATCCTTTGAAGAAATTGACTGAAGCTGTATGAGATTTCAAAGGCTTCACTCGAAGGATTGGTAGGTGAGGATTTTGAGTTGAGCATCAAATGGAAATTTTTCCTTAGTATTTCCTCGACCCCCTTTAACGATGACGGTGTTTCCTATGACTCAAGAAAGAGAAAATGAAACTACGAAAACAAAAGTCTTCACGCTTCATGTTCCTCAAGCGAATACCAAGTCCTCAGAATCACACCAATTTCTTCACTTTCAAAGTCTTCAGAATATCAAATTCTTCAGTTGAAGAAGTTCATTTTTAGGGGTCGACTTTCTCTGTAAATATCAAACTCCTCATAGACTTATAGACCTGTGTACACTTACAAACGCATCAGTTACTTAACCTATAAGTCTTCAATACACCAAAATCACTAAGGGGCACTAGATGCACTTACACATACTCTGCAGTGTTGTTTGTTGCTTGCTCCTTGGGAAAGTGCATTTGGATTATGTACTTGAGGTGTTCTCCGGTGGGTGCGATAAGCACTTGACCGCGGCACCAGCGCTGCAGCGAAGGCACCATCAAAGTACATCAGCAACTCTTTGCCTGCCTCCTTGACGGGGATGCTCGTCTCTGGAATTTCTTCATCTTGTGTTGGCGTCCATTCCACTATGAACTCTGCCAATGCTCTGCTTTGGATAGTTGAAGTGCTTTCAAACTTGAGGCCAAAGCTTGACAGTTCCAGTGCCCACTCGACAATCCTGCACTGTTGCTTACGGATTTTGCAATATTCTCTTGAGGGAAAGCGAGTGGCATTGTTATCTCATGTGCTTGGAAGTAATGGCGCAGCTTTCTCGAGGCCATGAGGAGGCGAAAAAGCAATTTCTGCACACAGTACCTTGACCTAGCCCCCGCAAAGGGCCGACAAAAAACTAGGCGCTGCCCCATCCTTTTGCATCTTCTCTTGCGTCTGCTTGAGATCCATCGTTAGCCGGGACGAGCTTCGCGGTGAACCCCACAGCAGTCATTTGGATGCATCTACCTTGGTTGCGGCTCATCATCGCCTCCCTTTCCGCTACTAACGCAGCACTAACCACTTGATTGGTTGCCTCTATATATAGCAGCAACTTCTCTTGTGGCTTAGGTGCGACAAGTATTGGAGTGGAGGACAGGTACCTCTTTAAGTCTGCAGCGCAGCCTCCGCCGAGTCCATTTCATTGGACCTGCCTTTTCAAAATCTTGAAAAATGGCGAGGCGCGTTCGATGAGACCTAGAGATAAACTTCTTTGAGAGCAGCCACGCAACCGGCAAGTCTTCGTATATCCTTGGCGCTTTGGTGCTTCAATCTGCTGAATGGCCTTGATCTTGTCGGGATTGGCTTCAATTCCCGCTGAGACACGAAGAACCGAGAAGCTCTCCGGAAGGACTCCAAACACGCACTTCTCGGGTTGAGCTTGAGGTTGATTTTATGCAGATTTGCAAGGTCTCATCTAAATCTTGAACAGAGTTGCCCTGTATTTGCTTTTGACCACTATGTCATCCATGTAGGCTTCTACATTTACGTGCATTTCGGCTCAAAAGCATCATGGACTACTCTTGCAAGCGTTGAACCAGCATTCTTTAGCCCAAAAGGCATCCGTACAAAGCGATGCGTGCCACATGGGGTGATGAATGCGGTTTTCTCCTCATCCTCTTACGCCATGAAGATCGATGATATCCGAGTATGCATCAAGAAATGAAAGCAAATCACATCCAGCCGTGGAGTCAACAATGCAGTCGATGCGCGGCAAGGAAATGGGTCTTTGGGACAAGCTTTATTAACATCTGTGAAGTCGATACAAAGTCTCCATTTCCCATTTGCCTTTGCGATACAACTACGGATTGGCCAACCACGTGGGATGGAGCACTCCTCGACAAGGCCTGCTGCTTCCAATTTCTTGATCTCTTCGCAATGAATTCTTGGCGCTCCTTTGCACGCTTCGACTTTACGCTTGACGGGCGCGCGATGAGGACAGACAGCTAGGTGATGCTCAATTACTTTCACAGGAACACGGGGATGTCGGAGGTTGCCATGCAAACACGTCGACGTTCGCCCGCGAGGAAAGCAACGCAGCGCCTTCCTATTTAGGGTCGAGTGGCAGCGATGGTGAAGGTACCACCGGTGCCGTCCTCCTTGGCGAGCACCTTCTTGGTTTTTGGTGAAGCTGCCATCGTCTTCTTGCACTTGCCGGTGGAGCTCGATGGTGCGTCCTCGACGGTAGCGCAGCACTCCGAAGAGGTGTGCTTGCCGGAGTGGGCATCAGAGTTCTTGCCGGACTTAGTCTTCTCTTTCTTCTTCCTCCCGGGAGCTTCAGCGGTAAGTGACTTGCTATCTGTTGCAGCTGCTGCTTCACGGTAGATCTTGTCGGCACAGATAAGAGCATCCTTCTTGTCGCCATGGACAGAAATGACACTTATCGG
The DNA here is from genome assembly GCA_021605205.1 of Aegilops longissima. Classification (NCBI taxonomy): domain Eukaryota; kingdom Viridiplantae; phylum Streptophyta; class Magnoliopsida; order Poales; family Poaceae; genus Aegilops; species Aegilops longissima. The sequence goes on from CM038682.1 coordinate 189,291,626, forward strand.
GCCTGGCATCTTGAGTAAGTTGTATGCATAATGAGATGCTGCCATGAACTTGGCGAGTGCTGGACGGCCGAGTATCCCATTGTAAGGTAATGGAAAATCAGCAACGTCGAACGTGACCCTCTCAGTCCTAAAGTTCAGCTCACTGCCAAATGTTACCGGCAACGTGATCTTCCTCTTCGTCTTGCTCCTTCCTGGATTGATTCCTTGGAATGTGCCGATCTCTTGAGCTTCATTGTCGAGGTTTGAAGCTTACGGAGCACGGCGAGGAGATCAGATTCAAGCCGGCCCCGCCGTCAACTAGCATCTTAGTGACCTTGAGGTTGCGGATTGTTGGTGAAACTAACATAAGCAAACACCCGACCGCAGTTATGCGATCAGGGTGATCCTCAATGTCAAAGATGATAGGCGTGCTGGACCATTTCAGAGGCTTGCGTGACTCTACGGATGGTTCTGCTGCATTAACTTCTCGCATCCATTGCTTGAGTTGGCGGTGTGAAGTATACAGAGAAGCACCGCCGTCAACGCATAAGACCTCTGTGGCTTTCTGGAACTCCTGCTCATCGGTCTCGTCGTCTTCCATATCTTCATCGTCGTCGTCGTCTTCATCCTTGTCTCGGCGCGGGGAGGTACATCTCCTTGCCGCTGCTTGGCCTTGCCTTGGCGTCCTCCCGGCGGGTCGCTTTTTGCCAACTCCCCAGCACCTTCTGGGCCTTCTCCTTGTCGCGCGCTCGTACTCAGCCTTACGCTGTTCAACAAGCTGCTCGACCTTCTTGCAACTCTGGAGGTCATGGCCCTTGGTGCGGTGGATCTTGCAGTCTGCTTGTTGGAGCTGTCACGCTTGTCGGCGGCCGCCACAGCTTGGCGGTCGGTGCGGCAACAACCTCCTTCTGGAGCCACCAACTTTTGCTTTCTTGGCGGCACCACCGTTTGGGACTGCTTTCGACAACTAGTACCTCTTTGCCCTTCTTCATACATTGTTCCGTCATGACTCTTCTTCGCTATCGAGATCCTGCTTCGCATTCTCTCACAGAGTCTCCTCCCTTCCTCGGCCGTGCACACTTGTCGGCCGGGGCCTACAGCTCACCGGCGTCCTTGACTTTGCACATCGCCATCTCCTCCCTCATCCTGCGGTTCCATGCGTTTTGATGAAGCAGCGCTAATTACATGGCGGGGTGGACATCTGGGATGTTGTAGTGCACGGCTGAATCTCTGAATGAACTTGCGCAAAGACTCTCCTTCCTTCTGGGCAAGCAGATGAAGGTCGCTCTCTTGGCCATGAGGCTTGTGGCGGCCTGTGAAGGCGCCGACAAACTGATGGCATAGATCTGCCCAAGAGGATATGGAGTTGTCCGGCAAGTGCATGAGCCAGGATCGGACATTGGGCTTGAGTACCAGCGGGAAGTAGTTGGCGAGGATCTTGTCGTCTCGTCCCCTGCAGCTTGCACGCGATGGTGTAGATCTTTGAGAACTCCGACGGATCGTCCTGCCATCGTACTTTTACGGTATGTCGGCAGAAATTCTTCTTGTTGGGCCTTTGGACTTGCCGCAGCTCACGAGTGAGCGAGGGCAACCTACGCGTCACGACAAATCGCTGGTTCCCTGGCGCATGCACATCGACGAGAGGGCCCAGTAGCGCTGGTCGGATTGACGTCGCGCTTCTCTTGACACTCGATGCGAGTTCGGCGTCTTCTTGTTGTCGTTCTGAAGAACTTGGCGCGAGATCACGGCAAGCTTCGTGGATCCGATGGCGGTGGAGTCGCTGTCGAGGTGGATCCGACGAGTTGGCGATCTTGGCCTTTGGGGTGGAGAGTGCATGGTGGTTGCACCCTCACAGGTTTCGTCGCCACCGGCTCGCGCCTTGTCGTCTTGCCGCGGCAGCGATGTAGTTGGTTGCTGTGGAGTGTCGCCGTTGGCAAAGCCGATGAGACTCTGGATGGTGGCCCTCCATTCGTAGACTTTGTCGGCTGTTGGAGGGTAGTCTAGGAGCAGTTGAGCTCTCGCCAAGGCTTCTGCTGGAGTGGCGGGCGGCAGTGGTGAACGGTGCGAAGAGCGGGATATGCTCGGACTTCTAACTATGTTAGAAGGAGCAGCATCCCGTCCAGGAGACCGTACCCCGCTCGTGCCAGCATGCTGGCATGCACGCTGGTCTTGAGGGCCTCGCGATCCTCCAGCTCGGTCTTGATCCAACGAACGTATGGTATTGTGAATACCATGGCGCTGTCGATCCCGCGGCTCTGAGGCGGCGCGGTGCATGTCACGGATGCGAGTGCGCGGCCTTGTCCTTGGACTTGGCAGCGTCATGAGCTCCCTCGTCGGCGCCCGTTCTTCCGCCGGTGTCTACCCCACCAACCATTTGCTCCGGCGGTGGCGGGATCGACTGTAACACCCCGGAAGTAACTTTCCTTATTTGTAACTCCAACTCTTGCCATTTTCGGCATTGTGATATGATATTCCCTCCGTGGTTGGGTTTTTCTTCATTTTGCATTTTGTCCATGTCATGCATTTTACATCATGTCATCATGTGCATCGCATTTGCATACGTGTTCGTCTCTTGATTCGAGCATTTTCCCGTTGTCCGTTTTGCAATCCGGCACTCCCATCTTCCCCGTGCCCCTTTTACGTTTTTCCGTGGCGGTACTAAACCTTCTCGAAATGGACCGAGGTTTGTCAAGTGGCCTCGGTATACCAACAGTGAACCACCGGTCAAGTTCGGGTCATTTGGAGCTCGTTTGGTACTCAGCGGTTAACGCACTCTCGCAAAGGCCTCTTTTAAGTTGCAGCCCAACACCCCTTCAAAATAGTCCAATAACCCATCTAAGTCACTTCCATGCTCTCCGTCATTCGATCACGATCGTGTGGTAGAAAACTACACCTCATTTGGACTCTCCTAGCTCCTCTATGCCTATTTAAGCAACCCCATTCCAAATCTGGGTCTAACCCTAGCCTTCCCCTACCTCGCGCCCGGACGAAACCCCCGCGCCGGACGGACACATCGCCCGCGCCCGCCGCCGCCCGGCGAATCAGAGCGCGCCACGTGGGCATGCCGCCGCCTCCGCCGCCCGTGACCTGCGAATCCACAGCCAGCCCGCCCGGCTTGTCGCGCGCCGCCCCTCCATGGCGCCGAGACTCCGCCGCCGCCGCCCGCTCTCCGCCCGCTGCCGCGGCACCCGCCGCCGCTCGCCGGCCCGCCACGCGCACCTCGCCGCCCGGCCGCCGTCCGGACCTTGCGGCCCGGCCCGCCCGCGCGCTTCGCCGCCCGCCGCCCCGCCGCCACGCGTGCCGCCCCATCTCCGGCCACCGTGCCCCTCCACGGGCTCGTCGGCCCGCCCGGCTTCTCCTCTCCGGCAAGGAGTCGCCCGTCGCCGTCTCGATCCGATCGGGCCGGATCCCGATCCGGATCCCGTTGACTTTCTTCCCCCCTCTTTTACCTCTAAGTATTTTTGTCTCGGTAAATATTTCGTGGCATTTTCAACGCATCGTAACTTTGCATCTGTAGCTCCATTTTGCGCGTATAATATATCAACATGTTCGCCTCGAAGAGTAGATCATTTCATCTCATTGCATCATTTTCATTTGAGCTCATCTTGATGCCCGAAATGCTGTTGGAAGAGGGCTATGTGATGTTAGTTTCTGTTTCTTAACAGAACTTGCACTTTTGTTATTTTTTGCTATGATTGATGTGTGCACCATATGAATTGGAGTCCTCCATGTGTTTTGTAATATGCCATGCCATCTTTCCAGGGGTGTATGCCATGTATTTTTGTGATCTATGTGGTGACTAGCACAAGCATGCAAAGTAGGTGTCCTGATGTTGCTGTTTTCAGCTCTGTGTTGCTGATATTTTGATGCCATGTTAACTTGATGCTACCGAGAGATCTATGCATATTTTGAGATACTTCAGTAAGGGTGTTTTGTTCTAAATGTCTTGCTCTATCCATCCATGCCTTTTTTTGCAATTATGGAGTGCCATAGCTTGAGTCAATCGAGCTCTACTTTTGCTATCAAATGTTTCCTGGCAGATTGTTTACATGTTATTCAATTTTGCCAAGGTTGTTGTGGTTGATCCATGTATGCTATGATATTGTTCTTGCCATGTATGTCTTCTATGCCATGTTTTCTTGATGTATGTATGCTTAGTTTATCATGGAAGGCTCTGTAGTGAGTGCATCGAGCTCTTAAACATGCCTACTTGTTATCAGTTTTTGACATGCCATGTTGCTGAATCTGTTAACGAAACTTGCGATATTGACATTGGTGTTACTATATTTTCTGATCCTTTTTGGCTTATGGTCAGTAAGGGACTTTTGTTCTATGATTTGAGTAGATTCATGCCATGCCTTGTTTTGATATTATAAGTTCCTGTAGCAGGTAGTTTTCTTGCTCTGAACATTGCTACCTGATGCTGTTTTTGCCATGTCCAGCCTGATATTTTGTGCACTTTTGCCATGCTTGTTTGGGCCTGTTATGATGTGATTTAGCCGTAGCTCAGTGTTCATCTTTTGTCAAGCATCTTGTGTAGATCACTGCCATGTGCTTTGTTGATACGTTTGGGTGCAGTAGCTTAATTTCTTGTTGCTTGCTAAGTGGCATCATGCTGTTAATGGCAGATTTGTGCCGTTCTTGTTTTGCTTGTCATTTCCAAACCGTGCATCCGATTCCGGTGATCTTTATATCGATTTCAACCGAAATCATCTCATCTTTCCAGTGGCATACTTGGTTTGCCAAGTTGATGCCTGGTTCATCATTTTCCTTCCGGAGCGCGCATACGCATTGCATATCACATCTCGCATATCATGTCATGTTTTGCATCATGTTGCTTGTGCATTGCACCGTGATTTATTGTGGTTCCTTTGTTTGTGTTATTGCTTTGGGTAGAGCCGGGAGACGAGTACGTGAACGAGGAACCTGTTGAGAACGCTTACGAGGATCAAGCTTTCGACAACTCTGAGAACATTGCAGGCAACATGACCATACCCTCGAAATCACTTCTATCTTTGCTATGCTAGTTGCTCGCTCTTTTGCTATGCCTATGCTGCGATGCCTATCACTTGCTTCTCATGCCACCCATATTGCCATGTCAGCCCCTAACCATCCTTTCCTAGCAAACCGTTGTTTGGCTATGTTACCGCTTTGCTCAGCCCCTCTTATAGCGTTGCTAGTTGCAGGTGAAGCGGAAGTTTGTTCCTTGTTGGAACATGGAGATGTTGTTCCTTTTTGGAACATGTTTACTTGTTGGGGATATCACAATATATATCTGCTATAATTAATGCATCTATATACTTGGTAAAGGGTGGAAGGCTCGGCCTTATGCCTGGTGTTTTGTTCCCTCTTGCCACCTAGTTTCCGTCATACGGTGTTATGTTCCTTGATTTCGCGTTCCTTACGGTTGGGTGATTTATGGGACCCCCTTGACAGTTCGCTTTGAATAAGACTCCTCCAGCAAGGCCCAACTTTGGTTTTACCATTTGCCACCTAAGCCTTTTCCCCGGGTTTCCATGAGCCCGAGGGTCATCTTATTTTAAACCCCGGACCAGTGCTCCTTGAGTCTGGCCCAACTGGGCGATGTCCGGCGCCCCTGGGCAATCCAGGGTCTATACCAACCAGCGTCTTGCTCATCCGGTGTGCCACGAGAGCGAGATATGTACAGCTCCTATCGGGATTTGTCGGCACATTCGGGTGGCTTTGCTGGTCGTGTTTATTCTTTGTCGAAATGTCTTGTAGTCCGGGATTCGAGATTGATCGGGTCTTCGGTAGAAGAATATCCTTCGTTGACCGTGAGAGCTTATAATGGGCTAAGTTGGGACACCCTGCAGGGTATTATCTTTCGAAAGCCGTGCCGCGGTTATGAGGCAGATGGGAATTTGTTAATGTCGGTTGTAGAAAACCGAAGTTGACCTCAATTAAAATACACATCAACGGCGTGTGTAACCGTGATGGTCTCTTCTCGGTGGTCCGGAAGTGAACACGGTGTTGGAGTTATGTTTGACGTAAGTAGTCAGGATCACTTCTTGATCGCTACTAGTTTCACGACCGTGCTTTGCTCTTCTTCTCGCTCTCTTTTGCAAATGTAGCCACCATATATGCTAGTCGCTTGCTGCCGCTCCACCTTACAACGCTGTCCTTCCTATAAGCTTAAATAGTCTTGATCTCGCGGGTGTGAGATTCTTTGAGTCCCTGTGACTCACAGATTCTACAAAACAGTTGCGATTCCGGCGATGCCAATGCAGGTGGCATAGCCGAGCTCAAGTGGGAGTTCGACGAGAGCGTGGTCGTTACTATGTGTCTTTCACGATGATCAATAGTGGTGCCCAGTTGGGACGATCGGGGATCTGTGTAGCATTTGGGGTATCTTCTTTTATTTTGGTTCCGTGAGTCGGACCTTGAGTGTACTACGAATGATGGATGTTTATTTATGTCTTGTGTGAAGTGGCATTGTAAGCCAACTATGTATCTCTTTCCCTTATGTATTACATGGGATGTGTGAAGATTACCTCACTTGCGACATTGCTTTCAATGCGGTTATGCCTCTAAGTCGTGCCTCGACACGTGGGAGATATAGCCGCATCGAGGGCGTTACATCGACGTGGACGGCTCCGCTGCCGCCGAAGCCTTCTTCTTTGGTGGCATGTTGACGGAGATGATGAAGATGTTGCTCGTGTGAACGCCGGATCAGGCTAACACAGCCTCGACGCACCCCCTACCTGGCGCGCCAAAGATGTTGGGGAAGCTGATCGTAACCCACGAACAGCTATGGGACCGGCGGACCGAGCCCCTTTCGGTTCGGTGGGGCGGAGGTTACCGAAGAGCAGATCAAGGCGAAACACACGAGCAGTTTACCCAACCGGAGCTCTCCGAGAGATAATACTCCTACTGCTGCTTATGCGGTTGTATTGTGTTCTTGCTAGAGAAGCGATGAGAGCTACAAGACCTAAGCGTGAATGTCTCGGTTTGAATGGCGGAACCCCCTCGTTAGCATGGGCCTCCTTTTATCGCTCAAGGGGTCACCAACAGGTGTAGCGTTGACAAGGGCAAAAAGGGAAAATGAGTTGCGGTTGGTACAACTACTTATGCAGTGTATTCTACCTAACCACGGCGGCAGGGGACAAAAGCATTAAATGCCCGTCCATGTCGCCTAAGCGATTCTTGAGGGACCGTCGGGCGCCACCGCTTCGCCACGATGGCAACCTTGTCGGCGCCGCTTACCGCTGCGCTCCGCTGGCTGCACTGACCTCTTGACAGCAGCATGGAATGGTCCCATGGCGACACGTTGGTGGATGAGCTGGGCGGAGATAAAGAGTGGTTGCTGCGCGGCAAGCGCCTTGCCCTGCGGCTGAATCCTTGCAGCGTCCGGAAGCTTGTTGCTCACGAGCCTTCCGGCAAGCTCCTCTTGCCTTGGGGTCTTGTCTTCTGCGTGCCTTGGTGGCCTTCCGGCAAGCTCCTCTTGCGGGGCCTTGTCTCCTTGGCTTAAATACTTTGTTCTTGAATGGCTCCAAAGGAACCATGGAGGACCTTAGCGGTCACGAGGCAAGCCTTGCATGAGTGCTGCATCGCTGCCCGTGCACGAGTTCGGGATACTAGGGTACCCCTACTCTAGTACACCGACACCGGGGCTCCTGAGGCAGGTGCCTGGGGGAGCTCCTCCCGAGGCTGCGCCGTGTTTGATAGTGATGGCATGGCGGAGGGCTTGAAAAGCCGCTCCTCGAACACGCCAGGCTCCTGAGGTAACCGCCTGGATGCTCGTTTGGCGATGTCGTCGGCCTCCTGATTGGTGCCGCGGGGCACATGCTGCAACTCCAACCCCCAGAACTGCTTCTCCATCCTGCGGACCTCTGCAAGGTAGGCTTCCATGTGCTCATCTTTTGGCTCGTATACCTTGTTGGAGAAATTGACAAGGAGCTGCGAATCGCCCTTGATGGTAAGGCGCTTCACCCCTAGGGCTGTTGTGGCCTTCAAGCCCGCTGTTAGACCTTCATACTCCGCTATGTTGTTGGAGACCTTTTCACCTTGCTGGAAGCAGAGCTGCTGGCGTAGTAGAGCTTGTCTGAGTGGGAGATATGAGCACCGCCCCAGCCCAGCGCCATGCAGAGAACGCCCCATCGAAGTACATGACCCAGCCTTGGTAACCGCTTCCCAGAGAGAGGACCGATCCTCGTCGGCCTTGAGGCCGGTGCCTCCGTCCATTCTGCCACAAAATCCGCTTAACGCGGCCCCCTTGATGACTCTGGTCGTGCTGAATTGAGCTGAAAGCAGCTTGCAGTTCAATGTTCCACTCAGCGACCCTTCCGGCTGAGTTAGGGCTCTGAGCACCCTTTCCAAGGGGTATGCTGAGACGACCTTGATGGGGTGCGCCTGAAAATAGTGCCGCAGCTTGCATGAGGCCACCAATAGCGTGAGGAGGAGTTTCTGAGGCATGGGGTACCGTGCCCTTGTGTCCCATGACACCATGCCGCCAGAAGTATCTTGGGTGCTCAGCGAGGTTTGGGCGCCCAGCGCTTGTTGGCGCCCTCCGGGACATGGCGCCTCTGGCGGTGGGGCCTCAGAGGCTGGTAGTGTGGGGAGGGACCTCTTCCATCCCAGCAGCTCCTGCGGCTGCCCCTTCTCGGCCCATGGTAGTGGTTTCTGTGGGTCTTCCTTGTTCTGCTTTGCCTTGACACAGGCTGCTTCTGCTGTGGCTTTGGTCGGCGCTCTTCTAACCGCCACAGAGCTGTTGGCGGAGTAGGGAGTGGCGGCGAGTAAACACCAGGGGTTCTGCGGGCGTGGGGCCACCATGACCGGAGGGCTGGTCAGGTACCTCTTGAGATATTAGAACGCCTTGTCGGCCTCTTCAGTCCATTCAAAAGGCCCCTTTTTCTTCATCAGCTGGAAGAAAGGTAGCGCTCGTTCCCCTAACTTGGAGATGAAGCGCTCTAGCGCAGTCACGCGCCTAGTGAGCTTCTGCATTTCCCTGAGGGTCTTTGGCGGGCTCATGTCCTCGACCGCCTTGACCTTTTCTGGGTTAGCCTCGATGCCTCGGTGGTATCTGAGGAAGCCCAAGAGCTTGCCCGAGGGGACTCGAGCGCACATTTCTGCGGGTTGAGCCGTGGGTTCAACTGCGTCGAGGCTCATGAAGGTTTCCTCAGGTCTTGTATCAGGGTTATGGCCTCCGAGACTTCACCACAATGTCATCAACGTAAGCCTCAACATTCTTCCCGAGCTGCGGACCCAAGGTGATGTGCATCGGCCATTTGGAAGGTCGCCCAGCGTTGCGCAACCGAATGGCATGCACGTGTAGCGATACACGCGCGACGGGTCGGGAAGGCAGTCTTCTCCACGTCCTCTACCGCCATCTTGATCTGGTGATACCCGGAGAAGGCATCCAAGAAGCACAACAGGTCGCACTCAGCGGTGGAATCGACGATCTGGTCGATGCGAGGAAGCGGGAACAGATCTTGCGGGCATGCCTTGTTGAGGTTGGTGAAGTCGACACACATGCGCTCCTTCCCTCCCTTTTTTGGTACAACGACAGGGTTGGCCAACCAATCTGGGTACCGGACCTCGCGAATGACCCCAGCGGCTTCAAGTTTGCGGGTCTCCTAGACGATGAAGGCTTGCTTTTCAGTGGACTGCCGCCTCGCTTTCTATTTTACGGGGCGTACGTTGGGGCACACGTGGAGGTGATGCTCGATTACGCCCCTAGGGATCCCCGCCAACTGATCAGGCTCCCAGGAAAATACCTTCTTGTTTGCGGCGAGAACTTGACCGGGGCCTCCTCCCTGCTCGGGCTCGAGGTTGGCGCCTATGGTGAAAGTGGCGTCGATGGACCCGTCCTCGTCGGCAGTATTTGCTTGGTCTTTGCCTTGTCTTGGGTGAACAACTGTTTCTTCTTGGTTGGTGCAGCCCCTTGGGCTCGAGGTCTCTGCGTCGGCGGGTTGCCTTTGGCGCCGCCGTCTTGAAGGCGAGCTTGAGCACTCGCAGCGCATCTCCGGCGTCCCCGGCACGGTGAGACACCGTTGCTCCGGGCATCTTCATGAGGTTGTCGCCGGGTGAGTCACGACCATGAACTGGGCGGTGCTGGGTAGCGAGGATGGCGTTGTAGGGGAGGCTGATGGGGCGATGTCGAAATTGACCTGCTCCGTCGCGGAACTTGTCGTAGGTGCGAAAGTTCAGGGAGCGGATCTGTCCCAAGGAGCTGGATGACCCGCCCCGGCGCCCAAGAAAGGCGGCTGGGCTGCAGCGCGCTCGGGGTATCAGAGGAGGTTGAAGGCCTCGACTAAAACACGTTGAGGCCAGCGCGCTGTCGATGAAAGTCTGGTGACGGCCACTGGCAGATGGTGGGGTGCCTGACATGGGGAGCGCACCGAGCAGGCTGAGTTGGAGGGTGGTCTTCGAGTGAAGGTCGCCGGCCTTGGGTGCCGACCGGTCCTAGGGGCTCCTTTACGCTTGGAGGCAGCGCCGACCCGGCGGTCGAGCGGCAGCGTGGTGACTCGGCGGCGCCCTTGAGCCGCCAGGGAGAGGGCTGCGACGACCGAGGGCGCCAGCGCAGCGTGGTGGGTGAGAAGAGGTCGCGAGCTCTTCCCAGAGGCCCGGAGGCTGCGAAGGTGGAGCAGCCATGCGCGCGGAGCGCGCGGTGAAACCATGGGGAGCGATTGGCCATGACCCTATCATCACCTCCGGCCGAGGCGGCCTCCTCGTACGCCAGCAGGAAGGCCATCGGATCGGTCGCGCCGTTGTAGCGCGGCGGCGTCGTCGGCTTGAACTTGTCCGGCCACCGCACCCGTTGCAAGGCGGGGCGAGAACTTCGAGCCCTTTGCCCCATGTTGGCGCTGGCGCGGGCGAAGCGGCGTGCTGCTCATCGCGAGGCGGGTCGCGGCGGTGGCGGAAGGGAAACTCTGGCGCACCCCCTACCTGGCGCGCCAAATGTCGGATTTCGGGTTCCGGCAGTCCCTTGAGGTTCGAACACTGGGGTGCGCACGGAAATCTGCCCTCTACCTACCTGCACCCCGCCGCCTCGCTAGGATCTAAACTAAAAAAGGAACAGCACAAGAGACACGTGGTTTATACTAGTTCGGGCCACCATTGTGGTGTAATACCCTACTCTAGTTTGTGGTGTGGTGGATTGCCTCTTGGGCTGATGGTGATGAACAATACAAGGGATAACAACCTCACGAGGGTCTGTTCTTGGCCGGTGCGATGAACTGCTAGGGGGAGTTCAGTCGCCTTCTCTCTCTCTCTCTCTCTCTCTCTCTCTCTCTCTCTCTTTCTCTATCCAAGGTGCATCCAACTACTGATCAGATGTCTCTACTATGGTGGCTAGCTCTACTTATATAGGCAGAGGCCCTGGACCTCTTCCCAAATATTGAGCGGGAAGGGCGCCAACAATTGGCCATTTTGAAGGGGAACACCTAGTACACTTATCCTGACTAAAGTTGGTCCTCGCCTGTCAAAGGCTCTGGTGGTGGCCTTGGCTTGGGCTCCTAATGACTTCCTTCCTGCCGTTGGACTGGTCTTGGTCTTGTTGCACGAAATGGGCGCCTTTGCTTGATGCTCTCGCTGCGCTTGCTCCTTTGCACCAAAGAGGAAAGGAGGACAACTGCTTGGCTGGCGCCCCTTGGCGCCCTTAATGTCGTCATGGCTTGCGTCATGGGCACCTCGTGAGGTACCCGCCTTGATCTCTCCGCCTCCTCGCGAGCCAACTGACGAGGCCATGCACGAGAAGCTCCTGTCATCCACCCATGAGGCTTGGCTTCTCGCGAGGGTCTTGAGCTCATGTTGATGAAGATGGGCCGTGTTGGGCCCCCCTTTGAGCCACGCCGCAGGCAGGCAAGTCTGGGGACCCCCGTTCCCAGAACGCCGACAAAAAGGTCAAAACATGCTAGACAAAAGTGATGATATGTTGGGTGAAGAAATGGATCGCACTAAAACCTTGACTGAAAATCTTCAGAGAGTTCAGACCAGGTTTGACAACCTTCAAGGTCATCATAACACTCTCTTATCTGATCATGAGAAACTTTCCTATGAATTTCTTCAAAGAAAGCAAGAGCTTGAGAAGCTAAGAGTGATTTATGAAGATCTTCAGAAGGAGCGTGATTCTTTACTTGCTCAAAAAATCAGCGCTTCTCAGGAAGAATTTGTTCCTCCATGTTTGAAATGCATTGAACGTGAATCTGCTAATTCTTCACCTGAATGTTCAAATGCTTCTAATGTTACAAATTCTTCACCTGCCTCTGCTATCACTAATTCCTCATCTTAGCACATTTCTAGTATCACTGACGATGCAGGGTTGAAGGAATTGTACATGACAGGCATGTACAAAAGCCTCAAAGGGCATCAGACTCTTTGTGATGTGCTTAAAAACCAGATCCTCAATAGGAACCCTAGGAAAGAGGGTATTGCCTTTGAGAGGAAACTCAATGCCGATGGTACATATTGGAAGCCTGAGCAGTACCCCAAAACCTCATGGGTTGCTGCAAAGGGACCTCCAGTTGATCCATCTAATTTATCTGGCTTTACATGTGAATCTTCTCATTCTTTTGATGAGTCATTTGACTCCAACTATAAACTGTTCCAAAATCAGAATGGTGAAGTATTTGCTAGATATGTTGGCACTAACTACAGGAACGGTTCCCCTATGAAGAAAATTTGGGTCCCCAAAAGGTGCCTTGAAAGTCTTCAGGTGAATGTCCTCATGACACCACCTGCGAAGAATAGGAACCCCAGATCAAATTCTTCATATGGACCAAATTCTTCATATGGATCCAAGTCCTCATATGGATCAAATTCCTCATATGATTATCATCGTGCTAACAACTCTGTTTCGCAGCGAAGAGCTAAGGGCTATGAATATGAGCATTATTCTTCTAATCATTATGTTCATAAGTCCTCGAAGAATTTCTCTGCTTATTCATATGCTTACCCTAACTCCTCTTATGTGAAGCGAAATGGATTGGCTTCTCGCACAATTCTCATATGGAGCTCGCAGAGTGATGAACTCTTTGCCACCCCTTCAGATGTGGGTGGTGAAGAAAAGAACTAATCTCTTCTGCAGGGTCAGGTCTCGGGCGTGCGTGAGCGTCTGAAGAATTTCTTTGGAGACCTGAAAACTGCACGAAAGGGCGTAGGCTAATCATGAAGAAATGAACTCTCATTTCTCACGTCCTCATACTACTATATCATCTTCTTGCTTGATGAAATTGATCGATGAATTGATGTCATATTCTTCAGCGATGAAGTATATGAGTTAAGTAAGCTTCACTAATTCATCTGCAGGATGATCAGCCCAAAGCCACTGAGTGGGTCCTCGATAGTGGATGTACAAATCACATGACCGGTGATAAGAATCTATTGATGGATGCTCGCTTATCACCATCGCATCTGAAGCATATCATCTTCACTGACAAAGGCAAAAGTATGGTATTAGGTCTAGGTAAGGTTGCGATCACAAAGGATCGACAGATGGACAAAGTCATGCTTGTCGAGTCCTTAGGATACAACCTTATGTCTGTCTCAATGCTTTGTGATCTTGATATGGTTGTTGTCTTTGGCAAGTGTCGTTGTGTTGTGGTTATGGAAGCTGACAATTCCAAAGTCTTCGAAGGCTTTAGGAGAGGAGACTTGTATATTGTTGATTTCTCTACAGGTTCACAACCAGCCGTGTGCCTACTTGCAAAAGCTTCAGAAGGCTGGCTATGGCAGCGACGACTTGGTCATGCAGGCATGAGGAATTTGCACACGCCTGCGAAGAAGAAGCATGTCATTGGCATTGAGAATGTCAAATTCCTCAAGGATCACTTGTGTGGAGCTTGTGAAGCTGGAAAGATGACCAAGGCCAAGCATCCAGCGAAGACTATCATGACCACCACTCGACCATTTGAATTGCTTCATATGGATCTCTTCGGTCCTAATCATTACTCAACAGTCACTAATGATGCATCTCTATATGGTCTTGTTATTGTTGAGGATTACTCTCGTTACACATGGGTACACCTTGTTACTTACAAACATGAAGTGCAGGAAGTCTTCAAACGATTTTCCTCGAGGGATTCAACCAACTTTGGTGTGAAGATCAAGCACATCAGAAGTGACAATGGAACTGAGTTCAAGAATTCTGGTCTCGATGACTATCTTGATGAACTTGGTATTACTCATGAGTTATCTGCTCCTTATACTCCTTAGCAAAATGGCGTCGTGGAGCGCAAGAACAGAACTCTTGTTGAGATGGCTCGCACTATGCTTGATGAGTACAAGACGCCTCGTCACTTCTGGATTGAGGCAATTTATACTGCGTGCCACATCATCAACAGGGTATATTTTCACAAATTCTTCAAGAAGACTGCCTATGAACTCCTCACTGACAAGAAACCCAATGCGAGTTATTTCAAAGTCTTCAATGCTAAATGCTGGATTGGAGATCCTCATCACAATGCTAAATTTGCACCAAAAGCACATGAAGGTTTTAAGCTTGGTTACGGAAAGGACTCGGACACCTACAAAGTCTTCAACAACGTTCTTCACAAGGTTGTTGAAAATGCAGATGTGCAGTTCGATGAAACTAACGGCTCGCAAAGAGAGCACCTACCTTCTGTGATAGATGAACCAGCACCTGAGGATTCTATCAAGTTCAAGGCTACTGAGTATGTCATTCCTACCGAAGAATCTGTTGAAGAATTCATTCCAGAACGTGAAGAACGTTGAGCTGATGCACCTGAGGAAAATGATGAAGAAAATGGTGCTAAAGAAAATGATGATCAAATTCCTTAACAACAACTAGCTCATCCTCGCGTTGCAAAAGAAGTGCAAGTTGAAAAGATCATCGATGACATTGAAGCACTAGGTCCTCTCACACGCTCAAAAGCTTCATATTAATCTAACTTTTGTGGGCACTATGCTTTTGTCTCTATCACAGAGCCCACTAAGGTAGATGAAGCATTTCTGGAGCGTGAATGGATTCAGGCCATCCAAGAGGAATTACATCAATTCGAGCTCAACAATGTCTGGGAACTGGTCAAACGTCCAGATCCTCGCAAGCACAATATCATTGGCACAAAGTGGATCTACCGCAACAAGCAAGATGAAAATGGCCTTGTGGTGAGGAATAAGGCACGGCTTGTAGCTCAAGGCTACACACAGGTTGAAGGGATTGATTTCGATGAAACTTTTGCACCTGTTGCTAGAGTTGAGGCTATTCGCATATTACTTGCTTATGCTAACCATCATGATATCACTTTCTATCAAATGGATGTGAAAAGTGCATCCCTCAGTGGTAAACTTGAGGAAGAAGTATATGTTGCTCAACCCCCAGGTTTTGAAGATCCAAAGCATCTTGACAAAGTCTTCAGACTTAATAAGGCCCTCTATGGCCTCAAGCATGCCCCTCGGGCATGGTATGATACTTTGAAGGAATTCCTCATGAAGAAAGGCTTCAAACCCGGTTCACTCGACCCTACTATTTTCACTAAATCTTATGATGGTGAACTGTTTGTGTGCCAAATATATGTTGATGATATTATCTTTGGCTGTACTGACCAACGTTATAGTGATGAATTAGCCTATATGATGAGTGAAGAATATCAAATGTCTATGATGGAAGAGTTGAAATTCTTCTTAGGTCTTCAAATTCGTCAAGAGCGCAATGGAATATTCATATCTCAGGAGAAATACCTCAAGGATGTACTAAGGAAATTCGGCATGCAAGATTGCAAAGGCATCAAAATACCTATGCCCACAAATGACCATCTATGCACTGATGAAAATGGTATTGACTTCGATCAAAAGGTATACCGCTCCATGATTGGTTCTTTATTGTATTCGTGTGCATCTAGGCCAGATATAATGCTTAGTGTTTGCATGTGTGCCCGATTTCAAGCTACACCGTAGGAATCACACCATAAGGCTGTGAAACATATTCTTCGATATCTAGCTCACACACCAACACTTGGATTATGGTACCCCAAGGGCTCGTCTTTTGATATCATTGGATATTCTAACTCTGACTATGCTGGTGATCGTGTGGACCGCAAGTCAACATCTGGTACATGTCATTTCCTTGGACGATTTTTGGTCTGTTGGTCCTCGAAGAAGAACTGCGTATCACTGTCTACTGCTGAAGCTGAGTACATTGCTGTTGGTTCTTGCTGTGCTAAATTGTTATGGATGAAGCAAACTCTCAAGGACTACGGCGTCAACGTGAAGAATGTGCCTCTCCTCTGTGACAATGAGAGTGCCATCAAGATTGCTCACAACCCAGTTTAGCACTCGAAGACAAAGCACATTCAGATTCATCATCATTTTCTTCGCGATCATGTGTTGAAGGGCGATATTTCTTTTGAGCATGTGAAGACTGAAGACCAGCTAGCCGATATCTTCACAAAGCCCTTGGATGAGAAGAGATTTAGCAAGTTGCGGTGTGAGCTAAATATCTTAGAATCTTTGAATGTTCTTTGAAAAGGACACTCATCCTAACACTTATGCAAAATTGATGACTTAGATGTGCAATACATGAAGAAACGTTTTTCTTCAATCAATGAAGAATAACACTCTAAGTGTGAAGAAATTAATGAAGAATTTGATTCTCGAACACTACGACAATTGTGCATGTGTCTGAAATCATCATTCTTATCTGGTGGGTCACGCCACCACTAAAGTTGAAAATCTTCAATTTGAGTTTTCCTCGGTTGTGAAATTCCTCAGTTCTTCAAATTCTTCAACTTTGCAAAATCTTCTTTGTTTCCATCGTTTTTCTTCATTTGACTATATATATATATATATATATATATATATATATATATATATATATATATATATGTGTGTGTGTGTGTGTGTGTGTGTGTGTGTGTGTGTGTGTGTGTGTGTGTGTGTGTGTGTGTGTGAGTTTATGTCCTCTCTGACATTCACTTATGGCTAATTCTTCAAGTTGCATTTTCTGTTTAGTGAATGTGATCGGACCCTTCCCTCTCTATGCTATACTCAACCCAATCTATTCACAAATTCTTCATGTGCGTTATATTTGAAACTCGTTCAAAATCTTCATGTGTCCTTGTCAGCTGAAGAATTTGCGAACGAAACTTTTAACTTATCTTATCCAAATTTTCGGCTTTGCCGCTCAAGCCGTTCTGCATCCCACGATATACTTATCTATTCACCCACGATCTAACACGATCTCCACTTCTCAGTACGTGGGTGACACATGTCATGCGAATGAGAAGGGTTAGGGGCAAGTTCGTCCAAAATCTTCGGGCAAACAGTTTTTCACCGTGGCTATAAATACCCCCTCTCCCCTTCCTCACTTCCTTTACTCCGCTCGACCTCTCTCCCGCTCGAGCTTCTCAAACCCTAGCGCCGCCGCTACTCCATCATCGTCGGTGAGGAAGAGCTTCACTGCCTCGACCTCGTCGCCCGACGTACTCGCGCCGGCCGTGGAAATCTTCACTCCGCCGCCGCCGTAGCCGTCTTCCTCCGCGGAGTTAGGGCGTGGAAGATCTGCACAGCCGAACTTCACTTCTCCATCTCACTGTTCGTCGTGTTCTTCGTTCAGGGTAATTAAAAGTTACTTTTATTGCCCTCTTTGATTCAAATGATTTCTTCAAAATCCTCAAAAGTGTTTTTCTTCATATCCTCACACACTAAACACCTCACATGTCATCTGTTCTTGATTCCTTTCTCTAAGCATCATTTTTCTTCAAGATTTCTCAATTGTGTGGATCTTCGATCTATACAACTCTGAAACGTAAGACAAAGAACGCTTAGTGAAATTATTCAAGACTCATCTGGTCAAATTCCTCAAACTTGTTCTTTTTGAAAAACCTTCTAAGAACGCATATGACCTCTCCAAATTCCTCGCAACTATACTCTGTTCACAGGTACTCATGTCCGCTGCTGAATCACTAGGTTCTCATCAACTTAACTCATTTGCAGCGTTCCTTGAAGAAAAGTTGCATACTTCTTCAGAGAATTCGATTGTTCAAATTCCTCAACTGAAGAAAATGGCTGACGGAAAGAAGCCACAGAATGGAGGAAAGAGGCCTGAAATCGACACTGCCTTTGAGCTCCCTGATGATATATACAAAGACTATTGTACTCCTGATGAGGCCAAGCTTGGTAAGGAGAACAAAAATCAGCGCAAGGTGCGCATCCAGAGGATAGAAAGGAGATGGGCAAGAGAATGAAGGGAGTACAGGTATGTAACTCCAAAGTACATGAAGAAATTCACACTCAACCCTCCATGCCCAAGACCTCCATTGGCACTGGCCAAGAAGAAGATCCCACCAGCCTCAAGCGTGGTGAGGACTATCCTGATGTATGGGCCAAGCGCCAGGCCAAGTTGGCTAGACAAGCCAAAGAAGCAGTGAGTAAATTCAATGAAGACTCTGCTGCTGCTACTGCTGAGGCCTTTGTCAAGCCGAAGAAATCTATGACAAAGAAGCCTGCACGTAAGCCAAGTGCTTCACCTGTCGGGGAACGTAGTAATTTCAAAAAAATTCCTACGTACACGCAAGACCATGGTGATGGCATAGCAACGAGAGGGAAGAGTGTCCGTCCACGTACCCTCGTGAACCGAAAGCGGGCGTTATAACAACGCGGTTGATGTAGTAAATGCGTCTTCACGATCCGACCGATCCAAGCACCGAGCGTCACGGCACCTCCGAGTTACGCACACGTTCAGCTCGATGGCGATCCCGGACTCCGATCCAGCAAAGTGTCGGGATGAGTTCCGTCGACCGACGACGGCGTGGTGATGATGATGATGCTCCACCGGCGAGGGCTTCGCCTAAGCTCGCGACGATATGACTTCTCGGCGCAGGCTTCGCCCAAGCTCTGCTGACGATATGACGAAGTGGAATATGGTGGAGGGGGCACCGACAGGGCTAAGGGCGATCCGTAGATCAACTTGTGTGTTATGGGGTGCCCCCTGCCCCGTATATAAAGGAGCAAGGGGGTGCGGCCAGCCCTAGGGGAGGCGCTGAGGAGTCCTACTCCCGGGAGTAGGACTCCCCCCTCTCCTAGTTGGATTAGGATTGGAGGAGGGAAGAGGGAAGGCGCCCCCTCTCCTTGTCCTATTCGGACTAGAGGGGGGGGGGCGGCCTGCCCTGGCGGCCCTTCTCTTCTCTCTTATGGCCCATCAAGGCCCATAGACCCCCGGGGTTCCAGTAACCCCGGTGTTCGGTAACTTCCTGTTTTCATCCGGAACCTTTCCAAGTCAAACATAGTCTACCAATATATCAATCTTTATGTCTCGACCATTTGAGACTCCTCATCATGTCCGTGATCACATCCGGGACTCGAACAACCTTGGTACATCAATACTTATAAACTCATAATGAGCTGTCATCGAAGCGTTAGCGTGCGGACCCTACGGGTTCGAGAACTATGTAGACATGACCTAGAACCATTCTCGGTCAATAACCAATAGCGGAACCTGGATGCCCATATTGGTTCCTACATATTCTCTGAAGATCTTTATCGGTCAAACCGCATAACGATATCGTTGTTCCTTTGTCATCGGTATGTTACTTACCCGAGATTCGATCGTCGGTATCAATACCTAGTTCAATCTAGTTACGGTAAGTCTCTTTACTCGTTCCGTGATACATCATCTCACAACTAACTCATTAGTTGCAATGCTTGCAAGGCTTATGTGATGTGTATTACCGAGAAGGCCCAGAGATACCTCTCCGACAATCGGAGTGACAAAACCTAATCTCGATTCATGCCAACTCAACATATACTTTTGGAGACACCTGTAGAGTACCTTTATAATCACCCATTTCGTTGTGACGTTTGGTAGCACACAAAGTGTTCCTCCGTAAGCGGAGTTGCATAATCTCATAGTTGCAGGAACTTTGTATAAGTCATGAAGAAAGCATAAGCAACATACTAAGCGATCAAGTGCTAAGCTAACGAAATGGGTCATGTCAATCACATCATTCTCCTAATGATGTGATCCCATTAATCAAATGACAACACATGTCTATGGTTAGGAAACATAACCATCTTGATTAATGAGCTAGTCTAGTAGAGGCATACTAGTGACTATCATTTGTCTATGTATTCACACATGTATTATGTTTCCGGTTAATACAATTCTAGCATGAATAATAAACTTTTATCATGATATAAGGAAATAAATAATAACTTTATTATTGCCTCTAGGGCATATTTCCTTGATCTCCCACTTGCACTAGAGTCAATAATCTAGATTACACGGTAATGATTCTAACACCCATGGAGTCTTGGTGCTGATCATGTTTTGCTCGTGGAAGAGGCTTAGTCAGCGGTCTGCAACATTCAGATCCGTATGTATCTTGCAAATCTCTATGTCTCCCACTTGGACTTGGTCCCGAATGGAATTGAAGCGTCTCTTGATATGCTTGGTCCTCTTGTGAAATCTGGATTCCTTTGCCAAGGCAATTGCACGATATTGTCATAGAAGATCTTCATTGGTCCCGATGCACTAGGTATGACACCTAGATCGGAAATGAACTCTTTCATCCAGACTCCTTCATTTGCTGCTTCGAAGCAGCTATGTACTCCGCTTCACATGTAGATCCCGCCACGGCGCTTTGTTTAGAACTGCACCAATTGACAGCTCCACCGTTTAATAAAAATACGTATCCGGTTTGTGATTTAGAATCGTCCGGATCAGTGTCAAAGCTTGCATCGGCGTAACCATTTACGACTAGCTCTTTGTCACCTCCATATCGAGAAACATATCCTTAGTCCTTTTCGGTATTTCAGGATGTTCTTGACGCTGTCCGATGATCCACTCTGGATTACTTTGGTACCTTCCTGCCAAGCTTACAGCTAAGCATCGTCAGTCGGTATACAGCATTGCATACATGATAGAGCCTATGGCTGAAGCATAGGAACATCTTTCATTTCTCTCTATCTTCTGCTTGTGGTCGAGCATTGAGTCGACTCAATCTTACACCTTGTAATACAGGTAAAAACCTTTCTTTGCTGATCCATTTTGAACTTCTTCAAAACTTTATCAAGGTATGTGCTTTGTGAAAGTCCAATTAAGTGTCTTGATCTATCTCTATAGATCTTGATGCCCAATATGTAAGCAGCTTCACGAGGTCTTTCATTGAAAACTTTTATTCAAGTATCCTTTTATGCTATCCAGAAATTCTATATCATTTCCAATCAACAATATGTCGTCCACATATAATATCAGAAATGCTCTGAGCTCCCACTCACTTTCTTGTAAATCTGAGGCTTCTCCAAAGTCTGCATATAAAACCATATCTTTGATCACACTATCAAAGCGTTTATTCCAACTCGAGAGGCTTGCACGGACCATAAATTGATCGTTGGAGCTTGCACACTTTGTTAGCACCCTTTGGATCAACAAAACCTTCTGGTTGCATCATATACAACTCTTCTTCTAGAAATCCATTCAAGAATGCAGTTTTACATCCATTTGCCAAATTTCATAATCATAAAATGCGGCAATTGCTAACATGATTCGGACAGACTTAAGCATCGCTTCTGGTGAGAAAGTCTCATCGTAGTCAACCCCTTGAACTTGTCGAAAACCTTTTGCAACAAGTCGAGCTTTGTAGACGATTACATTACCATCGGCGTCAGTCTTCTTCTTAAAGATCCATTTATTCTCAATGGCTTTCCGATCATCGGGCAAGTCTACCAAAGTCCATACTTTGTTCTCATACATGGATCCCATCTCAGATTTCATGGCTTCAAGCCATTTTGTGGAATCTGGGCTCACCATCGCTTCTTCATAGTTCGTAGGTTCACCATGATCTAGTAGCATGACTTCCGAATAGGATTACCGTACCACTCAGTGCGGATTTTATTCTGGTTGATCTCTGATTCGGTGACAACTTGATCTGAAGTTTCATGATCATTATCATTATCTTCCTCGCTAACTGGTGTAGGTGTTACGAAACTGATTTACGTGATGAACTACTTTCAATAAGGGAGCTGGTACTATTACCTAATCAAGTTCCACTTTCCTCCCACTCACTTCTTTCGAGAGAAACTCCTTCTCTAGAAAGGATCCATTCTTAACAACGAATGTCTTGCCTTCGGATCTGTGATAGAAGGTATACCCAATTGTCTCCTTTGGGTATCCTATGAAGACACATTTTTCGATTTGGGTTCAAGCTTATCAGGTTGAAGTTTTTTCACATAAGCATCGCAACCCCAAACTTTCAGAAGCGACAACTTTGGTTTCTTGCTAAACCATAGTTCATAAGGCGTCGTCTCAGCGGATTTTGACGGTGTCCTATTTAACGTGAATCGGCCGTCTCTAAAGCATAACCCCAAAGCGATAGCGGTAAATCGAAATAGACATCATAGATCGCACCATATCTAGTAAAGTACGATTCTGACGTTCGGACACACCATTCGTTGTGGTGTTCCGGTGGCGTGAGTTGCGAAACTATTCCGCATTGCTTCAAATGTAGACCAAACTCGTAACTCAAATATTCTCCTCCACGATCAGATCGTAGAAACTTTATTTTCTTGTTACGATGATTTTCAACTTCACTCTGAAATTCTTTGAAATTTTCAAATGTTTCAGATTTATGCTTCATCAAGTAGATATACCCGTATCTGCTTAAATCATCTGTGAAGGTGAGAAAATAACGATATCCGCCACGAGCTTCAATATTCATCGGACCACATACATACGTATGTATGATTTCCAATAAGTCTGTTGCTCTCTCCATACAACCGGAGAATGGTGTTTTAGTCATCTTGCCCATGAGGCACGGTTACGCAAGTACCAAGTGATTCATAATCAAGTGATTCCAAAAGTCCATCGTATGGAGTTTCTTCATGCGTTTACACCGATATGACCTAAGCGGCGAGTGCCACAAATAAGTTGCACTATCATTATCAACTCTGCATCTTTTGGCTTCGACATTATGAATATGTGTATCACTACTGTCGAGATTCAACAAGAATAGACCATTCTTCAAGGGTGCATGACCATAAAAGATATTACTCATATAAATAGAACAACCATTATTCTCTGATTTAAATGAATAACCGTCTCGCATCAAACAAGATCCAGATATAATGCTCAACGCTGGCACCAAATAACAATTATTTAGGTCTATAACTAATCCCGAAGGTAGATGTAGAGGTAGCGTGCCGACCGCGATCACATTGACTTTGGAACCATTTCCCACGCGCGATCGTCACCTCGTCCTTTGCGGTGCTCGTCTATTCCGTAGTCCTGTTTGAGTTGCAAATATTAGCAGAACCGATATCAAATACCAGTGCTACTACGAGCTCTAGTAAGGTACACATCAATAACATGTATATCACATATACCTTTGTTCACCTTGCCATCCTTCTTATCCGCCAAATACTTGGGGCAGTTCCGCTTCGATGTCGATGCTTGCGGTAAAACACTCAGTTTCAGGCTTAGGTCCAGACTTGGGTTTCTTCTCTTGAGCAGCAACTTTCTTGCTGTTCTTTTGAAGTTTCCTTCTTCTTCCTTTTGCCCTTTTCTTGAAACTAGTGGTCTTGTTGACCATCAACACTTGATGCTCTTTCTTGATTTCTACCTCCATGACTTTTAGCATTGCGAAGAGCTCAGGAATTGTCTTAGTCATCCCTTGCATATTATAGTTCATCACGAAGCTCTTGTAGCTTGGTGGCGATGATTGGAGAATTACATCAATGACACTATCATCCGGAAGATTAACTCCCGGCTGAATTAAGTGATTATTATACCCGGACATTTTGAGTATGTGCTCCTTGTGTAACTATTCTCATCCATCTTGCAGCTATAGAACTTATTGGAGACTTCATATCTCTCAATCCGGGCATTTGCTTGAAATATTAACTTCAACTCTGGAACATCTCATATGCTCCATGACGTTCAAAACGTCGTTGAAGACCCGGTTCTAAGCCGTAAAGCATGGCACCTTGAACTATAGAGTAGTCATCAGCTTTGCTCGCAGACGTTCACAACTTCGGCGTTGCTCTCAGCAGGCCTGGCACCCAGCGGTGCTTCGGGGCGTAATTCTTACATGCAGCAATGAGGATAATCCTCAAATTACGGACCCGATCCGTGTAATTGCTACCATCATCTTTCAACTTTGCTTTCTCAAGGAACGCATTAAAATTCAACGGAACAACAGCACGAGCCATCTATCTACGATAAACATAGACAAGCAAAATACTATCGGTACTAAGTTCATGATAAATTTAAGTTCAATTAATCATATTAAAAACTCCCACTTAGACAGACATCTCTCTAGTCATCTAAGTGATTACGTGATCCAAATCAACTAAACCATAACCGATCATCACGTGAGATGGAGTAGTTTCAATGGTGAACATCACTATGTTGATCATATCTACTATATGATTCACGCTCGACCTTCGGTCTCCGTGTTCGAGGCCATATCTGCATATGCTAGGCTCGTCAAGTTTAACTGAGTATTCTGCGTGTGCAAAACTGGCTTGCACCGTTGTAGATGGACGTAGAACTTATCACACCCGATCATCACGTGGTGTCCGGGTACTCTGAACTTTTAGCAACGTGCATACTCGGGAGAACACTTCTTGATAATTTTAGTGAGAGATCATCTTATAATGCTACCGTCAATCAAAGCAAGATAAGATGCATAAAGGATAAACATCACATGCAATCAATATAAGTGATATGATATGGTCATCATCATCTTGTGCTTGTGATCTCCATCTCCAAGCACCGTCATGATCACCATCGTCACCGCGCGACACCTTGATCTCCATCGTAGCATCGTTGTCGTCTCGCCAACTATTGCTTCTCGACTACCGCTACTGCTTAGTGATAAAGTAATGCAATTACATGGCTTTTGCATTTCATACAATAAGCGACAACCATATGGCTCCTGCCGATTGCCGATAACTTCGGTTACAAAACATGATCATCTCATACAATAAAATATAGCATCACGTCTTGACCACATCACATCACAACATGCCCTGCAAAAACAAGTTAGGCGTCCTCTACTTTGTTGTTGCAAGTTTTATGTGGCTGCTACGGGCTGAGCAAGAACCGTTCTTACCACGCATCAAAACCACAGCGATAGTTTGTCAAGTTGGTGCTGTTTTAACATTCGCAAGGACCGGGCGTAGCACTTTCAGTTCAACTAAAGTGAGAGAGCAGACACCGCGGTCACCTTTAAGCAACTAGTGCTCAAGCGGTGAAACCAGTCTCGCGTAAGCGTCTGGCGTAATGTCGGTCCGGGCGCTTCATCTCACAATACCGCTGAACCAAAGTATGACATCTTTGGTAAGCAAGTATGACTTATATCGCCCACAACTCACTTGTGTTCTACTCGTGCATATGACATCAATGCATAAAACCAGGCTCGATACCATTTGTCGGGAGCGTAGTAATTTCAAAAATTTCCTCACGTACACGCAAGACCATGGTGATGGCATAGCAACGAGAGGGAAGAGTGTCTATCCACGTACCCTCGTAGACCGAAAGCGGAAGCGTTATAACAACGCGGTTGATGTAGTCGTATGTCTTCACGATCCGACCGATCCAAGCACCGAGCGACGGCACCTCCGAGTTACGCACACGTTCAGCTCGATGGCGATCCCGGACTCCGATCCAGCAAAGTGTCGGGGATGAGTTCCGTCAAGACGACGGCGTGGGGCGATGATGATGCTCCACCGACGCGGGGCTTCGCCTAAGCTCATGACGATATGACTTCTCCGGCGCGGGGCTTCGCCAAGCTCTGCTGACGATATGACCGAAGTGGAATATGGTGGAGGGGGCACCGCACAGGCTAAGGGCGATCCGTAGATCAACTTATGTGTTATGGGGTGCCCCCTGCCCCGTATATAAAGGAGCAAGGGGGTGCGGCCAGCCCTAGGGGAGGCGCGGCCGAGGAGTCCTACTCCCAGGAGTAGGACTCCCCCTCTCCTAGTTGGATTAGGATTGGAGGAGGAAGAGAGGAAGAGGGCCGCCTCTCCTGTCCTATTCGGACTAGAGGGGGAGGGGCGCGCCTGCCTGGCCGGCCCTTCCTCTTCTCTCTTATGGCCCATCAAGGCCCATAGACCCCCGGGGTTCCAGTAACCCCGGTGTTCCATAACTTCCTGTTTTCATCCGAACCTTTCCAAGTCAAACATAGGCTCCCAATATATCAATCTTTATGTCTCGACCATTTGAGACTCCTCGTCATGTCCGTGATCACATCCGGGACTCGAACAACCTTGGTACATCAATACTTATAAACTCATAATGAACTGTCATCGAAGCGTTAAGCGTGCGGACCCTACGGGTTCGAGAACTATGTAGACATGACCTAGAACCATTCTCGGTCAATAACCAATAGCGGAACCTGGATGCCCATATTGGTTCCTACATATTCTCTGAAGATCTTTATCGGTCAAACCGCATAACGATATATGTTGTTCCTTTTGTCATCGGTATGTTACTTACCCGAGATTCGATCGTCGGTATCAATACCTAGTTCAATCTCGTTACGGTAAGTCTCTTTACTCGTTCCGTAATACATCATCTCACAACTAACTCATTAGTTGCAATGCTTGCAAGGCTTATGTGATGTGTATTACGAGAAGGCCCAGAGATACCTCTCCGACAATCGGAGTGACAAAACCTAATCTCGATTCATGCCAACTCAACATATACTTTTGGAGACACACTGTAGAGTACCTTTATAATCACCCATTTACGCCAGACGTTTGGTAGCACACAAAGTGTTCCTCCGTAAACAGGAGTTGCATAATCTCATAGTTGCAGGAACTTTGTATAAGTCATGAAGAAAGCATAAGCAACATACTAAACGATCAAGTGCTAAGCTAACGAAATGGGTCATGTCAATCACATCATTCTCCTAATGATGTGATCCCATTAATCAAATGACAACACATGTCTACGGTTAGGAAACATAACCATCTTCGATTAATGAGCTAGTCTAGTAGAGGCATACTAGTGACTATCTGTTTGTCTATGTATTCACACATGTATTATGTTTCCGGTTAATACAATTCTAGCATGAATAATAAACTTTTATCATGATATAAGGAAATAAATAATAACTTTATTATTGCCTCTAGGGCATATTTCCTTCATCACCTACAGTGCCCTCAAGGCCAAGTTCCTCAGCAATGCCCTCACGACCAGAATCTTCAAAGCCCTCAAGGCCAATTCCTCATGCTGCTCCTGCTCCACCAAAGTCCTCAGTTGCTCCGACAAAGTCCTCAACACCTGTGCATCTTGTCACGTGCCAAAGGACAACTGGCATCTCTATTGCCTCAGGAGCCTCTGCAAGTTCCTCAGCTGCACCAAATTCCTCAACAGGACCATCTCTGCTGAAGACAAAGGTCACTACTGGACGAGGTCCTCGCCCTACTCCTCAGAAGAAGCAGGTCACCTTCCAAGTGCCGTCTGAAGAAGACGAAGCCGATGATGAATAACTTGCTGAGATCATCAGAGATAGGCAAGTCAGGGCCGCTAGAGCCAAAGGCACAAATGTGCCACTTCTTTTGGATCCAAGGTTGATCCTCGACTATATTGATATCTGGCACAAGGACCCAAACACTCCTATGCCTGATTTCAATTTGACTCCTAGCCAAAGTCACATGCTGACCCATTTCATCCAAGAAGAAAAATGGAAATATGAGAAGGCCAGGTAGGTCAAGAAAGCACAATATAGGAAAGAGAAGTTTCTGAAGAACAACGTTGTCTCAATGACAAGCGATGAACTTGTAAAATCGATCTGAAATCAAATCCTCGTGATGACTTCAATGCTTACTATGCTGATTGGCAAGGAGCCAAAGTCAGGTTTGTTAAACTGACTGAGAAGTTCACCTCAAATGTTGCAGCCCCATAGCAATAAGAAATTCCTCAGGCTGAAGCATCTGCCCAACCAAGCGAAGAACATGCCAGACCACTGATGACTTTCAAAGCTCTTTGAAGAAAATGTGAGTTCGGGGCTGATGACCGCATTCCAGCCCTCGAAGAAATTGCCAGGGCATCCACTAGTGGTGCGCCTGAAGAAAGTGAAGAAGTCAGGGCAACTGCATCAGTTGTGCCTGAAGAAAATCAACCAGATTCCTCTGCTCCTCCTGCGCCTACCCCAACTCCAATCCTTCCATCTGCATCAGATGTGAAGAAGACCAAGGCTGCAGAGCGTGCAGCTGTGAAGAAAAGGAAAGCATCAGTCACTTCAGATTCTTCAGCTCCGAAGAAGATGAAGCCTTTGACCAGTTCGTTTGCAAATCCCATTGATGATGTTCCGGTCTCAACCATGCCATCAAAGGAAATCGTACCTTTCAATGAAGAATATGTGATCCCTAGCGGATCTGATGAAGAAAATCCTTCTGCTGCTTTGACAGAGCAGATGGATGAACAAATTGAGGTGGATAAGATCCCTTCAACACCAATCGTTTCCTCGCCTATGCCTCAGTTCACAGCTGAAGAGGCTGGCGTTGAAGAAATGGAAGATAAAGATGTGGACATTGGATGCACCACTCCAGTGATGAATGATGATTTTTTGGGAAAGTCAGCATCCCAACTCTCCACTCTTCACACCTTTACAGCAAATTCCTCAGTCCCCTGCACCAATCGTTCAAATGGGCTCTGAAGAAACTCACCCCACTTCGTCAGTACATGAAGAAATTCCAGCCACTAGTGCTGAAGAAACTGCTGCTGTTGAACATCTGAAGACGCGGACTGCCACTAAAGAGGAACCAGAAATTCCTCAGCCTGAATAACCTGAGATTGCAATTCCTGAGGTTGTGATGCAACTCACTGACACTCGTCTGCCCAAGCCAAAGGATCCATTCTCAAGGAAGCAAAAATTCAAGGCTGAAGATTTCTTCGGCGAGCATGTATTCTTCATTGACTACAACCCCTATGACTCTGCTCGCATAATGAAGAGGTGTTTCTGGATGGCCAGCCAGGCTAATTTCTATTCCTCAGTGCTGTTCAACAAAGACAAAGTCTTCGATCATGCGCACATTCCTCACGTGGATATGGAATCTCTGCCGTGCTTCGAGCCAGTCCTCACGACGCTGGACTGCTAAATTTCTGCACTGACATCTTTGATTGGAATGAAGAACTCATTCTTCAAATTTATGCAACGCTACACATCACCGGAGATTCTGAAGATGTGAATTCATGGGTGCTAGACTGGATGTCTAAAAACACTCACTATAAGGCACCAGCTACTGAATTGCTTCGTGCCTTACCACTCAGTCCTCCACTTGAAGCTACTCGTTGCGTCTACAGTGAACCTGAGCTTACAAATCACTACATGCAAGTTCTGATGAAGCCTTTGAAGCCAGGTCAGGCCCCACGAACCAAATTCCTCGTGAAGGAATTACTATATGTGCCTCGGACTGTCTATCGCATTTTGACGAAGACGTTGAGTCCAATCAAGGGCCACGACTCGAATGAAGAAGAAGTCGTTGGCATCATGAAGAATGTGCTTTTCAATATCATTCATGGCGTTCCTGTCAACTTCCATGATTTCTTCATGAGGACTCTGTCCAATATCACTATGTCACCATTTGAGCTGAAGCCTTATGCACCTTGGATTATGAGATTCATCAGAACAAGGTCTTCACTCAACTATAAAGCTGATACACTGAACCATTGTAGCTATTTGCCTCCGATTGAAGTCCTCAAACGGACATATTCCTCAGCTGATGACAAGGGCAAGGCCGCTGCTGTTATAGATGAACGCGTTCGTCCATTGGATGGTCAATTTCGCAAGGCTGCATCCTACTCAACCAATGATGACTCTGCCACCCATGACTCTGCCGCCAACACAGCCAAGCAAAATCCTCAAGGCACAACACCCAGGGTGATGACTGATCGTGAGCTTCTCCTCAGTCTTCATCAGAAGGTTGATCGCAATCATAAATGGGTCAAGCGACAGTTTGGTTCAATTCTTCACAACATAACCTCAACCCACAATGCAGTGAAGAAAAACCACTACTACCTCCATGAAACCTTCAACCGTACCTGGGCTGTTTTGTCTCATGTCTATAGAGAAGAAGATCTGAAGAAAATGGGTCTCAAGGAAGACTTTGACTGGTCTGCACCTCCACCGAAGAAATACAAGAAGGTCAAGGTTCCTTCCTTGGTGGCCAGCTCCTATTCTTCATCGCGCGACACCGATGAGCATGAAGACTTGGACGACACTGCGGCAGGCCCAACATCAACAACCGACCCCAACAACACTGACGCTCCTTCATCAACTTGATATTCTTCAGGGGCGTTAGTCCTCAATTTCGATCCTTTTGGTCATTCGATGATAAAGGGGGAGAAATTTGAGTTAGTCTTCAAGCGGGTCTATTATATGGGCGTTTTTTTGCTAAGTTACAACTCTCGTTCTTCTGATGACTTTGCTGGATCGAGTTGTAAACTTAAACCCGATGGTGCTCTGATACTCTTGATGTGTTATTCTGCATGCTTATTCCTCGTTAATATTATTGCACACATGCTGAATTTCATCAGTCACCATATTTCATCATGCATTTCAAATTCTTCACATTATATGTCAAATGCGTGTATGAATTACAAGATATAGGGGGAGATCTCCATGATTCAACTCTTCATGTGTGCATTGCTTCAAAAGCAAATTCCTCACTATGCACATCTTCAGGGGGAGTTCTTCTATATCTTGCAATCAAATTCCTCGATATCGATATTTACACTTCATATGTTTATCCCCGTTGAAAACTTAACCTATATTGTCATCAATCACCAAAAAGGGGGATATTGTAAGTGCATCTAGTGCCCCTTAGTAATTTTGGTGTATTGAAGACTTATAGGTTAAGGGACTAATGTGTTTATGAGTGTACACAGGTCTATAAGTCTATGAGGAGTTCGATATTTACAGAGAAAGTCGACCCCTAAAAATGAAGTTCTTCGACTGAAGACTTTGGATTTCTGAAGACTTTCTGAAGACTTTGAAAGTGAAGAAATTGGTGTGACCTTGAAGACTTGGTATTCATTCGAGGAACATGAAGCATGAAGCCTTTTGTTTTCGTAGTTTCATTTTCTCTTTCTTGAGTAATAGGAAACACCATACTGTTAAAGGGGGTCGAGGAAATACTAAGGAAAAATTTCCATGTGATGCTCAACTCAAAATAATACACCTACCAATCCCTTCGAGTGAAGCCATTGGAAATCTCATACAGTTCAGTCAATTTCTTAAGTGACTGAGACGCAGTTCTTGATTCTTGAGAATTTATTCGACCGAGGAGTTAGGAATTGCCATCTTGGATTGCCTACACAGTTTGGAACATGATAGCCCTGAGGAATTTGTACCTCAAATTTCCGACCGTTGCTGTGCTACGCGCCAGCTGTCCCAAAATATCTTATCCACCCAACGGTCATATCATTGAAGGGCATTTATGTCTTATCATGTTGGGCTACTCCCTAGGCTATAAATAGCTGCCCCCTACAACCACTAGCTGGTTGGCTGCTCCGAGAGAAACTAACACTTGTCATTTGAGAGCATCCCATCCTCCGAGGACTTTGAGTGAAAATCATCAAGTGAGGAAAAACCCAAACCCAAACACCTACAAACCCAAAGTGATTGAGCATCACTGAAGAGATTGATCCTGCGTGGATCCGACACTTGTTACCTTTGAAGACTGTGCTCCTTCCAGACGGTTAGGCGTCATGGTCTAGAGCATCCAAGAGGAATTGTGGATCGACGAGTGACCGAGTTTGTGAAGGTTCGGAAGTCACCTGAAGACTTACCATGAGTGATTGGGCGAGGTCTATGTGGCCTTAGCTCAAGGGGAATACGGTGAGGACTAAGTGTCTTGGACTGCAGGACTGGGTGTCCGGGACTGTGTGTCCTCACGTTTATATACCTAGCCGCCCTAACCAGACGTACAACTGAGACAACAGTTGGAACTGGTCTACCAAATCATTGTCTTCACCAAGCCAACTGGTTCTATTTCCTCAACTCTTTCATTTCCTCATTACTGTGTTGTGTGCTTGTCATATCTGTGTTTGAAGACTTTGATGAAGACTTTCTCAATTTCCTCGTTCAATTTCTTTAGTCTATTTGTCTTCATCCTATGTTATCCTGTGATTACGCTTTCTGTACTCTGTGCTTGTCTTCATTTCATCATGATGACCATGCTTGTGTTCTGTTATGTTTACTTCTGAGTACTTATTCCGCTGCAAGTAGTTCTTCGCTAAAGAATTTCCTCACCTAAAAATTCCTCGGTGAAGAATTCATAAAAATCACCTATTCACACCCCCCCTCTAGTCGATATAACGCACTTTCAGGGGGAAGGGAACAATGTTCTACGTAGACGCAGTCGACATCAGCGAGGGAGAAAATCCACAGTCGGTGCATCCCAATTGGAGGTCACCGCAGTATGGGCCGATGCCGCGTCCCAACCGCCCTTCTAGCTACAGCCCAACGTCGGTTTCGAAAATATTAGTGCATGTCAACAAAAATTATACTAGTATCGCTGTTCCCTTTCGAAAAAAATCATATAAGCTATTACTTCTTACCCAAAGGATCTTTATATCCAACAGACACAAAATATCCATTCGACTGTTAGAAATTACTTTCATTGCTGATCTGATGTCGAGGTAATTGCTGCATCGCCATCAAAACCCACCATCTCTTAAGCTAAAGTAGACCGAGCTAACCCCTATATTAGCATATTACTAAGATAAACAGAAGGCACTGTAGAATCATTTAGGACGTGAGCTTGTCAATCTAAATGTGGAGGGACACCAGCTTAGCCCCGGTCAGCAGCTTGGGCAGAACTTGAAGAAGGCCAGCTCCTGCACGGCAACGTCGCCGGGATCCCTGCTGCTTGTCACCTCCATTTCCACCTTGACAACATCTGTCCTGCCTTTGGGCTCCCCCGGCGGGCCGTTCGCCCATAACTTGGCCACGTAGTCCGGCAGTGGGGATGCCCCCGCCCTGATGCATATGACCGACACGGCGATAGGCGCGCCGATGGCGAGCACGCCTCCGAACAAGAAAACGTGCAGCCGTCCTCCTCCGCGAACAGCAAGAGCCGTGGCTCCGACAGTTGCACTTGAAGCTGGAGCTGATACGTCTCCAACGTATCTATAATTTATGAAGTATTCATCCTATTATATTATCTGTTTTGGATGTTTATGGGCTTCATTAAACACTTTTATATTATTTTTGGGACTAACCTATTAACCCAGAGCCCAGTGCCAGTTCCTGTTTTTTCCCTTGTTTCAGTGTTTCACAAAAAAGGAATATCAAACGGAGTCCAAACGGAATGAAACCTTCGGGAGCGTGATTTTTGGAACGAACGTGATCCAGGAGACTTGGAGTTGAAGTGAAGGAAGCTTCGAGGTGGCCACGAGGTAGGGAGGCATGCCCCCCATCCTCGTGGGCCCCTCGTGGCTCCCCTGACCGACTTCTTTCGCCTATCTATATCCATATACCCTAAAAACATCGAATAGCAGAATAGATTGGGAGTTCCACCGCCGCAAGCCTCTATAGCCACTAAAAACCAATCGGGACCCAGTTCCGGCACCCTACCGGAGGGGGGAACCCTCACCGGTGGCCATCTTCATCATCCCGGCGCTCTCCATGACGAGGAGGGAGTAGTTCACCCTCGGGGTTGAGGGTATGTACCAGTAGCTATGTGTTTGATCTCTCTTTCTCTCTCTCCCTCTCTCTCTCTCTCTCTCGTGTTCTTGATTCGGCACGATCTTGACGTATCGCGAGCTTTGCTATTAT
Source organism: Aegilops longissima (assembly GCA_021605205.1). NCBI lineage: Eukaryota > Viridiplantae > Streptophyta > Magnoliopsida > Poales > Poaceae > Aegilops > Aegilops longissima. The sequence goes on from CM038682.1 coordinate 189,325,309, forward strand.
AGTTGGATCTTATGATGTTTCTCCCCCTCTACTCTCTTGTAATGGATTTAGTTTTCCCTTTGAAGTTATCTTATCGGATTGAGTCTTTAAGGATTTGAGAACACTTTATGTATGTCTTGCTTGTGCTTATCTGTGGTGACAATGGGATATCACATGATCTACTTGATGTATGTTTTGGTGATCAACTTGCGGGTTCAGTGACCTTGTGAACCTATGCATAGGTGTTGGCACACGTTTTCGTCTTGACTCTTCGGTAGAAACTTTGGGGCACTCTTTGAAGTACTTTGTGTTGGTTTGAATAGATGAATCTGAGATTGTGTGATGCATATCGTATAATCATACCCACGGATACTTGAGGTGACATTGGAGTATCTAGGTGACATTAGGGTTTTGGTTGATTTGTCTCTTAAGGTGTTATTCTAGTACGAACTCTAGGATAGATTGAACGGAAAGAATAGCTTCATGTTATTTTACTACGGACTCTTGAATAGATCGATCAGAAAGGATAACTTTGAGGTGGTTTCGTACCCTACCATAATCTCTTCGTTTGTTCTCCTCTATTAGTGACTTTGGAGTGACTCTTTGTTGCATGTTGAGGGATAGTTATATGATCCAACTATGTTATTATTGTTGAGAGAACTTGCACTAGTGAAAGTATGAACCCTAGGCCTTGTTTCAACACATTGCAATACCGTTTGTGCTCACTTTTATCATTAGTTACCTTGCTGTTTTTATATTTTCATATTACAAAAACCTATATCTACCATCCAAATTGCACTTGTATTACCATCTCTTCGCCGAACTAGTGCACCTATACAATTTACCATTGTATTGGGTGTGTTGGGGACACAAGAGACTCTTTGCTATTTGGTTGGAGGGTTGTTTGAGAGAGACCATCTTCATCCTACACCTCCCACGGATTGATAAACCTTAGGTCATCCACTTGAGGGAAATTTGCTACTATCCTACAAACCTCTGCACTTGGAGGCCCAACAACGTCTACAAGAAGAAGGTTGCGTAGTAGACATCAAGCTCTTTTCTAGCACCGTTGCTGGGGAGGTGAGTGCTTGAAGGTATATCTTTAGATCTTGCAATCGAATCTTTTAGTTTCTTGTTTTATCACTAGTTTATTTTATAAAAGAAAACTAAAACAATGGAACTGAGGTTACCGTATATGCTTGAAATTTTTAATATCTTTCATGAAAATAAGGATTCCGATAATTGTGCCAAAATGTTAGAAGAAGAATGCATTAAAATGTTTGGCACTAAATCTTTGGATGATGAGCATGATTGCAATGTTGTTAGTATGAATTCTTTGAATACCCATGATGCTAATGATACGCAAAGCCACAAGCTTGGGGATGCTATGTTTGATGAAGATGATATGTTTAGTCCCCAAGTTTTGATGAGAAAATTTATTTTGATGAAATCATGCCTCCTATTTATGATGATTATATTGATGAAAGTGGATTTGGAGAGGTCATGACTTTAGTTAGTGATGAATCCACTATTTCGGAAGAGGTTCCAATTGATTATGAGAATAAAGTTGCTATCTGTGATGATTATTGTGATGACTTGTATGCTATTAAGAATAATGATAACCATGAAACTTTTCATCATGATTTTAATTTTCAATTTGATTATGCTTCACATGATAGTTATTTTGTTGAGTTTGCTCCCACTACTATTCATGAGAACAAATTTGCTTATGTGGAGAGTAGTAAAATTTCTTTGCTTGTGCATCATGAAAATAATGCTTTATGTGATGGTTATATTGTTGAATTCATTCATGATGCTACTGAAAATTATTATGAGGGAGGAATATATGCTTGTAGGAATATCAAGTTTCCTCTCTATGTGCTTAAAGTTTTGAAGTTATGCTTGTTTTGCCTTCCTATGCTAGTTGATTATTGTTCCCATAAGTTGTTTGCTCACAAAATCCCGATGCATAGGAAGTGGGTTAGACGTAAATGTGCTAGTCATATTCTTCAAGATGCTCTCTTTATGTTTCAATTCTTATCTTTTATGTGAGCATCATTGAAATCATCATGCCTAGCTAGGGGCGTTAAACGTTAGCGCTTGTTGGCAGGCAACCAAATTTTTTTTGTTTCTTGCTTTTTGGTTCTGTTTAGGAATAAATAATATATCTAGCCTCTGGTTAGATGTGGTTTTAGGTTTTAATTAGTGTTTGTGCCAAGTTAAACCTATAGGATCTTCTTGGATGATAGTTATTTGACCTTGCTGAAAATTCCAGAAACTTTCTGTTCACGAAAACAATTGTTAAAAATCACCAGAACGTGATAAATACTGATTCCAATTATAGTATATCAATAATCAAATTATCTAGGTCTTCCTATTTTGGCAGATTTTTATGAGTTCCATAAGTATATGTTTGGTACAGATTACTACAGACTGTTCTGTTTTGGACAGATTCTGTTTTCATTGTGTTGTTCGCTTAATTTGATGAATCTATGAGTAGCATTAGAGGGTATGAACCATATAGAAGTTGTAATACAGTAGATATTACACCAATATGAATTTAGAATGAGTTCACAACAGTACCTAAGTGGTGATTTATTTTCTTATACTAACGGAGCTCACGAGATTTTCAGTTAACTTTTGTGTTGTGAAGTTTTCAAGTTTTGGGTAAAGATTCGATGGACTATGGAATAAGGAGTGGCAAGATCCTAAGATTGGGGATTCCCAAGGCAACCCAAGGTAATATTCAAGGACAACCAAAAGCCTAAGCTTGGGGATGCCCCAGAAGGCATCCCTTCTTTTGTCTTCGTTCATCGGTAACTTTACTTGGAGCTATATTTTTATTCACCACATGATATGTGTTTTGCTTGGAGCGTCAATTTATTTTGTTAGGATTTGCTTGCTGTTATCTAGAACAATGTTTTTCATCTATATTTTCAATAAAAATGTCAAGGATACTCTTTACCATGCTTATTTTGCAAGTATACATGTTGCTGTCTGAAAACATAAAGTTTAGCGCTGTTGCAAAAATTCCCTAGAAAAGTCAGAATGTGATAAAATGTTGAAACCTTTTGCATAATAATATCTGATAAATTTACTACAGTGGGAATTTTTTTCATAATTTTTGGATCTAGGGAAGTATGGATCTTGCTGCATTCTTTACAGACTGTCCTGTTTAGGAAGATTGCTGTTATGTTTGCATTGTTTGCATATGTTTGCTTGTATACTGATTCTATTAGAGGATAGGACTATTAAATATGCAGAGGCATTTAGTATGCAATGTTTAATAATAATTTTAGTGATTTGCTACAGTAGAGTATGATAAGGTTTCTGCATTGGTTTATACTAACTTATCTCACGAGTTCTTGTTGAGTTTGGTGTGGATGAAGCTTTCGAGATTTAGGAAACCGTGATATGAGAGGAATTAAGGAGACACAAAAGCTCAAGCTTGGGGATTCCCAAGGCACCCCAAGATAATATTTCAAGAAGTCTCAAGCGTCTAAGCTTGGGGATGCCCCTGTTGGCATCCCACCTTTCTTCTTCAACAACTATTGGTTTGTTTCGGTTGATCCTAAGTTTTTGCTTCTTCACGTGATGTTTTGCTATCCTTGACATGTCATTTAATTTTGTTTTGCTTGCTGTTTGAATAATATTCCAAGATCTGAAATTCTTAAATGAGAGAGAGTCTTCATAAAGCTACATAATTATTTAACTATTCATTGATCTTCACTTATATCTTTTTGGAGTAGTTTGTCATTTACTCGTGTGCTTCACTTATATCTTATGAGTAAATGGTTGAATGATTTGAATATCATAAATCTGAAATTATATATGTTTCATATGCTTATCCCATGGGGAGTAATGACTTCACATATAAGAAGTAGAGGTGGTAAATTTATTGAAGTCTAGCAAACATTATATTGGTCACTTGAACAATTCATGAAAGAATATTGAAGGAAGAGAGATTTCACATATAAATATACTATCTTGGACATCTTTTATAATTGTGAGCACTCCTTAAAATATGACATGTTAAAAGGTTGATGTTGGACAAGGAAGACAACGTAATGGGTTATGTTTTCTTATATCCGAAATAAAGTATATTGTCATGGATCACCCAACATGTTGAGCTTGCCTTTCCCCCTCATGCTAGCCAAATTCTTCGTGCCAAGTAGAGATACTACTTGTGCTTCCAAACATCCCTTAAACCAGTATTGCCATGAGAGTCCACCATACCTACCTTTGGATTGAGTAAGATCCTTCAAGTAAGTTTTCATCGATGCGTGCAATAAAAATTGCCCTCTAAATATGTATGATCTTTTAGTGTGGAGAAAATAAGCTTTATACGATCCTGTGATATGGAAGTAATAAAAGCGACGGACTGCATAATAAAGGTCCTTATTGATAACCCACAAGTGTAGGGGATCGCAACAGCTTTCGAGGGTAGAGTATTCAACCCAAATTTATTGATTCGACACAAGGGGAGCCAAAGAATATTCTCAAGTATTAGCAACTGAGTTGTCAATTCAGCCACACCTGGATAACTTAATATCTGCAGCAAGGTATTTAGTAGCAAAGTAGTATGATAGTAGTGGTAACGGTAACAAAAGAGTAATGAAAGCGAAAGTAATATTTTTGGTGTTTTGTAATGATTGTAACAGTAGCAACGGGAAAGTAAATAAACGAAGAACAGTATATGGAAAGCTCGTAGGCATTGGATCGGTGATGGATAATTATGCCGGATGCGGTTCATCATGTAACAGTCATAACATAGGGTGACACAGAACTAGCTACAATTCATCAATGCAATGTAGGCATGTATTCCGAATATAGTCGTACGTGCTTATGGAAAAGAACTTGCATGACATCTTTTGTCCTACCCTCCCGTGGCAGCGGGGTCCTAATGGAAACTAAGGGATATTAAGGCCTCCTTTTAATAGAGAACCGGAACAAAGCATTAGCACATAGTGAATACATGAACTCCTCAAACTATGGTCATCACCGAGAAGTATCCCGATTATTGTCACTTCGGGGTTGTCGGATCATAACACATAATAGGTGACTATAGACTTGCATGGTAGGATCAAGAACACACATATATTCATGAAAACATAATAGGTTCAGATCTGAAATCATGGCACCCGGGCCCTAGTGACAAGCATTAAGCATAGCAAAGTCATAGCAACATCAATCTCAGAACATAGTGGATACTAGGGATCAAACCCTAACAAAACTAACTCGATTACATGATAAATCTCATCCAACCCATCACCATCCAGCAAGCCTACGATGGAATTACTCACGCACGGCGGTGAGCATCATGAAATTGGTGATGGAGGATGGTTGATGATGACGACGACAACGAATCCCCTCTCCGGAGCCCCGAACGGACTCCAGATCAGCCCTCCGAGAGGTTTTAGGGCTTGGCGGCTCCGTGTCGTAAAACGCGATGATTTCTTCTCCCTGATTTTTTTCTCTCTGAAAGAAAATATATAGAGTTGGAGTTGGCGTCGGAGGGTCTCCAGGGGGCCCACAAGGTAGGGGGCGCGCGCTGGAGGGGGGCGCGCCCCCCACCCTTGTGGATAGGGTGTGGGCCCCCTGGTCTTCATCTTTGGCGAGGATTTTTTATTATTTTTTCTTAGATGTTCTGTGGAGTTTCAGGTCATTCCGAGAACTTTTGTTTTCTGTACATAAAACAACATCACGGCAATTCTGCTGAAAACAGCGTCAGTCCGGGTTAGTTCCATTCAAATCATACAAGTTAGAGTCCAAAACAAGGGCAAAAGTGTTTGGAAAAGTAGATACGACGGAGACGTATCAACTCCCCCAAGCTTAAACCCTTGCTTGTCCTCAAGCAATTCAGTTGACAAACTGAAAGAGAAAAACAAAAACTTTTACAAACTCTGTTTTCTCTTGTTGTTGTAAATATGTCAAGCCAGCATTCAAGTTTTCAGCAAAGATTATAACTAACCACATTTGCAATAATTCTCAGGTCTCATATTTACTCATATCAATGGCATAATCAACTAGCGAGCCATAATAATAAATCTCGGATGACAACACTTTCTCAAAACGATCATAATATGATATAACAAGATGGTATCTTGCTAGCCCTTTCTGAGACCGCAAAACATAAATGCAGAGCACCTTTAAAGATCAAGGACTGACTAGACATCGTAATTCATGGTAAAAGAGATCCAGTCATAGTCATACCCAATATAAATTAATAGCAATGAATGCAACTGACAGCTGCGCTCTCCAGCTAATGCTTTTTAATAAGAGGGTGATGACTCAACATAAAAGTAAATGGATAGGCCCTTCGCAGAGGGAAGCAGGGATTTGTAGAGGTGCCAGAGCTTGGTTTTGAAATAGAGATAAATAATATTTTGAGCGGTATACTTTCATTGTCAACATAACAACTAAGAGATGGCGATATCTTCCATGCTACACACATTATAGGCGGTTCCCAAACAGAATAGTAAAGTTTATACTCCCCCTCCACCAACAAGCATCAATCCACGGCTTGCTCGAAACAACGAGTGCCTCCAACATACATCAGGTCCCAGGGGGAGTTTTGTTTGCAATTATTTTGATTTAGTTTGCATAAAGCATGGACTGGGCATCCGGTGACCAGCCATGTTCTCTGAGTGAGGAGCGGAGTCCACTCCTCTTGAGAATAACCCGCCTAACATGGAAGATAAGGGCAGCCCTAGTTGATACATGAGCTATTCGAGCATACAAAACAGAATGTTTATTTGAAGGTTTAGAGTTTGGCACATACAAATTTAATTGGAGCGGCGGTAGATACCGCATATAGGAAGGTATAGTGGACTCATATGGAATAACTTTGGGGTTTAATGAATTGGATGCACAAGCAGTATTCCGCTTAGTACAAGTGAAGGCTAGCAAAAGGCGGGAAGCGACCAACTAGAGAGCGACAACAGTCATGAACATGCATTAAAATTAATAAACATTGGATGCAAGCATGAGTAGGATATAATCCACCATGAACATAAATATCGTGAAGACTATGTTGATTTGTTTCAACTACATGTGTGAACATGTGCCAAGTCAAGTCACTTAAATCATTCAAAGGAGGATACCACCCCATCATACCACATCATAACCATCTCAATAGCATGCTGGCACGCAAGGTAAACCATTAAAAATCATAGCTAATCAAGCATGGCATAAGCAACTACAATCTCTAATTGTCATTGCAAACATGTTTACTCATAATAAGCTGAATCAAGAACGATGAACTCATCATATTTACAAAAACAAGAGAGGTCGAGTTCATACCAGCTTTTCCCATCTCAGTCAGTCCATCATATATCATCATAATTGCCTTTCACTTGCACGTCCGAACGATGTGAATAATAATAAGAGTGCACGTGCATTGGACTAAGCTGGAATCTGCGAGAATTCAATAAGTAGGAGAAGACAAGGCAATATGGGCTCTTAGTTAAATCAACAATAATGCATATAAGAGCCACTTAAACAATTTAATCATGGTCTTCTCCTATCGACCCCCAAAGAAAATAAAATAAAATAAAAACTATTTACACGGGAAAGCTCCCAACATGCAAAAGAAGAACATGAAATATTTTTGGGTTTTCTTTTTAATTATTAATGCTACAACAAGAAAGTAAACTAACTAGAAGTTACACTAATTTTTTTGTTGTTTTCTTAAAGTTTAACAAACACACAAGAAGAAAGCAGGAAAAAGAAAATAAACTAGCATGGATATTACAGTGAAAGAGTATGAGCACCGGCATCTAGCAATGAGTGTGTGTGAACATAAATGTAATGTCAGTGGGAAATACGTACCACCCCAAGCTTAGGCTTTTGGCCTAAGTTGGTTCATTGCCAGGGATGGCCTGGCGGATACCAGTAGGTGTAGCTGGGGTCCTACTGCGATGCAGCGGCTATCGCCTCCCGAGCTGCAGCGTGGCGTCAAGCTGCCTCCACCCTCCTCTCGTACTCATCTGCCTCCTCTCTGGTAATAACATATCTTCCTTTTGTCTGAGAATCAAAGAAGGCAGGAGCAGGAAGAGTAATACGGACAACATGCCGTTTGTTAAAGATTAGTCGATACTGGAGAGGTGATTCAGTCCTCTCAACAAACTGGTGGGAAACCATAGAATCAAAATCTAAATAAGTAGGGGGCAACTCCATATCACCCTCACGAATGTCTATCTCAAGAAAATTAGCTAAGCGGGTTGCATAAATTCCTCCAAAGAAGTCTCTGTTATATCTATTATGATGCAACCTACGAGCTACAATGGCTCCCATATGATAAGATTGGTCTCCTAACACAGCACTCCACGAGAATGCTAAGGTCGGGACACATGTGACATGCTTCATCCTTAGCATTTATGCACCTACCTATGAAGAGAGCAAAATAATGTATAGCAGGAAAGTGAATGCTCCCTATAGTGGCTTGCGTTATATCTCTAGATTCCCCCACAGTTATACTAGCAAGAAAGTCTCTAAATTCAGATTTACGGGGATCAATAGTACTACACCAATGTGGGAGTTTGCAAGCCGAAGTAAAGTCCTCTAAGTCCATGGTATAAGATTTGTCATAAAGATCAAACATGACTGAAGGAGAATTACGCGAAGATGAAAATTCAAACCTCCTCACAAATGAACTAGTGAGATCACGATATTGTGGGCATTTGTCTGCCTCGAAGTCCACAAGACCGGCGTTATGCAAATATGCGTTAAATTCTTCTTTGATTCCCGCTCAATCCATAAAATTTTCCGAAGGCCATTCACAGGGCCTCACGGGAGCGTCCCTTGGGGGCTCCTCATCGGCATCGCGCATTGCAAGCCTAGGGCCTTGCTTCCTTGAAGAACCACCTTGGAACATTTTCCTAAACATATTGTTTTCTCTGAAAAATTTCTGAAATTTTTAGTAACTTCAAAACAAAAGTGAACCAACTTCAATAAAATTGATAGCAACTACTCCTACAAGTGCCTAGAGCCTATATCAAGCATTAGAACTACTTGGAACCATATAAACTTGACATGCAAGCTCAAGAACATGGTCACCTATGCAGCACATATTTGCAATGAATAAAGCACTAGAACAAAAACCAATTGGACCAATGGAGGAGTCACATACCAAGGAACAATCTCCCCAAGCAGTTTTGTGAGAGGTGCTTTGAGCAAAGAGATCGAAAATCACAGCAACGGGGGCTGGAACTCGTGTTTGAGCCAGATATTCGTATTTGTGGGATAAAGAAGAAGAGGATGGGTGCAGGAATAAGTGGAGGAGGGCCACCATGGGCCCACGAGGCAGGGGGGCGCGCCCAGGGGGGTAGGGCGTGCCGTCCACCCTCGTGGCAGCTCCCCCTGCGGTGATTTTTGCACCATAAATCCTCAAATATTCCCGAAAAAATCATATTAAATTGGTATGGCATTCTGAGGACTTTTATTTTTCAGGATATTTTTATATTGCACGGATAAGTCAGGAAACAGACAGAAAAATACTATTTTTACTTTATTTCAACTAAATAACAGAAAGTATAAAGAGGGTACAGAAGGTTGTGCCTTCTAGTTTCATCCGTCTCATGCTCATCAAAAGGAATCCACTAACAAGGTTGATCAAGTCTTGTTAACAAACTCATTCCGATTAACATGGAACCGGAGAAATTTTGAATAACACTATGTTACCTCAACGGGGATATGCACATCCCCTATAATAAGAATATCATATTTCTTCTCGACAGTAGGAAGAGGAAATTCAAAACCTCCAAATATAATCGATGGAATTTTTCCAATAGAGTTGATGCTATAAACTTGAGGTTGTTTCCTCGGAAAGTGTACCGCCTGCTCATTACCGTTAACATGAAAAGTGACATTGCCTTTGTTGCAATCAATAACAGCCCCTGCAATATTCAAAAAAGGTCTTCCAAGAATAATAGACATACTATCTTCTTCGGGAATATCAAGAATAACAAAGTCCGTTAAAATAGTAACGTTTGCAACCACAACAGGCACATCCTCACAAATACCGACAGGTATAGCAGTTGATTTATCAGCCATTTGCAAAGATATTTCAGTAAGTGTCAACTTATTCAAATCAAGTCTACGATATAAAGAGAGAGGTATAACACTAACACCGGCTCCAAGATCACATAAATCAGTTTTAACATAATTTCTTTTAATGGAGCATGGTATAGTGGGTACTCCTGGATCTCCAAGTTTCTTTGGTATTCCACCCTTAAAAGTATAATTAGCAAGAATGGTGGAAATTTCAACTTCCGGTATCTTTCTCTTATTGGTAATGATATCGTTCATATACTTAGCATAAGGATTTGTTTTGAGCACATCAGTTAATCGCATACGCAAAAAGATAGGTCTAATCATTTCAGCAAAGCGCTCAAAATCCTCATCATCCTTTTTCTTGGATGGTTTGCGAGGAAAAGGCATGGGTTTCTGAACCCATGGTTCTCTTTCTTTACCATGTTTCCTAGCAACAAAGTCTCTCTTATCATAACGTTGATTTTTTGATTGTGGGTTATCAAGATCAACAGCAGGTTCAACTTCTACATCATTACTATTACTAGGTTGAGCATCATCATTAACATTTTTGCTAGGTTCATGTTCATTACCAGATTGTGTTTCAACATCAAAAATAGAGATATCATTGGGATTCTCAGGTGGTTCAGCAATAGGTTCACTAGAAGTTTGCAAAGTCCTATCATTTTTCTTTTTCTTCCTTTTAGAAGAACTAGGCACATCAGTATTATTTCTCTGAGAATCTTGCTCGATTCTCTTAGGGTGACCTTCAGGATACAAAGGTTCCGGAGTCATTCTACCAGTTCTAGTAGCCACTCTAACAGCATAATCATTTTTCCTACTATTCATTTCATTGAGCAAATCATTTTGAGCCTTAAGTACTTGTTCTACTTGAGTGGTAACCATAGAAGCATGTTGGTAACAAGTTTAAGTTCACATCTAACATTAGCCATATAATCACCCAAGTGTTTAATCATATCGGAATCATATTTAAATTGTCTACCAAAATAAGCATTAAAATTTTCTTGTTTGACAATAAAATTACAAAACTCATCCAAGCATTGTCTAGCAGACTTATAGTGAGGAATATCACCTTCATCAAATCTATAGAGAGAATTTACCTTTACTACCTGTGTCGGGTTATCGGGATCAGGAGGTTCTTCAATAGGTAATGGATCAAGATCATATGTTTCTTCAACAGGCGGTAAATTAAGACCATGTGTTTCTTCAATAGGAGGTAAATTCTTTATATCTTCAGCTTTAATACCTTTTTCTTTCATAGATTTCTTTGCCTCTTGCATATCTTCAGGAATGAGAAATAGAACACCTCTCTTCGGAGTTGGTTTAGGAATAGGCTCGAGAATTGGCTCGAGCTGGCTCGGGAGGTGCCCAATTATTTTCATTTGTCAACATATTATTCAATAGAATTTCAGCTTCATCCGGTGTTCTTTCCCTGAAAAGAGAACCAGCACAACTATCCAGGTAATCTCTGGAAGCATCGGTTAGTCCATTGTAAAATATATCAAGTATTTCATTTTTCTTAAGAGGATGATCAGGCAAAGCATTAAGTAACTTGAGAAGCCTCCCCAAGCTATTGGGAGACTCTCTTCTTCAATTTGCACAAAGTTGTATATTTCCTTTAAAGCAGCTTGTTTCTTATGAGCAGAGAAATATTTAGCAGAGAAGTAATAAATCATATCCTGGGGACTACGCACACAACCAGGATCAAGAGAATTAAACCATATCTTAGCATCACCCTTTAATGAGAACGGAAATATTTTAAGGATATAAAAGTAGCGAGATCTCTCATCATTAGTGAACAGGGTGGCTATATCATTAGTAAGATGTGCCACAACAGTTTCAGATTCATAGCCATAAAAAGGATCAGATTCGACCAAAGTAATTATATCGGGATCAACAGAGAATTCATAATCCTTATCCGGAACACAAATAGGTGAAGTAGCAAAAGCAGGGTCAGGTTTCATTCTATCCCTAAGAGATTCTTTACTCCATTTAACTAACAGCCTCTTAAGTTCATTTCTATATTTGCAGGCAAAAATAGCTGCAGAAGATTCCATATCAAAAACATAACCCTCAGGAATAACAGGCATATCTTCATCATCAATTTCATCAACATTATCAGTTTCAATAATTTCTTTCTCTCTAGCCCTAGAAATTTGTTAATCAAGAAATTCACCAAGGGGCACAGTAGTATCAAGCATAGAAGTAGTTTCATCATAAGTATCATGCATAGCAGAAGTGGCATCATCAATAACATGCGACATATCAGAACGAATAGCAGAAGAAGGTTTAGGTGTCACAAGCTTACTCATAATGAAGGTGAATCAAGTGCGAGCTAGATGGCAGTTCCTTACCTCCCTCGTAGTTGAGGGATAAATTTTGTCTTAGCGTCTTTCAAATTCTTCATAATGTCCAGCAGATATAAATCCCAAGTAACTCAAAGAGTAGAGCTATGCTCCCTGGCAACGGCGCCAGAAATTGGTCTTGATAACCCACAAGTGTAGGGGATCACAACAGCTTTCGAGGGTAGAGTATTCAACCCAAATTTATTGATTCGACGGAAGGGGAGCCAGAGAATATTCTCAAGTATTAGCAACTGAGTTATCAATTCAGCCACACCTGGATAACTTAATATCTGCAGCAAGGTATTTAGTAGCAAAGTGGAATGATAGTAGTGGTAACGGTAACAAAAGAGTAATGAAAGCGAAAGTAATATTTTTGGTGTTTTGTAATGATTGTAACAGTAGCAACGAGAAACTAAATAAACGAAGAACCGTATATGGAAAGCTCGTTGGCATTGGATCGGTGATGGATAATTATGCGGGATGCGGTTCATCATGTAACAATCATAACATAGGGTGACACAGAACTAGCTCCAATTCATCAATGTAATGTAGGCATGTATTTCGAATATAGTCATACGTGCTTATGGAAAAGAACTTGCATGACATCTTTTGTCCTACCCTCCCGTGGCAGCGGGGTCCTAATGGAAACTAAGGGATATTAAGGCCTCCTTTTAATAGAGAACCGGAACAAAGCATTAGCACATAGTGAATACATGAACTCCTAAAACTATGGTCATCACCGAGAAGTATCCCGATTATTGTCACTTCGGGGTTGTCGGATCATAACACATAATAGGTGACTATAGACTTGCAAGGTATGATCAAGAACACACATATATTCATGAAAACATAATAGGTTCAGATCTGAAATCATGGCACTCGGGCCCTAGTGACAAGCATTAAGCATAGCAAAGTCATAGCAACATCAATCTCAGAACATAGTGGATACTAGGGATCAAACCCTAACAAAACTAACTCGATTACGTGATAAATCTCATCCAACCCATCACCGTCCAGCAACCTATGATGGAATTACTGACGCACTGCGGTGAGCATCATGAAATTGGTGATGGAGGATGGTTGATGATGACGACGGCGACGAATCCCCTTCTCCGGAGCGCCGAACGAACTCCAGATCAGCCCTCCCGAGAGGTTTTAGGGCCTGGCGGCGGCTCCGTATCGTAAAACGCGATGATTTCTTCTCCCTGATTTTTTTCTCTCCGAAAAAAAATATATAGAGTTGGAGTTCGCGTCGGAGGGTCTGTTGGGGGCCCACGAGGTAGGGGGGCGCGCCCTGGAGGCGGGGCGCGCCCCCCACCCTCGTGGACAGGGTGTGGGCCCCCTGGTCTTCATCTTTGGCGAGGATTTTTTATTATTTTTTCTAAGATGTTCCGTGGAGTTTCAGGTCATTCCGAGAACTTTTGTTTTCTGCACATAAAACAACATCCTGGCAATTTTGCTGAAAACAACGTCAGTCCGGGTTAGTTCCATTCAAATCATACAAGTTAGAGTCCAAAACAAGGGCACTTATCACAAGTGGCAATATAAAGTGACGTTCCCTCGTATTAAGATTTTGTGCATCCAACTATAAAAGCGCATGACAACCTCTGCTTCCCTCTGCGAAGGGCCTATCTTTTATTCTTGTTCTATACCTTATGCAAGAGTCATGGTGATCTTCACCTTTCCTTTTTACATTTTATCCTTTGGCAAGCATATTGTGTTGAGAGATTATATATATATATATATATATATATATATATATATATATATATATATATCCAATTGGATGTAAGGCGTCATGAACTAGTATTGTTGACATTACCCTTGAGGTAAAAGGTTGGGAGGCGAATCTATAAGCCCCTATCTTTCTCTGTGTGTGATTAAAACTTTGAACCCATAAATATCGCGTGAGTGTTAGCAATTGTGAAAGACTAAATGATAGTTGAGTATGTGGAGTTTGCTAAATCAAAGCTCTGGCATAGACTCTTCCTGAAAATAAGATGAATTGTAATTGTTTGATGACTGATAACACGGTTTGTTAGTTTTCAAGAAAGTTTATGATCTATACTTTAAACATGTGAATAGCTTGTTACTTGATCATGAGAAGCTTTATGAGATGAGCTACTGTTATGATATATAATCTTGCTAGAAAAGGTGATTGAAATTATCATTGATCAAACTTGTACACATGCTAGCATACACACTTCATAAATTCTTTCTTTTATCATTTACCTACTCAAGGACGAGCAGGAATTAAGCTTGGGGATGCTGATACGTCTCCAACGTATCAATTATTTATGAAGTATTCATGCTATTATATTATCTGTTTGGGATGTTTATGGGCTTTATTAAACACTTTTATATTATTTTTGGGACTAACCTATTAACCCAGAGCCCGGTGCCAGTTCCTGTTTTTTTCCCTTGTTTTAGTGTTTCGCAGAAAAGGAATATCAAACGGAGTCCAAACAGAATGAAACCTTCGGGAGCGTGATTTTTGGAACGAACTTGATCCAGGAGACTTGGAGTTGAAGTCAAGGAAGCTTCGAGGTGGCCACGAGGTAGGGAGGCATGCCCCCCATCCTCGTGGGCCCCTCGTGGCTCCCCTGACCGACTTCTTTCGCCTATATATATCCATATAGCCTAAAAACATCGGAGAGCAGAATAGATCGGGAGTTCCGCCGCCGCAAGCCTTTGTAGCCACCAAAAACCAATCGGGACCCTGTACCATCACCCTGCCGGAGGGGGGAACCCTCACAGGTGCCCATCTTCATCATCCCGGCGCTCTCCATGACGAGGAGGGAGCACTACAAAAAAATACACTTCCGTGATGATACGTGTTTGTCACAGTAGGTCACGTTTTTTGTCATGCATGTACATCCATGACAAATTTATGACAAAATCAAGATAGTCATACCTGTGCTGTCGTAGAAGTGTTCCATGACATTACCAAAATTATCATCACGGAAGTCTCCACTTCCATGACGATAAATCGCGCGTCACAGAAGTGCTTTCGTCAAGGGCATCCACCGTAACGGATTGCCGTTAAGCTATCGGGTCGGGTTTTGGATCCGATAACCCGTTAACAGCCCCGACCAATGGGGATTTTCCACTTGTAAAATCATCATTGGCTGGAGGAAACACGTGTCGACTCATCGTTGGGACAGATGTCATCCACTCATTGGACATAAGGCGCCTATGATACGTCGACACGTGGCAGGCCCAACAGAGGCCCATTCCTGTGAAAAGGCCGGCATGTTTGACTTGGTAAAAAGGTGGCGGGCCGACCCATGGAAAGCCTGTTAACGGCCTGTTCGCATATAGCCCATTTACGGCCCGCTAACCCAAGGCCACATTACGCCCTATCCGAATTAGGCCTAGTAGCGTCATCCGGCCATCCAATATGATTCCAGCCCGTTTTCGCCGGCCCATGTATGGACCATGACGTCTTCGCCCATATGAGGCCCTATGTAACTCTTGGCCTATTAACGGCCGTGGTGAAATTGGCCCGCAATGAACAGTGTATCACTTTACACCCATTAACGGTCCGTGGTGAAACTGGCCCATAATGAACAGTGTATCACTTTATACCCATTAAGGGCTCGTTATTCAGTTGGGCCGTTTCCAGCAAATGTTATCTTTCAGCCTTCTCAGAGCCCATTTATTCTTGGGCTCATTTCAAAGATTCGCTTACTTACGGCCCGCATCGTCATTTTCGCTTAGGGCCAAATTCAGCCCGTGGTTACATCGGCCCGTTTGTGGTCCATTAATACATTGGGCCATTTTCATAGCGTCATCAAATACGGCCTATTAACGATGGCCCGTTATGGTCATACGGCCCGTATAAGGCCCATTGATGATACGGCCCGTAGAAGCACCATTGTTTCTACGGCCCATAGAAGGCCCATTGTTTTTACGGCCCGTAGAAGGCCCATTGTTTCTACGGCCCGTAGAAGGTCTACTGTTTCTATGGCCCGTAGAAGGCCCACTGTTTCTACGGCCCGTAGGAGGCCCAGTGTCACTATAGTCAATATTAGCCCATGGTAATTGTGGCCTAGTTTTAAAAAGAACTGCACTTACTACAAGCAAACAAATAAACAAGACAACAAGGAAATAAATAAGCAAGCAACTTATGCTAGGCTATCACGGCTGTTACACATATTACATCCACTGGGCATCAAAGTTCGCCACCAGTGCAAATATAGGGAACAAAGCAGCATATCATATACACTGGTTGTCAAAGTTGGTGACCAGTGCAAATAAACGCCGTAGCAAAACAAATCCAGAACTGAACCCACTTCAGAAGATCTCAATAAACAATCTCCTGGGTACCCATAATGCTGTCAAGATGCTTAGCAAGCTTATTAACTTTCTCTTGTTTGGCGCTTAAATCCTCCAGCGCTTGTCGTTGCACGTAAAATATGCATCTGAATTCTGCAGGGCTTCCTCGGTCCTTGACTTCTTGTCACAAAGACATCGATCGATGTCTTTCAACTTGAAGTTGAGACTCAAGAAGATGAACTGATTCAGCAGCGAGTTCAAGAGCTTGTGCGGCGAGAGTGGCCGAGAACTTCGAACACTACATCAAGACAGGACTTTTGGGTTCCCTCACCGTCGTCAAGATAGTTTTATCAGCTTTCTTGGAGATCAACAGGATGTCTCACTATCTTGAACCTTATCTACATTACTTCCTTTACCATTGGATAACAGTACTGTTCTCCAATATTTTGTCCACATTCTAAAAGAGAAACAAGCAGACACATCACATGTTTACCATGTTGTATATGAAACTCATTTTGGTAAATGAGTTTAGTAGTAAAGTGGAAAGGATAACAACATGAAACAAAGATATATCTATGTACCATGGTCACTTTATGGTCTATATCATTCTAGTCTTTGTTGCCAAATCAAGATAGAGACACAGTTCAAATAATATTTGTTCAAGACAAGGCAGAATAGACAGAATATAAGTGTGGGTAACTATAGAGCAATAACAACACTTGTAATGTGCATGACATGAGAACATAACTGTTTATTCAATTGAAACTAAAATCAACATAGAGCAGGTTACAACAGCAAACCAGTTAAAGACACAGGTTTAAAACATACCTGTTGCGCCATTGGAGTTTCAATTCCATCCTTCAAATTTCAAAATAGTTGGTATGAGTAAATACAGTAACGCAAGAGCAAAGGAGTATGAACCATAGCTACAGAACCTGACCTGAGAACAAATCTTCTTCTCCTTTAAGCGTTCTCTGTCCAAAAGGGATTCGGAGTGGTGGTCCTCGTGCTTTGGGCACTGCAGTTCCCTTACTAACCGCTCGTGTTTGGGTACTCTATGGTGGAGACGGTGTTGTGTCAACTAGAACTGGGTTACTATCTGCCGGGGTTGGGGTTAGAAGGGGTGTAGCTGGTTCTCTGTCCAACTAGGTAGGGGTACAATATGCGAGAGTCTAGGTTATGTGTGGTGGATCTGGTCCTTGGGCAAGTACAACCGTGGTTCTATCTGCATCAACTGGTAGCACTATCTTTTCTGAAGACCGTGTTGTTACTCCCTTAGATACTGCCATCACGCTCCCCAATTCAAATGGCTGATAAACAAGAAAAGTAATTGAAAGTATAGACATTGTATGATAGACAGGTGCAATGGATAGTAGGGAATAAAAGAGGGCATGAAATAATTCATATTTATGTTGTCTAACCAAACAGGATAGCATGACACAATTTCACATATATGATGGCTAACTAAACAGGATAGCATGACACAATTTCACATTATGATGGCTAACTAAAAAAGATGGAAAGACATAGCTCAAAATATGAGACTATGTGTCGGGGAAGCTGGTCGAGTCCCACGAACACCTATGGGACCTGGCGGACCGAGTCCCTTGTGGTTCGATGGGGGCGGAGATTGCACAAAGAGTGGATCGAGGCGATGCACACGAGCAGTTTACCTAGCTTCGGAGCTCTCCGGAGAGATAATACTCCTACTGCTGCTTGGTTGATTATATTGTGTTCTTGCTAGGGAGCAATGGGAGCTACAAAACCTAGCCTGAGTGAGTGTGGTCTCGAATGAGTCGAACGAACCGAACGGAGCCGAACCCCTTCTACGTTGCGCATGGGCCTCCTTTTATAGGCTCAAGGGGTCACCACAGGTGGCAAGTAGACAGGGGTAAAACAGGAAAAACAGTAGTTGGTACACCGCCTTGTATAGTGTACAATGAACTATACCTAACTCTGACGGCAAGGGACAAGATTAATAAATGCCCGTCCCTGTCGCCTAAACAGTGCAACAGGGACCGTCAAGTGCACCATTGTTTGCCACGATGGTAAGCTTGTCGCCGCTTATCGCTGCTCCCGCTGGCTGCACAGCCCTTTGACACGCTGCGTGCTCGGAGTAGCCCCACGGCGACACGCTGGCGGATGAGCTGGAGCGGAGATGAAGAGAGGTTGCTGCGCTGCAAGCGCCTTTGCCGCGGCTGAATCCTTGTCGCGCTTTGGGAGCTTGTCGCCGCCAGCCTTCCCGGCAAGCTCCTCTTGCCGGGTCTTGTTTCTTCGTGCCTTGAGTGGCCTTCCCGCAAGCTCCTCTTGCCGGGCCTTGAATACTTTGTTCTTGAATGGCTCCAAAGGAGCCGCGGAGGACCTTGGCGGTCACTAGGCCAGCCCGCCGCTGGGTGTTGCGACTGCCCGTGCGAAGTTAGGGATACTAGGGTACCCTACTCTAGTACACCGGCAGGAGCCTCGGCTCGGGCCACACACGCGCCGAGCTCATTGGCCAGGCCCAAAACAGTGCATGGGCACGCGTGGCCTAGATCGCAGATTATTCGCCTCGACCCACCACGCCTCCCATTTAACGGCACGCCCAGACGTGGCGCGTGGGAGAGATCGGGGCTTTCTTTAATGGGTAAAGAGGAACGCCGCCTCTCTCCTCCTTATAAGCAGGGAAACAGGGCAGGACACCCACTTGCCATTGCTGTCACATCAAAACCACCGCCGCTCCCCTTCTTCTCAAACCAAGAGAGCGACGCCCGCCCCATTGCCACCGGCGCCATCAACGCCGTTGGATTCCTCCACCACCTCCGCCATGGGCCCGAAGGCCGACAAGGGGAAAGGCGTGAAGTCGACCGAGGCGCAGCGGCTCGCGGCGCTGCGGAAGGAGCGGGTCACCTTCGACCCGCTGCTCGACGCAAAGGAGCTGCGGGAGCTGTACTACCTCTTCTGGTCGACGGAGACGCGGGCGCACCCGCGTACGAGGGTGATCTCCGCCGCCACATCCGAGAAGGTTTCCGTCGGGTATCCCTTCTTCGCTTTTCTCATCTGCGGGCTCTCGCCCGCTTTTTTCAATTCTTTGCGACATCATGAACACATACGGCCTCCGCCTCCTTGATTTCAGCCCCAACGCCGTCCTCACCATGGCGGTTTTTGCACACCTCTGCGAGAACTTTGTCGGAGTCCACCCAAATGTAGCCCTCTTCCGCCACTACTTCATGCCCCGTGTTGAGAGAGGAGAGCCGCTTGCCGGAGGGATTGCTTGGATCTCCAGGATCGGCAAGAAAGAAGCGTACCTGGAAGGAGAGCTTCGCAGCAAGTGGGAGGAGTGGAGAGCCGATTGGTGTTGGATTATAGAGGAGGACCCACAGCCTTTCACTGCCCTGCGCCAACATCCCATAGTGCGCGGCAACGATTGGAGCAACTTGGCGCCGGAGGATGCCAAGTTGAAGATTGCCGTGACCCGGATCTTGCGCCTTAGGCATGCCGGGCTTACTGTAGGTGCTGTTGCCGCGGATTTCCTTTGCCGCCGCATTGCGCCCTTGCAGGAGAGGGGAAGGCCTGCTTGGGAATTCCAAAACGCGACGGACATCATGAGGCTGCGTCCGGGCCTCAATTGGAACTTCACCGTCTTGGAGCTGGATGCGATGCTGCTGGAGCTGTTCAAGCCTGACCCAGATTGGCCCGAGTGGTTCATGCTGCCGAGGGGGGTCGTGCCTTTGTGCAACAACTCGTCGCTGACCGCATCCGCAGGCGATGATGCGTTGCCAGCGATTCCCATGGAATCGCTCCAACCAGCAGGAGCCCGCCGACGACATCGTGTTGCAGTTCTTCGACAACTTGGAAGAAGTGCCGATGCGCGCCGACGAGCAGAGGTGGCTCACCCGCGACACCACCGAGCAAGAGATGGTGCGCATGGCCACAAGGTTGGAGGAGGCGGCAGCAGCTGCTGCCGCTGGCGTGTTTGGGTTCACCGTTGAGGAGGCAGAGGCAGCCGAGGCGGCAAGCCTTGCCGATCGAGAGGAGTTTGCCGGCGAGGAGGAGCAGGCCGAGCCCGACGCTGAGCCGAACGAACCTGCCGGGGGCGCCCCCCTCCGCCTTCGGGTAGCTTGCCGCAGGAGGAGCCCGCGGCCCCGCCAAGAAGGCGCCTCCGCAAGACCGGAGAAGTGGCGGGGCGGCAGACGGGCCAACAGCCATCTCGCCGCGCGCCGCGCTCCACCGCGGCAAGCTCTGTTGCCGCGGGAGCGCCTCATGCCACCACAGCAACTGGAGCGGGGCCGTCGGGGACCATGGCTCCCGCACCCGCCAAGCGTCTGAGGGAGCCTACTCTTCCAGCTCGTCGCATCGGAGGTGGAGCGGAACTCGACTTTTCCGCTCTCAGCTCCGAGGAAGAAGAAGAAGAGTAAGATCTTGTCGCTGTACTTATAATTCTTCAAATTGCTGTTTTGTCTTGTATCTGATTTGCTTCACCCTGAACTCTTTCCTTTTTCAGGACGCTGGCTCAGAGAGCGTCAAAGAGAGCCAAAACTCCGGTGGTTGCCATCAAAGACGATCCCCCCGCGGCGACAGGAGGCGCGTCTGAGACTCCCTTGCCGGACCCGGCAACTCTTCTTCAGAGCAGCCCCCAGCACAGCCCCCAGCGTAAGTAATTGGTTTATTTCTTACGGTTAGGTGTGCTTGGGTGCTCCTCCTTTACTGATATCTGGCTTGTTGAATTGTGCAGGAGCAGAGCAGCCTCATCAGGAGGCCCCGGAGGTCACTCCCGAAGTTCTGTCTTTTTCAACTACGCCGCCAAGGGAGAACTCTCCGCCAAGGGAGCACTCTCCGGCAGGGGAGGCCTCTCCGACAAGGGGAGCTTCTCCGACAAGGGGCAGCGCCGACGACCCTCCAGTGGTGGAGACCGCGGCTACAGATCCCATTGCAGGTAATCTTCTTAAAAATTTCCCTTGGGTTCTTTTTCTTCTGTTCTTCTTTTTGAACATTTGCTTGACTTGTTCTTTCTTTTTCTGATCATCAAATCCATCTGCCGGAGAGCCGATGGAGACTGAGGTTGCCGGCGAGGAGGACGCGCGCAGCAACAATGACGACGCCGCCAACATGGAGGAGGAGGCCAGCGCCGATGGGTCCGCCGGCGAGGAGGCCGCCAAGGCTGCTGGCGCAGAGGCTGGGGAGGGGTCTGGTGATCGTACTGACGACCCAGAGGCCGCAGGAGCGCCAGGCGCTACGCCGACCGCCGATCCCTCCGCCACCGATGCAGCACCCAACTCCGAAGAGCCCCAGCCTGGCGCCTACCTGAAGGCCGGCGACGGTGTCTTCATCAAGCTTCCATGGGCGTCGAGCTCCAGGGCGCCGGTCGAGGGAGAGACCTTCGACGAGGAGCTGCTCGCCTCCGCTGGGCTATCCTGGTTGACGCGCCAAGCAGCAGCAGTGGCGAGTCTGAGGAAGAGCAGCTGCTGAAGAGGCTGCTGTCGCTCTACCGCGCCCGACAAGCCAAGCTGGAGTCGCGGGAGGCACTTGTCGCGAGGGCGGGAGCTGACATGGAGAAGCGCGCAGAAGAGCTCCGGCGCGCCAACAAGGAAACTCTCCGGGACGTAGCAGAAGCGCGGGAGCAACTTGCTGAGGAGCGCACGGCCTTCATCCTGGAGAAGGCCGAGGTCGAGGAGCAGCAAAGGCTTGCCGGCGAAAAGCTCTTCAAGAAGAAGGTGGTGGCGCAGCGGAAGATCAACCTCGACAGCTATGAGGAAGATCTTGCTTGAAGCAATCAATTGGCGGAGCACTCAAGGAGGCAAAGGACGCCGCCGCAGCTGCCGAGGCCGCCAAGAAGGAATTGGAGGCAGGGTGGCGAGCTGAGGCCACCCCTTCAAGAGCGGCGAGGAGGTCACCGGGCTGAAGCGCGAGCACGAGAAGGACGCCTATACTCTTGGTGAGTTGCAGGGTCGTTTCGCTGAGAAGACCAAGAGCTCGACGCCGCCAAGGACTCCAAAGCGGATCCTGAGCTGAAGCTGTCCACCCTGACGGAGACACTGGACGGCGCCAAGGAGCGGGAAGTGGGTTTGCTGGAGAAGATCAAGGCTAATGAGGAGCTGTTGGCGAATGCCACGAACACCCACAGCACCTTCAAGGAGAACGTGATGCACTGGACAGAGGGCCTTGTGGATACTACCGCCGCCATTGACCAGGAGCTGATGGAGATGGGGATGGTGGATCTCGGGTACTCCACCGACGAGCATCTCCAGCCCAGCGCCAAGCTCAGCCTGTTCTTCAAGAGCGTGTTGACGGCTCTCCAGCGGCTCCGGGAGGAAATCCCAAAGCAGCTGGCCGACGAGTCGCGCCAAATCTGTGCAGGGGCTCTTGAAGGTGGCGATGAAGGTGGCCTTCCGTAATCCAGCGTCGGCCTTCGCCAATCCTCAAGTCCTGCCGCCAACTACTGATGTTGAAGCGCCAAGGCCCTTGTCGCACCCATTGTGGACAGGGTGAGCGGAGTCAAGAGGGTTGATGGCGCCGCGCAGAGACTAGGCCGCTAAGTTTATCTTTCCCTTGTCGCGCAGACCTGTTCAGAGAACAATTTATTAGATCTGCGACAAGTCATTTTGTAATATACTCTATCTTAGGCAAACGATCGCAATGTTATTTCCTTTACTCGATTCCTTCCTTTGTATGTTTGTGCCCACGCCTAGGTAACTTGTCGTATGCTGGCACCTTTTTCATGAATGGCTGAGTGCGGAACGTCAGCAGCCTGTTGGCGATGCCGCCTCCGACAAGCAACCTTGTCGCAACTAGTTGCAGCGCACTTAAGTTGTTGAGCGGACTCGAAACAAAGTAAGGGTGCGACTAGCTACGAGTTGGTTCCTCCGCGCACAGGTTTTCCATACAAAGTACTATCGCTCGAGGAAGATAACTTAAAATTTAAAACTGATTGCTTAAACTTAGCAACTTAGCTTTTCTCGTTGCTCGCTTCGGCAAGCGATACTTCCTCGAAGCGGCACTCGGTGGCCCACACCATTATCTTCCCTTCCCCCGCTAACTTGTGGGCGGATGAACCTTCCTTTCTTATGAGAAGAAAGAAGAGAAAAAAGTTATGGAGCCTAGTGGCTCGTTATCGCCACGGGTGCAGATGTTGTACAAAATGTCGATAATACATGCAAAATAATGATGAAAGCATGAAATTGACAAGTTGCACGCAATCACACAAGCTTTATCGATGCACGTGGTCTGCGCCGGCTTTGTACAAAGGATTACATGCAACATCGGCAAGACTTGTGTAAAAGGGTGGTTGCCGAACAGGTTCCGAGAAACGCGCCTATGGGTAAAACTTACGAAGATGCTCTATATTCTAGGAATTGCTCACCGAACGCCATCTTCGGTCTCAAAGCGGACAGCGCCAGCCTAGTGACTCGTTTCACCCGATAAGGGCCTTCCCACTTCAAGGCCAACTTGTTGGAATTCTTGGAGGATTGAACACGCCAAGAACAAGGTCGCCTTCCTCGAAACTTCGGCATTAACTGCGGCTATGGTAGCGGCGCAAAGCTTCTTGGTAACTTGCAGCTCGTCAGCAGCTCAAGACGATCCTCCTCAAGGAGCGGGCGTCATCTTGTCGCAGCTGCTCTTGCTCAAGCTCATCAAAAGCAAGCACTCGAGGTGACCCGTGACACGAGTTCCGTGGGGAGAACTGCCTCTGCTCCATAGACTAGAGCGAAGGTGTCGCCAGTGGCTCGATTTGGCGTCGTCTGATCGACTAAAGAACCACCGCAGCTCCTCAATCCAGTTTCTTCCGCACTTGTGCAGCCCGTCGAAAGTTCGGTCTTGAGTCCTCGCAGCACTTCAGCGCTTGCCCTCTCGCTTGACCGTTGCTTCTCGGTGAGCAATGGAAGCAAAGCAGACCTTGGCGCCAAGATCTTGGACGTCTTGCATGAAGGTGCGACTCGTGAATTGGGTGCCGTTGTCGGTGATGATCCGGTTAGGAATCCCAAAATGGCAAACAATTGACCAAGAACTTGACTGCTTTGTCTTGTCACCTTCCTCATCGCTTCCACTTCCGCCACTTTGTGAACTTGTCGATTCATGACGTACAAGTACTCAAAGCCCCGACAGCTCGGGGGAAGGGGCCGAGGATGTCGAGCCCCCAGACCGAAAATGGCCAGGATAAAGGGATCGTCTGGAGAGCTTGAGCTAGCTGGTGTATCTTCTTTGAATGGAACTGGCACGCTTCACTCTTGGTTACTTGTGCAGCTGCATCCTGGAGGGCTTCCGGCCAGAAGAAACCTTGCCGGAAAGCTTTGCCGGCAAGTGCTCTTGCGCCAATGTGGTGACCACATATGCCTCCGTGTATCTCTGCCAACAGCTTCTGTTCATCTTCCCGGCAAATACACTTCAATTTCACTCCGTTGAGTCTTCTTCTGTACAGGATGTTGTCAACAAACTGGTACATACTTGAGTGACGGGCTACTCTTTCCGCTTCTTCTTGCTCTTCGGGAAGTTCTCCTGTCTGAAGAAAATGGATGATCTGCTGCACCCATGTTGGAGCTTGCGGCTCGACAACAAGGACTAAAGGCACATCTGCCGCTGCGGGAACATCAGCTTCCACGGCAAGAACCTGTGGTTCGGCCGGAGCTTGATGATCCCCGGCAAGCTTGCCGGAGCAAAACTTGTCGGGAGCGTCTACTTCAACGAAGCAAACCCTAGGGCTTGTCGGAGCAGACTGCTCCTCAGCGATATCTGCGTTGATTTTGGGGACCTTTTTGGCGGCGGCTTCAGGAAGCTCTGCCGGAAAGTAGTCACCAGAAACCAACTTCCTCTTCTTGCTTTGTCCGGTTGATGGTGTTACAGTTGGTTGAGTCAGCTTGAGCACAAAAATTCCTGGTTCCACAGGTAACTTGAGTGCAGCACACTTTGACAGGCCATCAGCAATATCATTCTGAGCTCTTGGAACATGTTCCATTTGCAGGCCTTCAAAGTGCTCTTCTAGCTTTCTCACTTCGTCAACGTAGGCTTCCATCAATGGACTCTGATAATCTTTGTTTAGTTGGCGGACGACAAGCTGCGAGTCACCCCCGACGATAAGCTTCTTGATCCCAAGGTCCACTGCAATCCTGAGACCGGCAAGCAAACCTTCATACTCGACAGTATTATTTGTTGCTTGCTCCTTGGGAAAGTGCATTTGGACTATGTATTTGAGGTGTTCTCCGGTGGGTGCGATAAGCAGCACGCCGTCACCGGCGCCTTGCAGCGAGAAGGCACCATCAAAATACATCAGCCATTCCTTACTTGCTTCCTTGACGGGGATGCTCGTCTCTGGAATTTCTTCATCTTGCGTTGGCGTCCATTCTGCTATAAACTCTGCAAATGCTCTGCTTTGGATAGTTGAAGTGCTTTCAAACTTGAGGCCAAAGCTTGACAGTTCCAGCGCCCACTCGACAATCCTGCCTGTTGCTTCTGGATTTTGCAGTATCCTCTTCAGCGGAAAGCGAGTGACAACTGTTATCTCATGTGCTTGGAAGTAATGGCGCAGCTTTCTCGAGGCCATGAGGAGGCGAAAAGCAGTTTCGCACACCGAATACCTTGACCTAGCCCCAGAGAAGGGAACCGACAAAGTAGACTGGGCGCTGCACCATCCTTTTCTGCATCTTCTCGCAATCCTGCGCAGATCCGTCCATGTTGGGACCAGAGCTCGACGGCGAAGCCCCCTGCTTGTCGCTGGATGTATCTGCCTCGGTTGCCGGCTCATCATCTGCCTCCCTTTCCGCTACTAACGCAACACTAACCACTTGATTGGTTGCCGCTATATAAAGCAGCAACTTCTCTTGTGGCCTAGGTGCGACAAGTATTGGAGTGGAGGACAGGTACCTCTTCAAGTCCTGCAGCGCAACCTCCGCTTCGGGAGTCCATTTCATTGACCTGCCTTTTCAAAATCTTGAAAATGGCAGGCGCGCTCAACTGACCTAGAGATAAACCTGCTGAGAGCAGCCACGCAACCGGCAAGCCTTCTTACATCCTTGACGCGCTTTGGTGCTTCGATCTGTTCAATGGCCTTAATCTTGTCGGGGTTGGCATCAATTCCCCTCTGAGACACGAAGAACCCGAGAAGCTTGCCGGAGGGAACTCCAAACACGCACTTCTCGGGGTTGAGCTTGAGGTTGATCTTGTGCAGATTTGCAAAGGTCTCATCCAAATCTTGAACCAGAGTTGCTTTGTCTTTGCTCTTGACCACTATGTCATCCATGTAGGCTTCTACATTTCTATGCATTTGCGGCTCAAAAGCGTCATGGACTACTCTTGCAAACGTTGAACCAACATTCTTCAAACCGAAGGGCATCCGTATGAAGCAGTATGTGCCACACGGTGTAATGAATGCGGTTTTCTCTTCATCCTCTTCTGCCATGAAGATCTGATGATATCCTGAATATGCATCAAGAAATGAAAGAAAATCACATCCAGCCGTGGAGTCAACAATCTGGTCGATACGTGGCAGGGGAAATGGGTCTTTGGGACAAGCTTTATTAACATCTGTGAGGTCAATACAAAGTCTCCATTTCCCATTTGCCTTGCGTACAACTACCGGATTGGCCAACCACGTGGGATGGAGCACTCCTCTGACAAGGCCTGCTGCTTCCAGTTTCTTGATCTCTTCTGCTATGAACTCTTGGCGCCCACCGCTGCTTCCTAACTTTTTGCTTGACGGTCGCGCATGAGGACAGACAGCTAGGTGGTGCTCAATTACTTTTCTGAACGCGGGAATGTCGACGGTTGCCATGCAAACACATCGACATTCGCCATGAGGAAAGCAACGAAGCGACTTTCCTATTTAGGGTCAAGCGTGGCACCGATGGTGAAGGTACCACCGGTGCCGTCCTCCTTGACGGGCACCTTCTTGGTCTTCGTGGAGCTGCCATCATTTTCTTGCACTTGCGGTGGAGCTCGATGGTGCGTCCTCGACGGTAGCGCAGCACCAAGAAGTGCGCTTGCCGGAGTGGGCATCGAGCTCTTGCCGGACAAAGTGGTCTTCTTCTTCCCCGGAGCTTCAAATGCAAGTGATTTGCTATCCGTCATGCTGCTGCATCCCAGTAAATCTTGTCGGCGCAGATAAGAGCATCTTTCTTGTCGCCATGAACAGAAATGACACTTATCGGGCCGGGCATCTTGAGCAGATTGTATGCATAATGAGAGGCTGCCATGAACTTGGCGAGTGCTAGACGGCCAAGTATCCCATTGTAGGGCAATGGGAAATCAGCAACGTCGAATGTGACCCTCTCAGTCCTAAAGTTTAGCTCACTGCCAAATGTCACCAGCAATGTGATCATCCCTTTCGGCTTGCTCCTTCCTGGGTTGATTCCTTGGAAAGTGCCAGTCTCTTCGAGCTCGCTGTCAGGGATTTGAAGCTTCTGGAGCACTGCAGAGGAGATCAGGTTCAAGCCGGCTCCGCCGTCAACCAACATCTTAGTGACTGTGAGGTTGCGGATAGTTGGTGAGACCAACATCGGCAAGCACCCGACCGCAGTTATGCGATCAGGGTGGTCCTCAATATCAAAGATGATGGGCGTGCTGGACCACTTCAGAGGCCTGCGTGACTCTACGGATGGTTCTGCTGCATTAACCTCCCTCATCCATTGCTTGAGTTGGAGGTGTGAGGTATGCAGAGAAGCACCACCGTCAACGCAGAGAACCTCCGTGGCTTTCTGAACTCCTGCTCATCAGCTTCATCGTCTTCCATGTCTTCATCGTCATCATCGTCTTCATCCTTGTCGCGGCCGCGGGGAGGTCTGTCTCCTTGCCGCTGCTTGGCCTTGCCGTGGCGTCCTCCCCGGCCGGGTCGCTTCTTGCTAGCTGCCACAACACCTTCCGGGGCCTTCTCCTTGTCTCGCCGCTCGTACTCAGCCTTAGTACTGTTTGTTGGAGCTGTCCGGCTTGTCGGCGGCCGCCACAGCTTGGCGGTCGGTGTCAGCGGCAACCTCCTTGCCGGAACCACTAGCTTTGGCCTTCTTGGCGCCACCTCCGTTGCCGGACTGCTCGACAACTAGTACTTCTTTGCTCTTCTTCTTTCTGTTGTTCCGCCGCCAGCTCTTCTTTGCCGGGGCGGTTTCCTCACTATCAGATCCTTCTTCAACATTCTCTCCTGGGAGTCTTCTCCCTTCTTCAGCACGTGCACACTTGTCGGCCAAGGCATACAGTTCACTGACGTCCTTGACTTTGCACATCGCCATCTCCTCCCTCATCCTGCAGTTCCGCACGTTCTGATGAAACGCGCTGATCATCGCGGCAGGGTGGACATCTGGGATGTTGTAGTGCACACGGCTAAATCTCTGAATGAACTTGCGCAGGGACTCTCCTTCCTTCTGGGCGAGCAGGTGAAGGTCACTCTCTTGGCCATGAGGCTTGTGGCCGCCTGTGAAGGCGCCGACAAACTGATGGCACAGATCTGCCCAAGAAGATATGGAACTATCCGGCAAGTGCATGAGCCAAGATCTCACATTGGGCTTCAGTACCAGCGGGAAGTAGTTGGCGAGGATCTTGTCGTCTCGTCCCCCCGCAGCTTGCACCGCAATGGTGTAGATGCTGAGGAACTCCGATGGATGTGTCCTGCCATCATACTTCTCTGGCGCATTTGGCTTGAAGTTTTTCTTGTCGGGCCACTGGACTTGCCGCAGCTCACGGGTGAACGCAGGGCAACCTTCCGCGTACGGCAAGTCACCTGGTTCCCCTGGCGCATGCATGTCAACAGCGGGCCCGGCGCGCTGGTCGGATTGACGCCGCGCTTCTCTTCGGTGCTCGATGCGAGTTCGAGCGTCTTCTTGTTGCCGTTCTTGAAGAACTTGGCGCTGATCACGGCGAGCTCGTGGATCCGATGACGCGGTGGAGTCGCTGTCGAGGTGGATCCGAGGAGCTGGTGATCTTGGCCTTCGGGAAGGGGAGTGCATGGTGGTTGCGCCCCCGCAGGTTTCGTCGCCACCGGCTCGTGCCTTGTCGTCTCGCCGCGGCAAGGACGCAGTTGGTTGCCGCGGAACGTCGCCGTTGGCAAAGCCGATGAGACTCTGGATGGTGGCCCTCCATTCGTCGACCTTGTCGGCCGTTGGAGGGTAGTCTAGAAGCAGTTGAGCTCTCGCCAAGGCTTCTGCTGGAGTGGTGGGTGGCAATGGCGTACGGTGCGAGGAACGGGATGTGCTCGGACTTCTAACCAAGTTAGGAGGAGCAGCATCCCATCCAAGCGATCGTACTCCGCTCATACCAGCATGCTGGCGTGCATGCGGGTCTCGAGGGCCTCGGGATCCTCCAACTTGGCCTTGATCCAACGAGCGTATGGTGCTGCGAGCATCATGACGCTGTCGGTCCTGTACCTCCTGAGATGGACGCGACACGTATTCGGACGCCGAAGCCTGCGCCGCCTTGTCCTTGGACCTGGCGACGTCGTGGGCTCCCTCGACGACGCCCGTTCCTCCGCCAGCGTCTTCCCCACCACTCGTCAGCTCCGGTGGTGGTGGGTTTGACGCGGACGGCTCTACTGCCGCCGAAGCCTTCTTCTTCGGTGGCATGTTGACAAAGATGATGAAGAAACTGCTCGTGTGAACGCCGGATCAGGTTCACACAGCCTCGACGCCCCCTATCTGGCGCGCCAAAGATGTCGGGGAAGCTGATCGAGTCCAACTAACACCTATGGGACCTGGCAGACCGAGCCCCTTGTGGTTCGATGGGGGGCGGAGATTGCACAAAGAGCGGATCGAGGCGATGCACACGAGCAGTTTACCCAGCTTCGGAGCTCTCCGGAGAGATAATACTCCTACTGCTGCTTGGTTGATTATATTGTGTTCTTGCTAGGGAGCAATGGGAGCTACAAAACCTAGCCTGAGTGAGTGTGGTCTCGAATGAGTCGAACGAACCGAACGGAGCCGAACCCCTTCTATGTTGCGCATGGGCATCCTTTTATAGGCTCAAGGGGTCACCACAGGTGGCAAGTAGACAGGGGTAAAACAGGAAAAACAGTAGTTGGTACACCGCCTTGTACAGTGTACAGTGAACTATACCTAACTCGACGGCAAGGGACAAGATTAATAAATGCCCGTCCCCTGTCGCCTAAACGAGGCTGTGAGGACCGTCAAGTGCACCATCGTTTGCCACGATGGTAAGCTTGTCGGCGCCGCTTATCGCTGCTCCCGCTGGCTGCACAGCCCTTTGACACGCATGTTCGAGTAGCCCCGCGGCTACGTTGGCGGATGAGCTGGAGCGGAGATGAAGAGGTTACTGCGCTGCAAGCGCCTTGTCATGCTGAATCCTTTGTCGCTCGGGAGCTTGTCGCTCGCCAAGCCTTCCGGCAAGCTCCTCTTGCCGGGTCTTGTTTCTTCGTGCCTTGAGTGGCCTTTCCGCAAGCTCCTCTTGCCGGGCCTTGAATACTTTGTTCTTGAATGGCTCCAAAGGAGCCATGGAGGACCTTGGCGGTCACTAGGCCAGCCCCTGCCAGTGGGCTGCTTGTTGCCGTGCACGAGTTAGGGATACTAGGGTACCCCTACTCTAGTACACCGACACTATGTAAACAGGATGACATGACATAACTATATAATGTGTTTATTAAATAGGTTGGCATGCCATAATTCACATACATTCATGGATAGAATGCCATAATTCTAAATATGATGTTGTAAACACTAAACAGGATGAGATGATATAACTATATGATGTCTTTATTAAATGGGTTTCCATGCCATAATTCAGATAGATGATGTGTATGTACTATGTAAACATGATGGCATGATATAATTCAAATATATGATTTATACAGTAAGCAAGTAAGCAGATGTGTCACACCCTGATTTTCATGCCACTACACTTAAGATAACAATCATGATAAAATGTGGTTTGACAAAAACTTTTGAGTGTTTTGGACTTTGCCTTGATTGGTTTGTCTGCTGTTTGCAAGTGCTCTAAAAATCAAATAAATCCTCCAACTCCTATACTTCATCTCCTTGCTCCAAACTCTTGAACCAATGATCATGCCATGTGTATAGGACATAAAAATAATTTCTTACAAAAATAATTGGGCCAAATAGTATTTTAAAAAAAATTAGTTTTCCAAAAACCCTGAATTGAGGTTTGCACTACAAGTACTTAATTAAGGGCAGTAAAAATCTTTCAAAAATATATTTGACTCAGTATTAGATATAGGATACCCGAAACCACAAAAATATAATTTTAAAAGTTATTTACCTATTTTATTTAAAGGCTTTTCTTTAGGCCAGAAATGGTCTTTTATAGGTTAAAATTATTTTATGCTTTTAAAATATTTGGTAAAACCTAGGAAACTCAGTGGACATATATTGTCCATATATAAGAGTTTCAACACATGGTCATGTTCAAAATATTGGTTAAATCCCTCAAAAACCCTTTCTGGATATTTCAAGCTTTTGAAATATTTACAAAGGAAATTTTACAAAGGAAATATTCTCCAAAAATTCCAAGAAAATTCTAGCATGTCACATATGACATGTTTGATGATCTTGACAAGTATCATGTCATGGAGAAGAGTATAACCCCATTAAATCCCCTCAAAACCATTTCTGTCCATTTTGAAGTTTGAGCAACTTTACATTGCCAAACATGTCCAAATGTTCTCAAACCTTGTGAACATGCTCAAATGGTCTAATCATTCATCTAGACCAAATGGCACAAGTTGGAGGAAATGTTATATTGATCAAAGTGCCCCAAAACCCTTCTGTCGTAACCAAATTTGAACAACTCTACATTGCCAAGTGTGTCCTTTTGATCTGAATTTTTGTGGACATGTTCAAATCTCCAAGTGATGACACTACACCAAGTGGTGCATCAAGGAGAATGGTTTTGCATGACTAGATCTTGGAAAACAAATTTCTGTTGATTTCTAGGGTTTACAAAAGTTGCCTTGTCAACTTTGCCCAAATGAGCTTAAATTTGGTAGAACACACTATTTCTAAGTGCCATTCCATCCTGTTAATTATCGTGGCAAGTGGAATTAATTTTCTTGCCCAAACCAACAACAAACACCTTCTGCCATTTTTCCAAAATCATCATTTTGACCTCTTCCACTAATCTCCACGAGCCCAAGTTTTTACCATAGCTGAACCTGATCACCAGCAACCTCCAGTAGCTCCTCCTCTTCCAAAGCTCCATGATTGAGGGGTAAAATACCCCCATTTACATCCCTGGACAACCCCTCTCTCCCTCTTCTTCTACCTCTCTCTTCTCCTAGTGGTTCACCAGGGCATCCAAGGCCACCTCCCCTTTGTTTACTCACCCCACAAAGCACCAGACACTAGTGGAAACGCCCCTGCCAGATAAACAATGCCATGGCGTGTAGAGCTCGCGCTCTGGAGCATGATACAGTGCTCTCCGGCACTGTAGCACGCCCATTCCAAGGCCTCCCGTTGACCTTGGGCGCCGGAATCGTGTCCCCCGAGGCCGCCTCGGCGTCCACGACACGCAATGCTATCGGGCCCCTCCTCCCTTGCCCTCGCTTCGCCTCCTCGAAGCTCACCCGAAGGCTGGCTGGACGCGCCCATGGTGCACCGGTGCCCCCCCTATATAGAGCCTCCCCCCGAGCACTCCTCGACTCTTCTAGATCCCTTTCTCTCCCGTGCACCTCCCAGACACCATCCCTCTACCCCTAGTGCTCTCCTGCCCTCTCCATGGATGGAGTGCCGCCTCTGATGTAACGCCCCTGATGCGGCTATATCTCCCACGTGTCGAGGCACGACTTAGAGGCATAACCGCATTGAAAGCAATGTCGCAAGTGAGGTAATCTTCACACAACCCATGTAATAATTAAGGGAAAAGATACATAGTTGGCTTACAGTCGCCACTTCACACAGTACATAAATAAACATCCATCATCAGAGTACACTCAAGGTCCGACTACGGAACCAAAATAAAAGAAGATACCCCAAATGCTAACACAGATCCCGAATCGTCCCAACTGGGCACCACTACGATCATCAGGAAAAGACACATAAGTAACGACCACGTTCCTCGTCGAACTCCCACTTGAGCTCGGTTGAATCACCTGCTTGGCCTCATCGGAACCTGCAACTGTTTTGAAGTATCTGTGAGTCACGGGACTCAGCAATCTCACACCGCGAGATCAAGACTATTTAAGCTTAATAGGAAGGACAGAGTAGTAAAGTGGAGCTGCAGCAGCGACTAGCATATATGGTGGCTACATCGCAAAAGAGAGCGAGAAGAGAAGCAAAGCACGGTCGTGAAACTAGTAGCGATCAAGAAGTGATCTGAACTACTTACGTCGACATAACTCCAACACCGTGTTCACTTCCCGGACTCCGCCAAGAAGAGACCATCACGGTTACACACGCGGTTGATGTGTATTTTATATTGAGGTCAACTTCGGGTTTTCTACCACCGGACATTAACAAATTCCCATCTGCCTCATAACCGCGGGCACGGCTTTGAAAGATATTACCTGCAGGGTGTCCCAACAGCCCATTATAAGCTCTCACGGTCAACGAAGGATATTCCTTCTACCGGAAGACCCGATCAATCTCGGAATCCCGGACTACAAGACATTTCGACAAACAATAAAACAAGACCAGCAAAGCCACCCGAATGTGCCGACAAATCCCGATAGGAGCTGCACATATCTCGTTCTCAAGGCACACCGGATGGGCAAGACGTCGGGTTGGCATAGACCCTGGATTGCCGGGGCGCCGGACATCGCCAGAGTTGGACCAGCAATCGAAGGAGAACTGGCCCGGGGTTAAAATAAAGATGACCCTCGGCTCGCGAAAACCGGGGAAAAGGCTTAGGTGGCAAATGGTAAAACCAATGTTGGGCCTTCTTTGGAGGAGTCTTATTCAAAGCGAACTGTCAAGGGGTCCCATAAATCACCCAACCGTAAGGAACGCAAAATCAAGGAACATAACACGGTATGACGGAAACTAGGGTGGCAAGAGTGGAACAAAACACCGGGCATAAGGCCGAGCCTTCCACCCTTTACCAAATATATAGATGTATTAATTATAGCAGATATATATTGTGATATCCCCAATAAGTAAACATGTTCCAATAAGGAACAACATCTCCATGTTCCAACAAGGACAAACTTCAACTTCACTCGCAACTAGCAACGCTATAAGAGGGCTGAGCAAAGCGGTAACATAGCCAATCAACGGTTTGCTAGGAAAAGGATGGTTAGGGGCTGACATGGCAATATGGGTGGCATGATATAGCAAGTGGTAGGCATCGCAGCATAGGCATAGCAAAAGAGCGAGCAACTAGCATAGCAAAGATAGAAGTGATTTCGAGGGTATGGTCATCTTGCTCGCAATGTTCTCGAGTTGTCGAAAGCTTGATCCTCATAAGCGTTCTCAACAGGTTCCTCGCTCACGTACTCGTCTCCGGCTCTACCCAAAGCAACAACACAAACAAAGGAACCACAATAAATCACGGTGCAATGCACAATCAACATGATGCAAAACATGACATGATATGCGGGATGTGATATGCAATGCGTATATGCGCCCGGAAGGTAAATGATGAACCAGGCATCAACTTGGCAAACCAAGTATGCCACTGGAAAGATGAGATGATTTCGTTGAAATCGATATAAAGATCACGGAATCGGATGCACGGTTTGGAAATGACAAGCAAAACAAGAATGGCGCAAATCTGCCATTAACAGCATGATGCCACTTAGCAAGCAACAATTAATTAAGCTACTGCACCCAAACGTATCAACAAAGCACATGGCAGTGATCTACACAAGATGCTCGACAAAAGATGAGCACTGAGCTATGGCTAGTTCACATCATAACAGGTTCAAAAAAGCATGGCAAAAGTGCACAAAATATCAGGCTGGACATGGCAAAAACAGCATCAGGTTGCAATGTTCAGAGCAACAAAACTACATGCTACAGGAACTTAAAATAGCAAAACATGGCATGGCATGAATCTACTCAAAGCATAGAACAAAAGTCCCTTACTGACCATAAGCCAAAAAGGATTAGAAAATATAGTAACACCCATGTCAATATTGAAAGTTTCGTTAACAGATTCAGCAACATGACATGTCAAAAACTGATAACAAGTAGGCATGTTTACAAGCTCAATGCACTCACTACAGAGCCTTAAATGATAAACTAAGCATACATACATCAAGAAGACATGGCATAGAAGACATACATGGCAAGAACAATAACATAGCATAAATGGATCAACCACAACAAGCTTGGCAAAATTGAATAACATGTAAACAATCTGCCAGGAAACATTTGATAGCAAAAGTAGAGCTCGATTGACTCAAGCTGTGGCACTCCATAATTGCAAAAAAAGGCATGGATGGATAGAGCAAGACATGCTTTACAAAACATCCTTACTGAAGTATCTCAAAATATGCATAGATCTCTCGGTATCATCAAGTTAACATGGCATCAAAATCAGCTAAAACAGGACTAAAATCAGCAACATCAGGACACCTACTTTGCATGCTTGTGCTAGTCACCACATAGATCAAAAAATACATGGCATATATCCCTGGAAAGATGGCATGGCATATTTCAAAACACATGTAGGACTCAAATTCATAGGGTGCACACATTAATCATGGCAAAAATAACAAAAGTGCAAGTTCTGTTAAGAAACAGAAACTAACATCACATAGCACTCTTCCAACAGCATTTCGGGCATCAAGATGAGCTCAAATGAAAATGATGCAATGAGATGAAATGATCTACTCTTGAGACGAACATTTTGACATATTATCTGCGCAAAATGGACCTACAGATGCAAAGTTATACCACTTGAAAATGCAACAAAAATCATAGATATGAAAAGAGGTCAACGAGCCGCTGGGCTTCCCGAGGCGGATCGGTGCGGGAGGAGGAAGGGCGGCGCGGCCTCCGGCCTTGGCGGCGCCAAGGAGAGGCGGCGGCGAGTGTGTGGCGGAGAGGGCGGAGCAGTGGCGACGGAGGCGGCAGGCCTTGAGGAGGCTGGCGAGCCGGCGACCCGGGCGGGCGGCCGGAGGTCGGGCGAGGCCAGGCCGGCGGCGGGCGGAGGCGCAAGCATGTGGCGGCGGAGGAGCGAGCGGCGGTCGGGAGGCGGCGGGCGCGGGCGCTGCGTCCGGCCCGGGAGGGCCTGGCCCATGGCCAGGCGCTGGGCGGTCTTGGCGATGTGGGGCGCCAGGCGGTGACGTGTGCGGTTCAGGATTGGCAGCGGCGACGCAGGCGGGCAGCGTCGGCTCGCCGGACGTGTCCGGGGCGGCGGAGGGAAATTTTAGGGTTTGGGGTGGAATGATCCGGTTGGAGGGTTTGCTTAAATAGGCATAGAGGAGCTAGGAGAGTCCAAATGAGGTGTAGTTTTCGCACACGATCGTGATCGAACGACGGAGAGCATGGAAGTGACTTAGATGGGTTATTGGGCTGTTTTGAAGGGTGTTGGGCTGCAACTTAAAAGAGGCCTTTGCGAGAGTGCGGTTAATCGTTGGAGTACCAAACGAGCTCCAAATGACTCGAAACTTGACCGGTGGTCTCGGGTGGTATACCAAGGCCACTAGACAAACCTCGGTCCATTTCAAGAAGGTTTAATACCCGCACACGGAAAAACGTAAAAGGGACCGCCGGGGAGATAGGAGTGCGGATTGCAAAACGGACAACGGAAAAATGCTCGGAATCATGAGGCGAACACGTATGCAAATCGATGCACATGATGACATGATATAAAATGCATGACATGGACAAAATGCAAAATGAAGAAAAACCCAACCACGGAGGAATATCATATCACAATGCGAAAATGGCAAGAGTTGGAGTTACAAATATGGAAAGTTACTTCCGGGTGTTACAACACTCCACCACTACAAGAGGATCTCGTCCGAGATCTAGGACTGAAAGAACTCCGGATAATCGAACGGAGGTGATCTCGCGCCCCGGTAGCTTCTCGGTCGGAATGGTGTGACCACTTCACTTTCAGGAATTTGATTGACTTGTTGCGAGTCTTGCGCTCGGTTTCTTCAAGAATAGCAACGGGTGCTCATGATAGAGAGATCTTCTTGAAGGTCAATCTCTTGAAGTTGATAGTGCGTTCAGAGTCTTGAAGCACTTGCGAAGCTGTGACACGTGAAACACATCGTGCACGTTTGCAAAGTTGGATGGAAGCTCAAGTTGATAGGCGAGATCGCCTCTTTTGCCAATGATCTTGAAAGGACCCACGTATCTAGGGGCAAGCTTCCTTTGATACCGGCGACGAGTGCCTTTCATTGGAGAGACGCGGAGGTAGACATGGTCTCCGATTTCAAAAGCCACATCACGGTGCTTATCATCATAATAGCTCTTACAAGCGCGATTGGCCAAAGATGTCGGGAAGCTGATCGAGTCCAACTAACACCTATGGGACCTGGCAGACCGAGCCCCTTGTGGTTCGATGGGGGCGGAGATTGCACAAAGAGCGGATCGAGGCGATGCACACGAGCAGTTTACAACCGGAGCTCTCCGGAGAGATAATACTCCTACCGCTGCTTGGTTGATTATATTGTGTTCTTGCTAGGGAGCAATGGGAGCTACAAAACCTAGCCTGAGTGAGTGTGGTCTCGAATGAGTCGAACGAACCGAACGGAGCGAACCCTTCTATGTTGCGCATGGGCATCCTTTTATAGGCTCAAGGGGTCACCACAGTGGCAAGTAGACAGGGTAAAACAGGAAAAACAGTAGTTGGTACACCGCCTTATACGATTGTGCAGTGAACTATACCTAACTCGACGGCAAGGGACAAGATTAATAAATGCCCGTCCCTCGCCGCCTAAACAAAGGCAACAGGACCGTCAAGTGCACCATCGCTTGCCACGATGGTAAGCTTGTCGGCGCCGCGCTTATCGCTGCTCCCCGCTGGCTGCACAGCCCTTTGACACGCATGCCTGGAGTAGCCCCACGGCGACACGTTGGCGGATGAGCTGGAGCGGAGATGAAGAGAGGTTGCCTGCCGCGGCAAGCGCCTTGCCGCGGCTGAATCCTTGTCGCGCTCGGGAGCTTGTCGCTCGCCAAGCCTTCCCGGCAAGCTCCTCTTGCCGGGGTCTTGTTTCCTTCGTGCCTTGAGTGGCCTTCCCGGCAAGCTCCTCTTGCCGGGGCCTTGAATACTTTGTTCTTGAATGGCTCCAAAGGAGCCGCGGAGGACCTTGGCGGTCACTAGGCCAGCCCTGCCGCGGGGTGCTGCGACTGCCCGTGCACGAGTTAGGGATACTAGGGTACCCCTACTCTAGTACACCGACACTATGTAAACAGGATGACATGACATAACTATATAATGTGTTTATTAAATAGGTTGGCATGCCATAATTCACATACATTCATGGATAGAATGCCATAATTCTAAATATGATGACTGTAAACACTAAACAGGATGAGATGATATAACTATATGATGTCTTTATTAAATGGGTTTCCATGCCATAATTCAGATAGATGATGTGTATGTACTATGTAAACATGATGGCATGATATAATTCAAATATATGATTTATACAGTAAGCAAGTAAGCAGATGTGTCACACCCTGATTTTCATGCCACTACACTTAAGATAACAATCATGATAAAATGTGGTTTGACAAAAACTTTTGAGTGTTTTGGACTTTGCCTTGATTGGTTTGTCTGCTGTTTGCAAGTGCTCTAAAAATCAAATAAATCCTCCAACTCCTATACTTCATCTCCTTGCTCCAAACTCTTGAACCAATGATCATGCCATGTGTATAGGACATAAAATAATTTCTTACAAAATAATTGGGCCAAATAGTATTTTAAAAAAAATTAGTTTTCCAAAAACCCCTGAATTGAGGTTTGCACTACAAGTACTTAATTAAGGGCAGTAAAAATCTTTCCAAAAATATATTTGACTCGTATTAGATATAGGATACCCGAAACCACAAAAATATAATTTTAAAAGTTATTTACCTATTTTATTTAAAGGCTTTTCTTTAGGCCAGAAATGGTCTTTTATAGGTTAAAATTATTTTATGCTTTAAAATATTTGGTAAAACCTAGGGAAACTCGGTGGACATATATTGTCCATATATAAGAGTTTCAACACATGGTCATGTTCAAAATATTGGTTAAATCCTCAAAACCCTTTCTGGATATTTCAAGCTTTTGAAATATTTACAAAGGAAATTTTACAAAGGAAATATTCTCCAAAAATTCCAAGAAAATTCTAGCATGTCACATATGACATGTTTGATGATCTTGACAAGTATCATGTCATGGAGAAGAGTATAACCCCATTAAATCCCCTCAAAACCATTTCTGTCCATTTTGAAGTTTGAGCAACTTTACATTGCCAAACATGTCCAAATGTTCTCAAACCTTGTGAACATGCTCAAATGGTCTAATCATTCATCTAGACCAAATGGCACAAGTTGGAGGAAATGTTATATTGATCAAAGTGCCCCAAAACCCTTCCTGTCCAGAACCAAATTTGAACAACTCTACATTGCCAAGTGTGTCCTTTTGATCTGAATTTTTGTGGACATGTTCAAATCTCCAAGTGATGACACTACACCAAGTGGTGCATCAAGGAGAATGGTTTTGCATGACTAGATCTTGGAAAACAAATTTCTGTTGATTTCTAGGGTTTACAAAAGTTGCACTGTCAACTTTGCCCAAATGAGCTTAAATTTGGTAGAACACACTATTTCTAAGTGCCATTCCATCCTGTTAATTATCGTGGCAAGTGGAATTAATTTTCTTGCCCAAACCAACAACAAACACCTTCTGCCATTTTTCCAAAATCATCATTTTGACCTCTTCCACTAATCTCCACGAGCCCAAGTTTTTACCATAGCTGAACCTGATCACCAGCAACCTCCAGTAGCTCCTCCTCTTCCAAAGCTCCATGATTGAGGGGTAAAATACCCCATTTACATCCCTGGACAACCCCTCTCTCCTCTTCTTCTACCTCTCTTCTCCTAGTGGTTCACAGGGGCATCCAAGGCCACCTCCCTTTGTTTACTCACCCCACAAAGCACGGACACTAGTGGAAACGCCCTGCCAGATAAACAATGCCATGGCGTAGAGCTCAAGGCTCGAGCATGATCTGATGCTCTCCAAGACTGTAGCACGCCCATTCCAAGGCCTCCCGTTGACCTTGGGCGCCGGAATCGTGTCCCCCGAGGCCGCCTCGGCGTCCACGACACGCAATGCTATCGGGCCCCTCCTCCCTTGCCCTCGTTCTGCCTCCTCGAGCTCACCCGAGCGCGGCCTGGACCGCGCCCATGGTGCACCGGTGCCCCCCCTATATAGAGCCTCCCCCCGAGCACTCCTCGACTCTTCTAGATCCCTTTCTCTCCCGTGCACCTCCCAGACAACATCCCTCTACCCCTAGTGCTCTCCTGCCCTCTCCATGGATGGAGTGCCGCCTCTGATGTAACGCCCCTGATGCGGCTATATCTCCCACGTGTCGAGGCACGACTTAGAGGCATAACCGCATTGAAAGCAATGTCGCAAGTGAGGTAATCTTCACACAACCCATGTAATAATTAAGGGAAAAGATACATAGTTGGCTTACAGTCGCCACTTCACACAGTACATAAATAAACATCCATCATACAGAGTACACTCAAGGTCCGACTACGGAACCAAAATAAAAGAAGATACCCCAAATGCTAACACAGATCCCCGAATCGTCCCAACTGGGCACCACTACTGATCATCAGGAAAAGACACATAGTAACGACCACGTTCCTCGTCGAACTCCCACTTGAGCTCGGTTGAATCACCTGCACCGCCTCATCGAACCCGCAACTGTTTTGGAAGTATCTGTGAGTCACGGGGACTCAGCAATCTCACACCCGAGATCAAGACTATTTAAGCTAATAGGAAGGACAGAGTAGTAAAGTGGAGCTGCTGCAGCGACTAGCATATATGGTGGCTACATCGCAAAAGAGAGCGAGAAGAGAAGCAAAGCACGGTCGTGAAACTAGTAGCGATCAAGAAGTGATCCTGAACTACTTACGCCGACATAACTCCAACACCGTGTTCACTTCCGGACTCCGCCAAGAAGAGACCATCACGGTTACACACGCGTTGATGTGTATTTTATATTGAGGTCAACTTCGGTTTTCTACAACGGACATTAACAAATTCCCATCTGCCTCATAACCGGCACGGCTTTGAAAGATATTACCTGCAGGGTGTCCCAACTTAGCCCATTATAAGCTCTCACGGTCAACGAAGGATATTCTTCTACGGGAATACCCGATCAATCTCGAATCCCGGACTACAAGACATTTCGACAGCAATAAAACAAGACCAGCAAAGCCACCCGAATGTGCCGACAAATCCCGATAGGAGCTGCACATATCTCGTTCTCAAGGCACACCGGATGGGCAAGACGTCGGGTTGGCATAGACCCTGGATTGCCCAGGGGGCGCCGGACATCGCCCAGGTTGGACCAGCAATCGAAGGAGAACTGGCCCGGGGGGTTAAAATAAAGATGACCCTCGGGCTCGCGAAAACCCGGGGGAAAAGGCTTAGGTGGCAAATGGTAAAACCAATGTTGGGCCTTGCTGGAGGAGTCTTATTCAAAGCGAACTGTCAAGGGGGTCCCATAAATCACCCAACCGTGTAAGGAACGCAAAATCAAGGAACATAACACCGTATGACGGAAACTAGGTGGCAAGAGGAACAAAACACCAGGCATAAGGCCGAGCCTTCCACCCTTTACCAAATATATAGATGTATTAATTATAGCAGACATATATATTGTGATATCCCCAATAAGTAAACATGTTCCAATAAGGAACAACATCTCCATGTTCCCACCAGGGACAAACTTCAACTTCACCTGCAACTAGCAACGCTATAAGAGGGCTGAGCAAAGCGGTAACATAGCCAATCAACGGTTTGCTAGGAAAAGGATGGTTAGGGGCTGACATGGCAATATGGGTGGCATGATATAGAAAGTGGTAGGCATCGCAGCATAGGCATAGCAAAAGAGCGAGCAACTAGCATAGCAAAGATAGAAGTGATTTCGAGGGTATGGTCATCTTGCCTGCAATGTTCTCAGAGTTGTCGAAAGCTTGATCCTCATAAGCGTTCTCAACAGGTTCCTCGCTCACGTACTCGCCTCCTGGCTCTACCCAAAGCAACAACACAAACAAAGGAACCACAATAAATCACGGTGCAATGCACAATCAACATGATGCAAAACATGACATGATATGCGGGATGTGATATGCAATGCGATAAAAGGCCCGGAAGGTAAATGATGAACCAGGCATCAACT
The DNA here is from genome assembly GCA_021605205.1 of Aegilops longissima. NCBI lineage: Eukaryota > Viridiplantae > Streptophyta > Magnoliopsida > Poales > Poaceae > Aegilops > Aegilops longissima. The sequence continues at coordinate 189,368,182 of CM038682.1, forward strand.
TGGCAAACCAAGTATGCCACTGGAAAGATGAGATGATTTCGGTTGAAATCGATATAAAGATCACCGGAAACGGATGCACGGTTTGGAAATGACAAGCAAAACACGAATGGCGCAAATCTGCCATTAACAGCATGATGCCACTTAGCAAGTAACAATTAATTAAGCTACTGCACCCGAACGTATCAACAAGGCACATGGCAGTGATCTACACAAGATGCTCGACAAAAGATGAGCACTGAGCTATGGCTAGTTCACATCATAACAGGTTCAAAAAAGCATGGCAAAAGTGCACAAAATATCAGGCTGGACATGGCAAAAACAGCATCAGGTTGCAATGTTCAGAGCAACAAAACTACATGCTACAGGAACTTAAAATAGCAAAACATGGCATGGCATGAATATACTCAAAGCATAGAACAAAAGTCCCTTACTGACCATAAGCCAAAAAGGATTAGAAAATATAGTAACACCCATGTCAATATTGAAAGTTTCGTTAACAGATTCAGCAATATGACATGTCCAAAAACTGATAACGAGTAGGCATGTTTACAAGCTCAATGCACTCACTACAGAGCCTTAAATGATAAACTAAGCATACATACATCAAGAAGACATGGCATAGAAGACATACATGGCAAGAACAATAACATAGCATAAATGGATCAACCACAACAAGCTTGGCAAAGTTGAATAACATGTAAACAATCTGCCAGGAAACATTTGATAGCAAAAGTAGAGCTCGATTGACTCAAGCTATGGCACTCAATAATTGCAAACAAAGGCATGGATGGATAGAGCAAGACATGCTTTACAAAACATCCTTACTGAAGTATCTCAAAATATGCATAGATCTCTCGGTATCATCAAGTTAACATGGCATCAAAATCAGCTAAAACAGGACTAAAATCAGCAACATCCGGACACCTACTTTGCATGCTTGTGCTAGTCACCACATAGATCAAAAAAATACATGGCATATATCCCTGGAAAGATGGCATGGCATATTTCAAAACACATGTAGGACTCAAATTCATAGGGTGCACACATTAATCATGGCAAAAATAACAAAAGTGCAAGTTCTGTTAAGAAACAGAAACTAACATCACATAGCACTCTTCCAACAGCATTTCGGGCATCAAGATGAGCTCAAATGAAAATGATGCAGTGATATGAAATGATCTACTCTTCGAGACGAACATTTTGACATATTATACGCGCAAAATGGACCTACAGATGCAAAGTTATACCACTTCGAAAATGCAACAAAAATCATAGATATGAAAAGAGGTCAACGGCCGCGGGCTTCCCGAGGCCGGATCGGGTGTTGGGAGGAGGAAGGGCGGCGACGGCCGCGGCCAGGCGGCGGCCAAGGAGAGGCGGCGGCGAGCGTGTGGCCGGAGAGGGCGGAGCGGTGGCTGAGGCGGAGGCGGCGGCCGAGTGAGGCGAGGCGGAGCGGGCATGACCGGGAGGCGGGCGGCCGGAGGTCGGGCGAGGCGGGCCGGCCGGCGGCGGCGGCCGCAGCGGGCGCGGGTGAGGAGCGCGCGAGCGGCCGGCCGGAGGCGGCGGGCGCTGGCGCAAGGCTCCGGCCGGATGGCCTGGCCTCGCCTGGCATGCTGGTGCGGCGATGTGGGCGCCCAGGCTGTGGCGTGTTCGGATTGGGCGGCGGCAGGACGCGCGTCGGCTCGCCGGGACGTGTCGGCGGGCGGAGGGAAATTTTAGGGTTTGGGGTGGAATGATCCGGATTTGGAGGGGTTTGCTTAAATAGGCATAGAGGGAGCTAGGAGAGTCCAAATGAGGTGTAGTTACCACACGATCGTGATCGAACGACGGAGAGCATGGAAGTGACTTAGATGGGTTATTGGGCTGTTTTGAAGGGGTTTTGGGCTGCAACTTAAAAGAGGCCTTTGCGAGAGTGCGGTTAATCGTTGGAGTACCAAACGAGCTCCAAATGACTCGAAACTTGACCGGTGGTCTACGGGTGGTATACCAAGGCCACTAGACAAACCTCGGTACATTTCAAGAAGGTTCAATACCCGCACACGGAAAAACGTAAAAGGGACCGCCGGGGGAGATAGGAGTGCCGGATTGCAAAACGGACAACGGGAAAAATGCTCGGAATCATGAGACGAACACGTATGCAAATGCGATGCACATGATGACATGATATAAAATGCATGACATGGACAAAATGCAAAATGAAGAAAAACCCAACCACGGAGGGAATATCATATCACAATGCCGAAAATGGCAAGAGTTGGAGTTACAAATATGGAAAGATACTTCCGGGGTGTTACAACACTCCACCACTACAAGAGGATCTCGTCCCGAGATCTAGGACTGAAAGAACTCCGGATAATCGGAACGGAGGTGATCCTCGCGCCCGGTAGCTTCTCGGTCGGAATGGTGTGACCACTTCACTTTCAGGAATTTGATTGACTTGTTGCAGTCTTGCGCTCGGTTTCTTCAAGAATAGCAACGGGTGCTCATGATAAGAGAGATCTTCTTGAAGGTCAATCTCTTGAAGTTGATAGTGCGCTCAGAGTCTTGAAGCACTTGCGAAGCTGTGACACGTGAAACACATCGCACGCTTGCAAAATTGGATGGAAGCTCGTTGATAGGCTAGATCGCTTTTGCCAATGATCTTGAAAGGACCCACGATCTAGGGGCAAGCTTCCTTTGATACCGGGCGACGAGTGCCTTTCATTGAGAGACGCGGAGGTAGACATGGTCTCCGATTTCAAAAGCCACATCACGGTGCTTATCATCATAATAGTTTCTCGGGCGCGATTATGCTGCTTTGAGATTCTCACGAATGACTTGGCACATTTCTTCCGCTTCGTGATCAAGTCATTGCCAAGAAGTTGGCATTCACCTGTCTCGGACCAATTGAGAGGAGTACGCACTTTCTCGCCATAGAGAATTTCGAATGGGGCCTTGCCGAACTCGCTTGGAAGCTGTTGTTGTAGGAGAACTCGGCATATGGAAGACAATCTTCCCACTTCATACCGAAGAAATGACACAAGCCCCGAGCATATCTTCAAGGATTTGATTTACTCGCCGACTTGGCCACTTGTTTGAGGATGGAAAGCTGTCTTTGAAACGAATGTTGGTGCCCATGGCCTTCTCAAAAGAATCCCAAAACTTGGAGGTAAAGATGCTGCCACGGTCTCAAGAGATCACTTGTGGAATGCCGTGCAAGGAGACAATCTCGAGGTGTATAGCTCGCCAACCGAGCTGCTGTGATGGATTCTTTGATAGGAAGAAAATGAGCCACTTTAGTAAGCTTGTCAATGACAACGAAGATAGCATCATTTCCACGCTTGGACTTTGGAAAGCCAGTCACGAAGTCCATTTCAATATGATCAAACTTCCATTCAGGAATAGCAAGAGGTTGAAGGAGACCAGCTGGTCTTTGGTGTTCTCGCTTTCACTCTTCTGCAGACATCACACTCATTCACGAATTGAGCAATTTCTCGCTTCATTCGAGTCCACCAATATGACTGCTTGAGATCATGGTACATCTTCGCACTTCCGTGATGAATGGATAGAAGCAAATTGTGAGCCTCGCTCATAATGACTTTTCAGAGATCACCCTTTGGAACCACAATCCGTCCTCAAAGAACAGAGTGTCTTTGTCATCAACGTGGAAGCACTTATACTTGAAATGCCCTTGTCGATACCACGCTTCACCTTTTTCACCATGGTATCCAGAAGTTGAGCCTCACGAATCTGATCTTCCAAAGTAGGAGAGACTATGAGGTTGGCAAGAAAGCCTTGAGGAACAACTTGAAGATTCAGCTTATGGAAAGCTTCACAGAGATCCGGCTGAAAGGGCTTGAGGATTAGATTGCAGAAGCTTTCCTGCTCAAAGCATCTGCAATGACATTGGCCTTGCCGGAGTATATTCAATACTTGGGTTGTACTCTTGAATCATTTCGACCCATCGAGTCTGCTCGAGGTTGAGGTTGGGCTGAGTGAAGATGTACTTGAGACTCTTGTGATCGTGAAAATGTCCACTTTCCTTCCCAACAAGAGATGTCTCCACGTAATCAATGCATGGACAATCGCCGCCAACTCAAGATCGTGAGTGGGGTAGTTCTTTTCGTTGGGCTTCAATCAAGCGAGAGGTATAAGCCACAACTCTCTTCTCTTGCATTAACACAGCACCGAGACCTTGAAGAGAAGCATCACAGAAAACTTCAAATGGCTTGGATTCATCAGGAGGAGTCAGAACAGGAGCTGTGACGAGTTTCTCTTTGAGAGTATTGAAAGCAACGTCACATTCAGGAGACCAGACATACTTCACATGCTTCTGGAGGAGGTTGGAAAGAGGCTTTGCAATCTTGGAGAAGTTCTCAACGAATCTTCGGCAATAGCTTGCAAGACCAAGAAAACTGCGGAGCTGCTTGACATTCTGAGGAGGTTCCCAATTCACAATTGCGGACACCTTCTCGGGATTAACAGCGATGCCCTTGGCGGAGATGATATGACCAAGATAAAGCACTTCATCAAGCCAAAATTCACATTTGGAGAACTTAGCATAGAATTGATACTCTCTGAGCTTGTCTAGCACCAATCGCAAATGTTTGGCATGATCCTTCTTATTCTTGGAGAAGACCAAAATATCATCAAGATAGACCAAGACGAATTCATTGGGGTAGGGGTTGAATATGAAGTTCATCATCCGAGAGAAAGTTGGAGGAGCATTGACAAGGCGAAAGACATGACAAGATATTCATAAGAACCAAAGCTTGTTCTGAATGCTGTCTTGGGAATATCTTGTTCACGAATGCGAATCTGATGATAACCCATACGAAGGTCAAGCTTGGAGAACACTGTAGCACCTTTGAGTTGCTCGAAAAGCTCATTGATGTTGGGAAGTGGATACTTGTTCTTGATTGTCTTCTTATTCAATGGACGGTAATCGACGCAAAGTCGGTCCGTGCCATCCTTCTTCTGGACAAAAAGAACACCACAACCCCAAGGAGATGAACTCGGTCTGATCAAACCCAGACGCTCTTGTTCATCGAGCTGCTTCTTCAATTCCTTCAGCTCATCAGGTCCAAGCTTGTATGGACGCTTGCAAACAGGTTCATGCGTGCTCAAGATCGATAACGAACTCAATCGCCGATGAGGAGGCATACCCGAAGCTCTTCTCGAAAGACATCTTGGTACTCACAAACAATCTGGAATCGAGAGATAGCATTCAGTTCGCCCTTCTCATTGAGAGAAAACAACCGAATGGTTTCATCACGAGCGGCATAGATGATCACATCATTAGAAGAGTGAGTCAATTGAATTTCCCTGGCAGCACATTCAAGCTAAGCTTTGTGCTGATAAAGCCAGTCCATTCCGAGAATAAGATCAATATCCGAGTCACCAAGAACCATTGGTTTAGCGAGAAATCTGTAATCTCCCATCTTGATAGAAACATCCGGGGCCATCATTTTTGTATTCATGAACAAACCGAGAGGAAACCGCTATCGGCTTAGGCAGATCAACAAAGATGCAAATTGTTCATGGATGCAAAAGGTCTTGATATGAAAGAAATAGATGCACCAAAGATCAAATAAGACTTTTGCAGAATATCATTAACTGGAAGATTACCCATTATCACATCAGAAGAATCCTCTGCTTGAGCTGCATTCATCATGTTCACCCTTGCAGACTTTGGATTATGCTTGACCACCGCATTGCTGGAAGATTTCACAGAGGAGGAGGCGGAAGCGCCTCTGGTTGAAGCACTTGTTCGCATAGTGACCTTTTCACGACATTTGTTGCAAGTCACCTCGTAGAGTGGACGGTGGTAAGGAGCACTTGACCTTGGAGCTTGAGAACTAGACTTGTTACGATAGCTTGGGTTGGGTGGGTGGGAAGATCCACGGCCACCTGAGTTCTTCTGATGATAAGGCCGACGGAACGGAGGAGGAGGAAGGTAAAACTTCTGCGCTTAGCTGCCACTTGAGAGGAAGAAGAAGACTGAACTGCATCCCTCGATTCTCTTCTTAGAGGCCTCACATTTGAGCTGGGCGGCTTCTTGCTTCAGTGCCATGTTGTAGAAATCATCATACTTATCTGGCTCAAAAAGCACAAGAGCTAATTGCAGATCTTCTCTCAGACCACTTCTGAATTGATAGATCATACTCTTTTCATCAGGCACGTCTTGCTTAGTAAAACGAGCGAGCTTCTAGAACTGGATATTGTATTGATAGACAGACATGTTGCCCTGCTTGAGATTGCGGAACTCCTCACGCTTGCTCTCAACAACACTTTTTGGAATATGATGAGCTCTGATACCAACTTGTAACTCCCCCGATGCGGCTATATCTCCCACGTGTCGAGGCCCGACTTAGAGGCATAACCGCATTGAAAGCAATGTCGCAAGTGAGGTAATCTTCACACAACCCATGTAATAATTAAGGGAAAAAGATACATAGTTGGCTTACAGTCGCCACTTCACACAGTACATAAATAAACATCCATCATACAGAGTACACTCAAGGTCCGACTACGGAACCAAAATAAAAGAAGATACCCCAAATGCTAACACAGATCCTCGAATCGTCCCAACTGGGCACCACTACTGATCATCAGGAAAAGACACATAGTAACGACCACGTTCCTCGTCGAACTCCCACTTGAGCTCGGTTGAATCACCTGACCGGCCTCATCGGAACCTGCAACTGTTTTGAAGTATCTCGTGAGTCACGGGACTCAGCAATCTCACACCGCGAGATCAAGACTATTTAAGCTAATAGGAAGGACAGAGTAGTAAAGTGGAGCTGCTGCGTTTACTAGCATATATGGTGGCTACATCGCAAAAGAGAGCGAGAGAGAAGCAAAGCACGGTCGTGAAACTAGTAGCGATCAAGAAGTGATCCTGAACTACTTACGCCGACATAACTCCAACACCATGTTCACTTCCGGACTCCGAGAAGAGACCATCACAGTTACACGCGGTTGATGTGTATTTTATATTGAGGTCAACTTCGGTTTTCTACCACCGGACATTAACAAATTCCCATCTGCCTCATAACCATGGGCACGGCTTTCGAAAGATATTACCTGCAGGGTGTCCCAACTTAGCCCATTATAAGCTCTCACGGTCAACGAAGGATATTCTTCACCGAATACCGATCAATCTCGAATCCCGGACTACAAGACATTTCGACAAAGAATAAAACAAGACCAGCAAAGCCACCCGAATGTGCCGACAAATCCCGATAGGAGCTGCACATATCTCGTTCTCGTGGCACACCGGATGGGCAAGACGTCGGGTTGGCATAGACCTGGATTGCCCAGCCCGGCGCCGGACATCGCCAGGTTGGACCAGCAATCGAAGGAGAACTGGCCGGGGTTAAAATAAAGATGACCTCGGCTCGCGAAAACCGGGGAAAAGGCTTAGGTGGCAAATGGTAAAACCAATGTTGGGCCTTTTTGGAGGAGTCTTATTCAAAGCGAACTGTCAAGGGGTCCCATAAATCACCCAACCGTAAGGAACGCAAAATCAAGGAACATAACACCGGTATGACGGAAACTAGGTGGCAAGAGTGGAACAAAACACGGGCATAAGGCCGAGCCTTCCACCCTTTACCAAATATATAGATGTATTAATTATAGCAGACATATATATTGTGATATCCCCAATAAGTAAACATGTTCCAATAAGGAACAACATCTCCATGTTCCCACCAGGGACAAACTTCAACTTCACCTGCAACTAGCAACGCTATAAGAGGGCTAAGCAAAGCGGTAACATAGCCAATCAACGGTTTGCTAGGAAAAGGATGGTTAGGGGCTGACATGGCAATATGGGTGGCATGATATAGCAAGTGGTAGGCATCGCAGCATAGGCATAGCAAAAGAGCGAGCAACTAGCATAGCAAAGATAGAAGTGATTTCGAGGGTATGGTCATCTTGCTCGCAATGTTCTCAGAGTTGTCGAAAGCTTGAGCCTCGTAAGCGTTCTCAACAGGTTCCTCGCTCACGCACTCGCCTCCGGCTCTACCCAAAGCAACAACACAAACAAAGGAACCACAATAAATCACGGTGCAATGCACAATCAACATGATGCAAAACATGACATGATATGCGGATGTGATATGCAATGCGATAAAGGCCCGAAGGTAAATGATGAACCAGGCATCAACTTGGCAAACCAAGTATGCCACTGAAAGATGAGATGATTTCGTTGAAATCGATATAAAGATCACCGGAAACGGATGCACGGTTTGGAAATGACAAGCAAAACAAGAATGGCGCAAATCTGCCATTAACAGCATGATGCCACTTAGCAAGCAACAATTAATTAAGCTACTGCACCGAACGTATCAACAAGGCACATGGCAGTGATCTACACAAGATGCTCGACAAAAGATGAGCACTGAGCTACGGCTAGTTCACATCATAACAGGTTCAAACAAGCATGGCAAAATGCACAAAATATCAGGCTGACATGGCAAAAACAGCATCAGGTTGCAATGTTCAGAGCAACAAAACTACATGCTACAGGAACTTAAAATAGCAAAACATGGCATGGCATGAATCTACTCAAAGCATAGAACAAAAGTCCCTTACTGACCATAAGCCAAAAAGGATTAGAAAATATAGTAACACCCATGTCAATATTGAAAGTTTCGTTAACAGATTCAGCAATATGACATGTCCAAAAACTGATAACGAGTAGGCATGTTTACAAGCTCAATGCACTCACTACAGAGCCTTAAATGATAAACTAAGCATACGTACATCAAGAAGACATGACATAGAAGACATACATGGCAAGAACAATAACATAGCATAAATGGATCAACCACAACAAGCTTGGCAAAGTTGAATAACATGTAAACAATCTGCCAGGAAACATTTGATAGCAAAAGTAGAGCTCGATTGACTCAAGCTATGGCACTCCATAATTGCAAACAAAGGCATGGATGGATAGAGCAAGACATGCTTTACAAAACATCCTTACTGAAGTATCTCAAAATATGCATAGATCTCTCGGTATCATCAAGTTAACATGGCATCAAAATCAGCTAAAACAGGACTGAAATCAGCAACATCCGGACACCTACTTTGCATGCTTGTGCTAGTCACCACATAGATCACAAAAATACATGGCATATATCCCTGGAAAGATGGCATGGCATATTTCAAAACACATGTAGGACTCAAATTCATAGGGTGCACACATTAATCATGGCAAAAATAACAAAAGTGCAAGTTCTGTTAAGAAACAGAAACTAACATCACATAGCACTCTTCCAACAGCATTTCGGGCATCAAGATGAGCTCAAATGAAAATGATGCAATGATACGAAATGATCTACTCTTCGAGACGAACATTTTGACATATTACACGCGCAAAATGGACCTACAGATGCAAAGTTATACCACTTCGAAAATGCAACAAAAATCATAGATATGAAAAGACTTAGAGAAAAAATGAGGGGGGGAGAGAGGTCAACGGCCGCGGGCTTCCCGAGGCCGGATCGGGTGCGGGGAGGAGGAAGGGCGGCGAAGGCCTCCGGCCGCGGGCGGCGCCGGCGGAGAGGCGGCGGCGCAGCAGTGTGGCCGGAGAGGACGGAGCGGTGGCGACGGGAGGAGGCGGGGCGGGCGGGAGGCGCGGCGGAGCGGGCGACCAGCTGGGCGGCCGGAGGTCGGCGAGGCGGGCGGCCGGTCGGCGGCGAGAGCCTGGGCGGCGCGGCGGAGGAGCGAGCGGCTGTCGGGAGGCGGCGGGCGCTGGGGCGGGTGTCGGCCCGGAGGGTTGCATTGGCCCAGGGCCTGGCGCTGGTGCGGCGATGGGCGCCAGGCGGCTGACGTGGCAGCCTGGGATTGGCCCGGCGGCAGGCGGACCGCGTCTGCTCGCCGGACGTGTCCGCGCGCGGAGGAAATTTTAGGGTTTGGGGTGGAATGATCCGGATTTGGAGGGGGTTTGTTTAAATAGGCATAGAGGGAGCTAGGAGAGTCCAAATGAGGTGTAGTTTTACCACACGATCGTGATCGAACGACGGAGAGCATGGAAGTGACTTAGATGGGTTATTGGGCTGTTTTGAAGGGGTGTTGGGCTGCAACTTAAAAGAGGCCTTTGAGAGTGCGGTTAATCGTTGGAGTACCAAACGAGCTCCAAATGACACGAAACTTGACCGGTGGTTCACGGTGGTATACCAAGGCCACTAGACAAACCTCGGTACATTTCGAGAAGGTTCAATACCGCACACGGAAAAACGTAAAAGGACCGCCGGGGAGATAGGAGTGCCGGATTGCAAAACGGACAACGGGAAAAATGCTCGAAATCATGAGGCTAACACGTATGCAAATGCGATGCACATGATGACATGATATAAAATGCATGACATGGACAAAATGCAAAATGAAGAAAAACCCAACCACGGAGGGAATATCATATCGCAATGCCGAAAATGGCAAGAGTTGGAGTTACAAATATGGAAAGATACTTCCGTGGTGTTACATCTGACCGTCGCTCGGATTCGGGCACCACGCCCCTCTCTCTTCTCCCTACCCACTCCAGTACTCGCTCACCACCACCACGAAGCCCCCCATCGCCTCCATTCTTCCCCGGGACGCCCCTAGCGCCAAGTTTACAATGGCCGATGCCATCCTCCACTGCGGGCGAAGGCCCGCTCCCCTCCGAGGAAGCTGGCGCCCATAGTGTGGCCCCCCGGATGCGGCACGTTTGCCCGAGCACTCCGGTGGCTGGATCACCGGAAATGGTGGCCGCTAGCGCCGGCAATTACCGTCGACGTTTCCCCTGCCTTGCCTCCTCTGCTTCGGGCGGGAGGTTGAGCACGACGCCGTGTCACCCAGCGGGACCCGCCTGTCAACGGCTTGGCGCAGGGCCTGAGCCACTGTCGGGTGGGCCTGCCACGTTTAAGTGGACACGGGTCCAGATCGGAGCCGCCTCCCGTGCGAGAAGGCGTAGTATCGGAGTACACCTTCGACGTCGCCTCCTACTCTCGCGTGGCCGAGCCAATGGGCCGGCCCAGTGCGTAGAGGCACTATATTGCGCTCAGCGCGCGCTTTAGGTATAACCTAATTCCTTTTCTTTCTTTTTTTCTGGTAGGATATTAAAATCCATAAACAATTCAAATCAAATCCAAATTTGATGATTCAAAATTTCTAGTAGTTGCTAAAATTATTACCTATCACATGGTTCTATTTTCACATTTTTCCAGAAGCATCTCCTTCACAAATATTTATGAAATCCCCCTTTTTCCATTTCTGTGATAAACTTTAGAAAATCACAAAGAGCCCATTTTTTATCCAAATGTCATGATTCAAATTCTATATACTTGTAAGTTCAAACCTTAGTTTTTGAACATTT
>CM038682.1:189379625-189504625 GCA_021605205.1 Aegilops longissima
GCCGAAAGCAAAAGTCGATTGAAGGTTATCAATCGAAGTAAACTTGGTTGCTCGGCGACTCCCAATTATCTGAAATGGTCCTGCATCGCCATCACATTCGACCAGTCGATCACCCGATGCACATTGCCACCCCCGGGAGGCAAGCATTGGTGGTCGACCCATTGTCGAAGGCACTCGATCGACCAAAGTCCCGATGGATGGTGGTAGTGGTTTGAACATATTATACGCGAGACGTTGAAAGGGATGGGCATTCCGATGTCCGACTCGAGACCAAGAATATGAGCTTCCACGGAGTCATTCCCGGAAAGAACGCCGAGTCACTCGCCAAATTGTTTTGATGTAGTTTTTGGTGATTCAAAGCATTTCGAAAGAAAAGTTGACCTTTGAGGCCGTGGATTTCGAGCGCTTATCACGCTATTCGGGAGACCAGCTTATGCACGCTTCATGGCCCGACCATGTTACGGTATCTTAAATCAAGATGCCTGGTCCCAAGGGCGTGATCACCGCCACGGCAATCGGAAGAAGGCGTAAGAGTGCTTCCAAAGGCTCTAAGATCGCTGATGCTCGGGCCATGCGTGGTAGAGCTATAAGAATATCGAAAATTGCAGATCCGAGTGATTTGTTGCGAGCTAAGAAGTTCGCCACGGAGTCAGATTCCAACGATTGGCGACGCGAAACAGGTTCACATTCACCCGACTGATCCCGATGCTGCTCCGACCAACATGTCAACAACACTCGACTCAAAATAGGAAGAAGCGCCATCCAGTTCCTCCGTGAGAGCTGGGACATCTTTGCATGGAAGCCTCACGACATGCCGGTGTTCCTGTGGGCTGGCTGAGCATCGCCACGAGTCGACCCAAAATTCAAACCAGTTAAAGAGTATCTTGGCGGTCCGCCGTCCAGAAGAGAAAGGCCATTGGCGAGGAGGTGGCTCGGCTCTTAGCAGCAGAGTTCATCCGAGAGATCTACCACTCCGAGTGGCTCGCCAACATTGTCATGGTCCCTGTCGGTGTCAAAATCGGTGGATCTCGGGTAGGGGGTCCCGAACTGTGCGTCTAGGTGGATGGTAACAGGAGACCAGGGACACGATGTTTTACCCAGGTTCGGGCCCTCTTGATGGAGGTAAAACCCTACGTCCTGCTTGATTGATATTGATATTGTGGATGTTTACAAGAGTGGATCTACCACGAGATCAAGGAGGCTAAACCCTAGAAGCTAGCCTATGGTATGATTGTAAGGGTTGTTGTTCTTCTGTCCTACGGACTAGAGCCATCCGGTTTATATAGACACCGGAGAGGGCTAGGGTTACATAGAGTCGGTTACAATGGTAGGAGATCTACATATCCGATCGCCAAGCTTGCCTTCCACGCCAAGGAAAGTCCCATCCGGACACGGGAGAAGTCTTCAATCTTGTATCTTCATAGTGTTGGAGTCCGGTCGATGATGATAGTCCGCAAATGATAGTTCGGCTGATGATGGTAGTCCGCTATCCGGACACCCCTAATCCAGACTCCTCAAGAGCCCTGAACCAGGCTTCAATGACGATAAGTCCGCGCAGATATTGCTTGGCATTGCAAGGCGGGTTCCTCCTCCGAATGATAGAAGATTGTGAACACCAGGATAGTGTCCGCTCGCAAAATAAATTCCACACTCCACCGTAGAGAGAATAATATATACACAAGTTCAATCTGCCGACGCTTTTTTGTGGCATGACGTCACACCACTACCAAGCCATTACTTGAATTGTTTTTACTTTACCACCTCAGCAGATTTAGCGAGGCGGTTTCTTGGCACGCCTTGTCGAGGCGAGATCGTGTTTCCCTTAATCCGGGATTCTCATCAATACGGACGTGGGTAACCCAACCGCGCCATTGATGGTGACGCTTGGGAGATAAGTGATTTTTACCAGGCCGGTGGGGGACGCGTAGACTTCGCCCGCCCATATAAGGGATAAGGATTCACCTTCTCACTTACGCCTTCTTCCTCCTTTGCTTATCCATCTCTGCGCAATCGAGCTCCAGCGCCCAAGTTCGCAAGATCTCGTCTCAACCTTCTCCGACCATGTCCGGAGCGGAGGTAAATGGTTGGCCTCCACCGCTAAGGAGGAGCACATCGCTAAACTTCGGGCGCGCGGATACCTCTCCAAATGACATCACAGACCGCTGCCCGACGAGGGGCAGCTCATCCCCACCCCCAGTGCCTCATGAGAGGGTCGTTTCCTTCCCCACTTCCTCCATGGACTGGGCTTTCCACTTCACCCCTTTGTCCGGGGCTCATGTTCTACTACGGCCTGGATTTCCATGATCCGCGCCAACTTCATCCTCAACATCTCGGCGTTTATCGTCTGGGTGCGAGGCCTTCCTCTCAGATCCGCCCCACTTCGCTTGTGGCTCAAGACCTTCAATGTCAAGCGAAGGTAGTGAAGGGCACTCAAGCGGAGTGCGGAGGCGCCATGTTGGGCAAGATGCCCAATGTCCTTTGGTTCGAAGGGGCCTTCGTGGAATCCGTCAAGGGGTGGCAGTCGGGGTGGTTCTACATCACCGAGCCGCGCGACCCTGCATGGGTGGCGGCCCCCGAGTTCAGATCTGGTATTCCCACGCAGCTCACCTCCTGGAAAGAGAAGGGCTTGCTGTGGGGTAGTTCGGAGGAGCTGACGGGACTCCAAGCCTGTAACCAGAAGCTGGTGAAGAAGCTCAGGTTGGTTAACGTGGTCCAGGTCATGCTCGCTCGCCGGATTCTCCCATGCCAAGAGCGGCATTCAATCTGTGGAGTTCGATCCGAACAGCACCAGCGCTGAGCAAGCTCTTCGACACGACGCACGGCTGGCGCTGGAGGGTGCTGTTCAAGGCGCCGGTTCTCGCATCCGCGACGGAAGATCGCGGATTTCGCCGCAGCGCCAAGCCGACGAGGTAAGTGATTCTACCCCTTTACGGGACACTCGCTTTTCATAGTTTGACTCTATGCGGTTTTATTTTCCCCTTTTCCTTTGACAGATCTGGATGAGGAAGGCGGAACAGATTATCTGTCCGGCCCTATGCCGAAAATCCAGAGACGCCTGCCTAGCGGGGCTGCTGGTTCCGCACCGCACGTGGTGCCGGAGAAGAAGGCCAAGAAGGAGGCCACGGTGCTCGAAGGAGTGCCTGCCAGGTGTCCGACGACTCCGAGGCGGACTCCTCCCGAAAATGAGGAGGAGAAGAGGACTCTCTCCTGAGGAGGAGAGAGGAAGAGGAAGGCTTCCCCAACAGGGAGGCCAAGGGTCCAAGAGGGAAGGACTATTCCCGGACAGCTCCGCCAACATCAACGTCATGCGAGGAAGAGTGGCCTTCAAGGGCCAGCCTCCGGCGAGATCGTAAGTATCGTGATTCCTGAATGATTTATAATTTCTTTTCTGCGTCACATAGTGTCATTCGATGCCACATGCTGCCCGTAGTCCGGCTAGTGATGATCTCCCGCTTCATCGAAGCGGGTCGCTATTCCGTCGGATGTAGACTCCATCCCGACCGCCCATCCCCCACGACACCGAGGACGCCGAGGTGGGATCCCAAGAAGGGACCCATCGGGAGGCCCGGGGCGCCGCAAGGCGTCCTCCGGACTTTGCGCCGACTCCAAATCAGAACCCGCAGTGGTTCCGGAGTCCGCCGGCGGCCCCTTCGAACGAAGGGCAAGACCGTGACGCCGGAGGCTTCCGTCCAACCGGAGGCGCCGGGCAATTTGTTGGAGGCGCTGCAGAGCGCTTCCATCGAGGAAGAAGACCGCACTATTATGAGTGCGGTGATTCAAGGTGCAGCTCGCCAAGAGCGGGCTGACCGAAGCCTCGCAGAGCCTTCTATCGGGCTTTGAGGTAAGAAGTTAAAAATATACAATGTAATACCGCATAGACAGTAGCCCCTGATGCTCGGTTCGGTGTTCGGGAAGAAAAGCCGGACTGAGGATCTGAAAAAAAAAGATATACGCAGGGTTGCTAAAAGATTATGTCAATATGGGTTGCGAGGCTGCGCTGCTGACCTCTGCCAGACCGATCATGGGAGGTCGGTGCTTTGAAACAGGAGCTCGAGCGGTCCGAGCAAGAGCTTGGCCGCGCCAGGAAGCAGCTCCAGGACAAAGAAGGTGAGTAACACCACTTTGAACTTGTACCTTATAGAAAAGGATTTAGCTTGCAACAAAAAAATAACAAGAATAACATGGGTACTGCAGGGGCCACGAATGAGGTGGCGACCCTGAAGGAGGCCGTGTCCACGGCCGAACGCAATGCGGCCACGGAACGGGCAGAGCGAGAAAAGCAGGAGGCGCGGGTGCGGTGGTCCAGCAAGAGCTCCAGGCTCTCATGGAAAAGCATGAGAGTTTGGAGCGTGACTCAAAGACTCGAGAGTCCGAGCTTGCCTCGGCTCTCGAAAGTGCCAAAACTGCCAAGGCCGATGCCCATAAGTCCCTTCAGGAGATTGAGTTGATGAGGAAGATAGCGGCGGGTAAGGCATTTTTCATGCAAAGCAAGCATGTGAATGTAAATTACGTGTTACTTACCCGAATTCGAGCTCTCGAGGCGTTTGCAGATCTGCCTCAGCAGCGTGTCCGATGTCGCCGCATTCTACCGAGCCGAGGAGGGAGCTCAACGGAGAAGGTCTTCGGTCTCAAGATGCTCAGGCCGCCATCCGGTGCCCCTAGCGACCAGTGAAGCAGCTGGTCGAGCTTCACAAGGTGGCCGAGCAGGCCATGAAGGGCCTCAGAGTCCACTTGTGGCTGGAGAGGCCATGCCCAGGAGCTACTTCGCATCGTCGCGACGGCTGGTGGATGCGTGCCCTGGGTGGAGGTTATCAAGCGCCCGCCTATATTGAAGGTGCTCGTCGGGCCCTTGCCCGCGCAAAGGTGCATTGGGGCAAGCTGGATGCGGAGAAGCTAATCACTGACGCGCCACCAGCGGGCAAGGGACATCGTACGCCCGAAATGTACTATAAGGCTGTCCTGAAGGGTGCCCGCAGGATTGCGGATGAGTGCCCCACGGATGTAATGTTTGAGTAAATTCGCAATGTGTTATCCTGTGCGCTGAAAACTTTGTTCATATGCGCTAAGTAACGCTTGTTAATTTAAAATATTACCTTCTGTGCGGCCATTTATTAAATCTGAGAGATGGCAAGTCATCGGCTTCAGCCCCCATGCCACGAGTGCTGGGGTGTTCGGGATAAACTTGAGCACTCTTGTTCCCATTTTTGGGTCCATCTAGGAGGCGCCAACACAACGAACAAGGCAACCGGACTTATAGTGCTTGAACACTCTCACTTAGCCATAGAATTCTATAATTTTAAATTTTGGCGAAGCCCCTAGTATTCGGAGGACCAATTGGGGCGCTATCCACGCCTTCGCTGGACATAATCCGAACTTCGCCAAAGCGGCGAGGTCTTTAAGGACCCGAAGGACCTCTCGAACAGCGACCAGTCTCGCCTTTATCATGACAATCAGTTTTAGCTTTCTCCATCGAGGCGTTAACCCGCTCAACCGGGCGCAATCGCAGTGGTTCTCCCATGCTACCTTAGCCGATAGAACGGAACGTAAGGTGCCAAACATGGGAGCCGGGCAAACCCAACTATTGACCCAAGACATGATTCGGAGCCGATTCATATAATGCTATAAGTTCGGGGTGCCGCACTTGTGAAAGTGTGCGGACTTTATCACACCATAATGCGGACAACATAAGCCCCTGGTGTATTTGGCCGTACCAAAATGTACGGATGCAACATGTCGTAAATGAACATATATTTATATAAGGTAATGCAATTATAGGCAAAAAAGTGTTGCATTTTATTCGAAAAGATATGCTATGAGTGCGGAATGATACAAATAGTGCAGAAAGCAAGGGATTGGACGAATTAAAGGCGTCTCCCTCCAGGGGTAGGCTGCGGAATGTTGTATTTAACAAATTTAATGCTCGTGATGGAGACCACCTGAGTGTTCGCCGCGCCTTTGTCCTTCCCTGGCTGTTGCATCATGAGTTCGGCAGGTTCGCCACGGACAGAGTTCTGTATAAAAAAGAGAGAAATAAAAGAAAAAGAGCGACACTTGGGAGCCCCCGGTGTGGTCGAACCGCACTGGTCTGTTGTGGTTGTGCCTTCCCCTATGCCCATGGTATCTCCGTATGTAATTATGTACGCGGAGAGTTTGTTTTACAATTATGCGAGGGCTGGGGTTGAGGCCGCATTGCTACGCTGCGTCGGAACGCGCTGTGGTCTTGGTTGATGTTGCTCCGGCGCGTTTGGCGTGTCCGGTCGCTTAACGGCCGGACTCGAAAATTGCCTTAAAAGGCTGCTCAGACTTCGCGCGCGAGAGCCATCAGTATGTTCCTCCGCTCGAGGGAGCGCCTGTGTTTCCATTGACCGTGATGAATCCACGAGGGCCTGGCATCTTGAGCTTAAGGTATGCATAATGCGGCACGCGTTGAATTTTGCGAACGCGTTCGTCCGAAAGCAGAGCATGATAGCCGCCATGAACGGGACTATGTCAAGATTAACTCTCGCTCGGAAATTATCCGGGATCCAAGACCACTTCCAGTGTAATTGAGCTGCATAATTGGCCTCGACACCTGGTATGACGCCTTTGAAGGTTGTCTTTGTAGGTTTAATCCTTGAAGGGTCTATGCCCATCTTGCGACCGTATCCCGATAAAGCAGGTTCAAAGCACGCCGCCATCCATCAGACTCTCGTGAGTTGAAATCCATCGACGATTGGGTCTAAAACCAATGCAGCGAATCCGCCATGGCGGATATCGGTCGGATGGTCTCTTCGATCGAAAGTGATCGGGCAAGAGGACCATGGGTTGAATTTTGGGGCGATCGCTCCATCGCAGATACGTCCTTTAGTGCACGCTCGCTCCCTCTTGGGAATATGCGTATGCGTATATCATGTTTACCGTCCGAACTTGAGGGGGAAACCTTTTGTCCTCTCGTTGTTCGGTGGTCGGGTCTCTTCCTCGCCATCGATGTGTAGCCCTTGTCACTGTTTTGGTGATTAATTTGCTCGCTGCTTGAATACCCAACAATCTCTGTTGGTGTGGTTAGCTGGCTTTTCGGGGTTCCATGTATTTGACAGAGCGGTCGAGTATTCGGTCCAAATTGACGGTCCCGGAGTGGTTCTTTTGAATGGCTTCTTCCTTGACCGGTTTGGAGCCTCGAATCCGGCGTTGACTGTCGATCCTCATTGCTGTCACCGCACGCGGCGTTTGTTTTGTTTCGACGCAACCTGCCATTGCGGTCCTTGGTATCCGGATTGCCAGCGTTTTCTTTGAGGTTGTTGCTGCGAGCTAGCCAGCTATCCTCTCCCGCACAGAAGCGGGTCATGAGTGATGTGAGGGCTGCCATGGATTTCGACTTCTCCTTTCCTAGGTGCCGGGTCAGCCACTCGTCGCGGATGTTATGTTTGAAGGCAGCGAGGGCCTCTGCATCCGGACAGTCGACGATTTGATTTTTCTTTGTTAAGAACCGTGTCCGTAATTGCCCGGCCGATTCGTCGGCTGCTGGATTATGTGGCTTAGGTCATCTCGTCCGTGGTCGCATACACGCGTCCTCGAAGTTGTCGAGGAATGCGGCTTCCGTGTCTTCCCAGATCCAATGGACTCTGCGGGCAGGCTGTTAAGCCAATGCCGAGCTGGTCCTTTAAGCTTGAGCGAGATATTTGATGGCGTGAAGATCGTCCCCATGGGCCATATGTATATGGAGGAGATAATCCTCAATCCAAACCACGGGTCTGTTGTGCCATCGTAGGATTCGATATTAACGGGTTTAAACCCTTCAGGATTTGATGATCCATTACTTAAATCGGTGAAGCATAGTGGGTGTGCGGCGCCTCTGTATTGAGCAATATCGCGACGTAGCTCTAGAGAGCGTTGTCTGTTGTGTTCGGCCCGGCCGGAGTAGTTGTATCCGGCACGACGGTATTCGTCGTGGGTCTTGGGGCGCCCACGTGATCCATAGATAGATCTGGATTGTCTTGCCTTGTCCTCCAGTATATCTCGCAAATCCGGCGCGTTCCCCCATGGCTTCATGCTTTTTGAGCGATGCCGGGGTACGGTTTTGGTGGAGGGCTTGCACGCCTCTCTCCGCGCCACGAGGTGGTCGGTCTGCCAGACAGCGCTGGTGATGCAGGTTTGTACGCTTCCTCCTCTAATGGGGGAGCAACTTGCGCTTAGGTAACTTTTGAGGGGCGCTCGAGTTCATACTCTTCGGCCGCGAGGACCTCGGTCCATCTGTTGGCCAGTAGGTCTTGATCAGCTTGAAGCTGTTGCTTTTTTTTCTTTAGGCTGTTTGCTGTGGCCATTACCCTGTGTCTGAAACGCTCTTGTTTGACGGGATCCTTAGGCACGACGAATTCGTCGTCGCCGAGGCTTGCCTCGTCTCCGGAGGGAGGTAAGTAATTGTCATCCTCGACCTCTTCGCCTGCGCCGCCTCTCGTGAGGGCTTGCTTCGCCTCCTCCTGCGCTGGATCGTCTTTGGAGGGAGTTGTCTTCAGCACTTTACGGGGTGTTATTATCTCCTCGTGTCGGAATCTCCATTCTTGCCGTGGCGGGATTTAGAGCGGCGCCACGACGTTGGCGCTTGGGCTGTTTCTTTAAGGAATCGGCTTCCGCTTCTTCTTCGCCGTCCCCATCTTTTGGGGTGTCCACCATGTATATGTCGTATGACGAGGTGGTCGCCCAAAGGTCCTGTAGGCGCTGGTTCTTGGTGGTCTCCGCATCATCGCCCATACCGCCGATGTCTTCGGAGTCGAGTCGAGTATGTCGGTTAAATCTTCGACGGTGGCTACGAAGTGGGTGGTGGGTGGGCTCAATTTCTTCGCCGTCTGCTGTCCCAACCATCCCGGCCGTGGTTCGCCAGGGCTCTCCGGATAGCGAGAGATGCTTCAGCGAATTTATGATATCGCCAAGGGCGAAAAGGAAGATGTCCGCAGTGGTGAATTCCATGATCGGCGCCCAGTCGGATTCGACTGGCAGGGGCGCAGGAGGTTCGAAGTCCGGCAGGGAGTCCGGCACCTCGGAGTCATGAGCTTTATGCGGGACAAGGTAAGTGTTCGCCCATCGCCGAGGAGTTGCGGCTCCCGAGGCGGTGTCCAGCTATCCGCCCTCGATCCGAGCGATCGGCTCCGGACTATGGGTCGGAGCGACTCGTGTCAGCGCCTCCAAGGTGCTGTCCGCGGCGAGTTAGGTCGTGCCCATCGTGACAGCGCGACACGCTCGGCTGTGGCTCAGATCCATCGAAGATCAAGTCTCGGCGGATATCGGCCGTGAAGTTTAGGCTTCCAAACCTGACCTGACGGCCAGGGGCGTAGTTTTCGATCTGCTCCAGATGGCAAAGTGAGTTGGCCCGCAGCGCGAACCGCCGAATACGAAGATCTGTCCGGGGAGAAAGGTCTCACCCAGGACTGCGTCGTTGTTGATTGAAGAGGCCATCAAGCCTATCGGTGACGACACAGAGGAACTCTCAATGAAAGCACCAATGTCGGTGTCAAAACCGGCGGATCTCGGTAGGGGGTCCCGAACTATGCGTCTAGGCGGATGGTAACAGGAGACAAGGGACACGATGTTTTACCTGTGTTCGGGCCCTCTTGATGGAGGTAAAACCCACGTCCCGCTTGATTGATATTGATATTGTGGATGTTTACAAGAGTGGATCTACCACGAGATCAAGGAGGCTAAACCCTAGAAGCTAGCCTATGGTATGATTGTAAGGGTTGTTGTTCTTCCGTCCTACGGACTAGAGCCATCCGTTTATATAGACACCGAGAGGGCTAGGGTTACATAGAGTCGGTTACAATGGTAGGAGATCTACATATCCAGACGCCAAGCTTGCCTTCCACGCCAAGGAAAGTCCCATCCGGACACGGGAGAAGTCTTCAATCTTGTATCTTCATAGTCTTGGAGTCCGAATGATGATGATAGTCCGGCAAATGATAGTTCGGTCGATGATGGTAGTCCGCTATCCGGACACCCCCTAATCCAGGACTCCCTCAGTCCCCATGAAGGACAAGTCGTTGCGCATGTGCATCGATTTCAAGCATATCAATCGGGCCTGCCCGAAGATCATTTCCTCTTCCTCGCATCGATCAAATAGTCGATTCAACCTGCGGATGCGAGAGGTTGTCTTTTTTAGACGCCTATTCCGGGTACCATCAGATCCGTCTGTATGGACCCGATGAGATTAAAACAGCGTTCATCACTCCATTCGGGTGCTTCTGTTATGTCACCATGCCATTCGGTCTCAAGAATGCCGGAGCCACATTCATGAGGATGATTCAGAAGTGTTTGCTCACTCAAATCAGTTGGAATGTGGAAGCATACATGGATGATATAGTGGTCAAGTCACGAAGGGTTCCGACCTGTTGACCGACCTTGCTGAAACATTTGCCAATCCTGGAGGTATGATATCGCTTAATCCATCAAAGTATACATTTGGAGTTCCTGCGGAAAGTTACTCGGTTTTCTCGTTTCCGAGCGAGGAATCGATGCTAACCTAGAAAAGGTTGGCACCATACTCCGAATGAAGCGCCCTGTGCGTGTGCACGATGTCCAGAAACTTACTGGATGCTTGGCCGCTTTAAGTCGATTCATCTCTCGCCTCGGTGAAAAGGCATTGCCTCTTTACCGACTGATGAAGAAGTCAGACAAGTTCGAGTGGACTCTAGAAGCTGATGCAGCGTTTGCAGAGCTCAAAGCTCGCTTCCACCCAGCTGGTGCTTGCTGCTCCAATCAGCAAGGAGCCTTTGCTGCTTTACATTGCAGCCATCGGACAAGTCGTCGAGACTGCATTTACGGTCGAGCGGGAAGAAGAAGGAAAAACCTTCAAAGTTCAACGCCCAGTTTATTATCTTTCTGAAGTACTGACCCCATCAAAGCAAAGATACCCTCACTATCAGAAGCTTGTTTATGGGATCTATATGACCACGAAGAAGGTTGCTCATTATTTCTCTGATCATTCCATTACAGTCGTCAGCGATGCCCCTTTGTCGGAAATTATTCATAACAGAGATGCAACTGGTCGAGTGGCAAAATGGGCGATTGAACTTCTTCCCCTTGATATCAAATTCGAGGCAAAGAAAGACATCAAGTCCCAAGCAATAGCAGATTTCCTCGCCGAGTGGACTGAACAGCAACTTCCGACCCAATTTCACTCGGAACACTGGACTATGTTTCTCGATGGTTCCAAGATGCTGAACGGTTCTGGTGCAGGGGTTGTATTGGTTTCCCCCCGAGGAGATAGGCTCAAGTATGTTCTCCAGATTCACTTTGATTCTTCCAACAACGAAGCAGAATATGAAGCACTCCTGTATGGGTTACGCATGGCCATTTCACTCGGCGTCCGTCGCCTTATGGTCTATGGCGAGTCGGATCTGGTTGTTAATCAAGTGATGAAGGAGTGGGATGTCGAAGCCCAGCTATGACAGGTTATTGTAATGTAGTGAGAAAGCTGGAGAAGAAATTGAGGGTTAGAGCTTCATCATATACCTCGATCGAAAAATCAAGCTGCGGATGATTTAGCAAAGATAGGGTCCAAGAGGGAAGCCATTCCCTGATGTATTTTGGAACACATTCATGCTCCATCGGTGCAGGAGGATCCTTTCACGTAAGAAGCCCCGCAGCAAAAGAGTGCCAATGATCCGACCGTTGAGGTCCCACCGTGGTCGACCTGATTATGGAAGTTGTGGTCGCCACTCCCGATCGACAGTGCCGTACATCGCATATATCCTAAGGAAAGAGCTCCCAGAGAATGAAGAAGAGGCTCGACAGATCGTCCCGTCGATACAAGGCCTTTACAAGGATCAAGGGACAATTGTATAGAGAAAGCGCGATCGAGTCGGCCGAAGTGTATCACGCCGTAAGAAGGTCGATAATTCTTGAGGATATCCACTGGGGACCTGTGGCCATCATGCGCCCTCTCGGACCATCGTGGCTAAAGCATACCGAAAGCGAATTTCTTGGCCGAAAGCAAATGAAATGGCAAAAGAAATAGTCGACAAGTGTGAAGGATGTCATTCTATTCCAACATATCGCACAAGCCAGCCTCAGCCTTGAAGACCATTCCACTCGCTTGGCCCTTCGCTGTGTGGGATTGGACATGATTGGACCGTTGAGAATCGGCGAAGCGGTTTCACCCATTTGCTAGTAGCAATCGACAAGTTCACCAAGTGGATCGGGCTGCCCATCAAGAACCTCGATGCATGCATTGCTATCGGTTTCATCAGAGAGTTGATATTCAGATATGGAGTTCGCATAGCATCATAACCGACAATGGGTCAAACTTCGATAATGACAAGTTCAAAGCCTTCGCGCCTCTCAAGGCACGCTGGTCGACTATGCTTCATGGCTCATCCTCGGTCGAATGGACAAGGTAACATGCAAACAGCCTCATTCTCAAAGGGCTAAAACCTCGGCTGATGCGTGATCTCAAACACGCAGCAGGAGCTTGGGTCGACGAACTTCCATCAGTTCTCTGGGGATTGAGGACCACTCCTAATCGGTCGAATGGGAGAACTCCATTCTTCCTGGTCTATGGAGCTGAAGCAGTTCTGCCGAGTGACCTGCTTCACAATGCGCCTCGAGTCGAGCTATACTCTGAAGAAGAAGCGGAACAAGCCCGGCAAGATGCAGTCGACCTCTTGGAAGAGGAGAGAGAGATGGCCTTGATCCGCTCGACTATCTATCAGCAAGACTTGCGCCGATTCCATGCCAAAAATGAGAGTCGAGCCTTCCAAGAGGGAGATTTGGTCCCCCGAGTGGATCAACAGAAACCACACAAGCTTGCTCCCACTTGGGAAGGTTCCTTTATCGTCACAAGAGTCCTCCACAACGGAGCATATCATCTCTACAACGTTGATCGCCAGATCGACGAGCCTCGAGCTTGGAACAAGGAGCTGCTTCGCCCCTTTTACACTAAAAAACTCACTCGGTTGAGATGTAATAAAAGTGCTTTTGAAGTTTGTTTATCCAAGACAAGAATGTTATAATTTTCCCAGTGATTGTTATTGCTTTTTGTTGAAATTTCCCCCAGTGGGTGGCTTAGTCGTGAATCCGATTCGCCTAAGCTTGTAAAAAAAATCCTTTCCGAAAAGCGAGCCAGCCTCTCACTCGGGGCTTAGCTGTGAATCCGCTTAGCTTAAGTTTCAAAATCCTACCGAGTGGCGAGCCAGGCTCCCACTCGGAGGCTTAGCTACAGTTCAAGTACTCGCCTAAGTATACAAAATCCTACCGAGTGGCGAGCCGGCCTCCCACTCGGAGGCTTAGCTGCAGTTCAAGTACTCGCCTAAGTATACAAAATCCTACCGAGTGGCGAGCCAGCCTCCCACCCGGAGGCTTAGCTGCAGTCCAAGTACTCGCCTAAGTATACAAAATCCTACCGAGTGGCGAGCCAGCCTCCCACTCGGAGGCTTAGCTGCAGTCGAAGTACTCGCCTAAGTATTCAAATCCTACCGAGTGGTGAGCCAGCCTCCCACTCGGGGACTTATAACAGCCCAAGGATTCGCTTTAAAACATCCAAAGTGATAAAATCCTACCGAGTGGAGAGCAAACCTCCCACTGGGGCTTAGCTGCAGCCTGCTCGCCTAAGTAATAGAAATCCCACCGAGTGGAGAGCAAACCTCCCACTGGGGCTTAGCTGCAGCCAGTGCTCGCCTAAGTGATAAAAATCCTACCGAGTGGAGAGCAAACCTCCCACTCAGGGGCTTAGCTGCAGCCCAGTGCTCGCCTAAGTAATAAAATCCTACCGAGTGGAGAGCAAACCTCCCACTCGGGGGCTTAGCTGCAGCCCAGTGCTCGCTAAGTAATAAAATCCCACCGAGTGGAGAGCAACCTCCCACTGGGGCTTAGCTGCAGCCCAGTGCTCGCCTAAGTAATAAAAATCCTACCGAGTGGAGAGCAAACCTCCCACTCGGAGGCTTAGCTGTAGCCCAGTGCTCGCCTAAGTAAGGAATTCATCCCAATCCGCAAGGACGACGAGGTGCAGGTCGACTGCTACCTCCTCCTTCGGAGCTTCGCCACAAGTACAACGTGCGGTCCATCCCAATCCGCAAGGACGACGAGGTGCAGGTCGACTGCAACCTCCTCCTCCTCGGAGCTTCGCCACAAGTACAACATGCGGTCCATCCCAATCCGCAAGGACGACGAGGTGGAGGTCGACTGCAACCTCCTCCTTCGGAGCTTCGCCACAAGCACAACGTACGGTTCGTCCCGATCCGTAAGGACGACAAGGTTAGTCGCAGTCTGTGATCCACCTCTACCTGCAGGATAGATGAAGCACAAGTCGATTGGAATTTCAACGGAATATCTTCCGAATGAGGAATAAAGTTCCCTCGAAGGCAAGCAAAGCATGTTAAAGGAAAAATCAAGTTCGATAAATGTCCTACGGATCCAAAGGCGCCAGCGTTAAGCCTGTTAAAGTTTATCGGTTACAGAAACCACTCGGCATTCCGAGGCAAATTTAAAGTGGGACTTAGAAGTTTTTTACTCCTCCGGCGGAGGACTAGAAGGTGCAACAAACTGGTCGAGGTCGATTCCGTCAGCAATACGGGTAGCAGTAGCGATGAAAGTCTCCATGAAAGATCTTGTAACGCCCCGGTTTCGATGCGCCAGGTGTCCTTCAGTTATTCGTCGTCGTTGCCATGTCATTTGCTTGCGTGTTGCACTTTGCCATGTCATCATCTGCATTTTTATCATGTCATCATGCGCATTTCATTTTGCATAAGTGTTCGCCTCATGCATCCGAGCATTTTCCCGTTGTCCGCTTTTGCAATCCGCACTCCTATGTCTCCCGGCCCCTTTTACCTCTTTTCATGTGCGGGTGTTAAATGTTCTCGAATAGGGTGAAGCTTGGCGTGCGGTCTTATTATAGTGTAGACAGGCCGCCTGCCAACTTTCGTCAGATTCGAGTTCGCTCGATCGCCTAACCGCTAAATATATAACCGCGATATAGCCGTTAGATTCGCCGGACGCTTCGTCTCCAAACTGCTGTCGGCCTCTCTCTCTCTCAGCCCAATGCGTTCTACACAGCCCACCAACCCTCACCTAGTCTCCTCCGCCGGACCGTCGGATCGAACTGATGCCCGAAATCGGCCTCAAACGCCCTAACCTAGACCCCTGTGCCTATTTAAACACATCCACATGCCATTTTTAGCCTTCCCTTCCTCCTCCTCGAAATCCGCGCCCCAATCACCAACAGCCACCTTCCACCGCCGCTTCTCCTCGGATCCGCCACCCACCACTTCTTCCGCCACTTGTCG
The DNA here is from genome assembly GCA_021605205.1 of Aegilops longissima. Lineage (NCBI taxonomy): Eukaryota > Viridiplantae > Streptophyta > Magnoliopsida > Poales > Poaceae > Aegilops > Aegilops longissima. The sequence goes on from CM038682.1 coordinate 189,394,874, forward strand.
TGATCGCCATTGGCACGCCGCCACAGCCACCGCCTCGGCCTCTCCTCAGCGCCACTGGCTTCCCGCTCCTCCACCAAGACGGGCCGCCGGAGCCCATCCGCTGCCCGCTTTGGCCCCCGATCTGGCCGAGGCCCGAGCGCCGCCTGCGCTTGGCTCTCGCCTCGCCCGGCCGCCTCCCGGCCTCCCGCCGCCGCCGGACGTCTCTGCGTTCGCCGCCAACCTCGCTTGCGTGGAGATCGCTCCGCCGTGCCTCGCGTCCCGCGCCGCCCAGCGCCCAGCCTCAGCCGCCGATCGCCGAACCCGCCGCCTCCTCGCTCGCCAAGGCGCGTCCGTGCCTGCTGGATTCGCGCCGCCTCGCTTCCCCACGGAGCCGAGTCCGTGCCTCGGCGTCGCTTGCTTGCTTCGCCCTGCCCTGCTTCCGGATCCGGCGGACCTCGCGTCTCATGCCGGATCCGCCTGCTCCCCTCCTGCCTTCCTTCGCGCCTTCGCTGGCTCCCTCGCCGCCGCCTGCTCTCGACTCACAGCGTCGGCACACGCCAGCCGCCGCCACGTGGGCCTCGCGTCTGCCCCAAATGGGCCTTCCTAAGGCCCATCTCCGCCGCCCGCTGCAGCCTCTCCCGCTTCCAGCCGGCCTCTCCTTCCTTCTGGGCCGAGCCCAATGGGTGAGATGCCCTCTATTCCTCATCCGGCGCCGCTTAGCTAATCGACGCCACATGTTTTTTTTTTAATCTAAGTCCCCGTAAACTCATAAAATGTTGCATATTTTGACCTGCTGTATATCTGTCATCGTAGCTCCGTTTTGCGCGTATAATATGTCAAAATGTTCGTCTCGATGAGTAGATCATTTCATCTCATTGCATCATTTTCATTTGAGTTCATCTTGATGCCCGAAATGCTGTTAGAAGAGTGCTATGTGATGTTAGTTTCTGATTTTTATCAGAACTTGCACTTTTGTCATTTTTGCCATGATTGATGTGTGCATCCTATGGACTTGAGCCCTACATGTGTTTTGTAATATGCCATGTCTTATTTCTAGTGGTGCTTGCTATGTATTTTTGTGATCTATGTGGTGACTAGCACAAGCATGCAAACTAGGTGTCTTGTTGTTGCTGTTTTCAGCCCTGTTTTGCTGGTATTTTGATGCCATGTTAACTTGATGCTACCAAGAAATCCATGCATATTTTGAGATACTTCAGTAAGAGTGTTTTGTAAAGCATGTCTTGATCTATCCATACATGCCCTTGTTTGCAATTATGGAGTGCCATAGCTTGAGTCAATCGAGCTCTACTTTTGCTATCAAATGTTTCCTGGCAGATTGTATACATGTTATTCAATTTTGCCTAGGTTGTTGTGGTTGATCCATTTATGCTATGTTATTGTTCTTGCCATGTATGTCTTCTATGCCATGTCTTCTTGATGTATGTATGCTTAGTTTATCATTTAAGGCTCTGTAGTGAGTGCATTGAGCTTGTAAACATGCCTACTTGTTATCAGTTTTTGACATGCCATGTTGCTGAATCTGTTAACGAAACTTTCAATATTGACATGGGTGTTGCTATATTTTCTGATCCTTTTTGGCTTATGGTCACTAAAGGACTTTTGTTCTATGAAGTTAGTAGATTCATGCCATGCCTTTGTTTGCCATGTTAAGTTCCTGTAACATGTTGTTTCATAGCTCTAAACATTGCAACCTGATGTTAATTTCTGCAATGCCTGAAACTGTTATTAGTTGCAATCTTGCCATGTCATTTTGAGCATGTTCTAGTCATTTCTGGAGATAGCTCAGTGTTCATGTTTTGTAATGCTTTACCTGTAGATCATGCCCATGCCTTTTGTTTTCATATTGTGGTGCTGTAGCATGTTGTTTTGATGCTCGCAATATGCCTAGTTGCTGTTTTGGACAAATTGTTGTCATATCTTGTATTGGGTGTATGTGTTGAACCGCTGTTCGCTTTTGATTGTGCTCTATATGAAACTTGCTTGATTTTGCATGTAGTTTCATATTATCATGTTGGATCCTTGTTTTGGGGTGTTTTCTTGATGTTTGTATGCATTTTGCATCAATGCCATGTTTAACTTGTTTTGCTCTTATCTTCTAGGCCGTAGTCTCAATCTAATGAACTTTATATGTAACTTGACTAGAATTTCGTGTAGATCATCGTGGTGCATTTTAACTTGCTGTTTAACCACTTGAACATAAAGCTATTCAGATCTGGACCAATTTCGAAATATGCATATGAGGACTTACCGGAATTGTTATATGTTGTTCCCGGCCTCATTTAAACTTGCCTTGTTGTGTTGTTCTTGTTTGCATCATCTCTTGACATGAGTAGCTTCATGTAGTCTTGTCATGCATCATGCTTGGTTGTGCATCATGTCTTGTTCATGTGTGGTGTGTTTACTATGTTGTGTGCTTCTTCTTGTTAGTTCCTGTTTGCTATGCGATCGTGAGGATCCGCTCGTCTCACGCTTGGTTCGCTTCATCCGCTCATCTTCTTCATGGACTCGTTCATCTTCTTCATGGACTCGTTCTTCTTCCTTGCGGGATTTCAGGCAAGATGACCGCTACCCTGGATCTCACTACTATCATTGCTATGCTAGTTGCTTCGTTCTTTCGCTATGCAGCGCTACCTATTACCTGTTTATCAAGCCATCCCAAATAGCCATGTCAGCCTCTAACCTTTTGCACCCTTCCTAGCAAACCGTTGTTTGGCTATGTTACCGCTTTGCTCAACCCCTCTTATAGCGTTGTTAGTTGCAGGTGAAGATGAAGTTTGTTCCTTGTTGGAACATGGAGATGTTGTTCCTTGTTGGAACATGTTTACTTGTTGGGATATCACAATATATCTTATTTAATTAATGCATCTATATACTTGGTAAAGGGTGGAAGGCTCGGCCTTATGCCTGGTGTTTTGTTCCACTTTGCCGCCCTAGTTTCCGTCATATCGGTATTATGTTCCCGGATTTTTGCGTCCCTAACGCGGTCGGGTGATTTATGGGACCCCTTGACAGTTCGCTTTGAATAAGACTTTTCCAGAAGGCCCAACATTGGTTTTACGCTTGCCTCACCTAGCCTTTTTCCCTTGGGAGTCGCGATCCCGAGGGTCATCTTTATTTTACCCCCGGCCAGTGCTTGTCTAAGCGTTGGTCCAAACTAGAGCACCGTATGGACCATCCCTTGGCAACTTGGGTTACGCCGGTACTGTGACGCTTAGCTTATCCGGTCGTGGCTCGAGACGAGATACGCGGCTACTATCGTGGTGTCGCACGCCGGAGGTCTTGCTGGACTTGTTTTATTATTGTCGAAATGTCTTGTAGCCGGATTCCGAGACTGATCGGTCTTCCCGGGATAAGGAATATCCTTCGTTGATCGCGAGAGCTTATCATGGGTTGTTGGGACACCCTGCAGGGTATAAACTTTCGAAAGCCGTGCCCGCGGTTATGTGGCAGATGGGAATTTGTTGATATCCGGTTGTAGAAAACCCGAAGTTGATCTTAATTAAAATACACCAACCGTGTGCGTAACCGTGAGTGTCTCTTTTCGGGGTTGATCGAGAGGAGAACACGGTTTCTGGGTTATGTCTGACGTAAGTAGGAGTTCAGGATCACTTCTTGATCATTACTAGTTGACGACCGTTCCTTTGTTTCTCTTCTCGCTCTCATTTGCGTATGTTAGCCACCATATATGCTTAGCCGCTGCTGCAACCTCACCACTTTACCCCTTCCTTTCCCATTTAGCTTTGCTAGTCTTGATACCCATGGTAATGGGATTGCTGAGTCCTCGTGGCTCACAGATTACTACACCACCAGTTGCAGGTACAGGTTTGCGATGATCATGACGCGAGAGCGATGTTTGCTTGTGTTGGAGTTCTTCTTCTGCTTCTTCTTCGATCAGGGGATAGGTTCCAGGTCGGCAGCCTGGGCTAGCAGGGTGGATGTCGTTTGAGCTTCTGTTTATGTTTCATCCGTAGTCGGATGTTGATCTCTTGTATATGATGTTGATGTATTCTTGTGGCATTTGTGCCTTATGTATGTATCCCCATGTATTATGTAATGTTGATGTAATGATATCCACCTTGCAAAAGCGTTTCAATATGCGGGTCTATCCTTGGTGGGACCGTCGAGTTCCTTTTGGATAGGGTCGCATATTGGGCGTGACAAGTTGGTATCAGAGCCTCGACCGACCCTAGGAGCACCCTTGATTGATCGTGTAGTTTGGCCGTTGTTGAGTCTAGAAGAAAACTGATTTCTGAGTCTAGTTATATCGGAGAGTAGGAATTCTTTTTACTCCTCTGCCCCTTCGTCGCTCTGGTGAGGAATCGTGACGTAGGTGTTTTGAACTACTCCTCTTCCCCTTCAAATTTTCTTTAGGATCACGCAGTTGGTTTTCCGGTAGTTGTTCCTCAGCTCTTTTTATCCGGTGCTTTTCTCGTCAAGTCGACTCGGCCATCTTCATCTTTGAGTTCAATCCTCAGTTCTTCCTCCGACGTCGTTGTTTTTCCTTGTCCGAAGTTGTCTTTGTTTTTCCCACCCGCCCTCCCTTCTTCTTTTCCGAACCGGAGTCCGTAAACGAGTATCGATCCTACTCGTGTGAAGTCTTTGCTTTCTTTCCTCAATGATTTCAACCGTGTTTTCTCTTCAAATTGTTCGCCGGTTTCCTTCCAAGTTGCCTTTGTTTTCCGCCCCCACCCTATTATTCCCGGAGTTCGAGTTTCTTTCGACCATCAATTCAACTCGTGTGGAGCCTCTTCGCCTTCCGTCAATTATTTCAACCGTGAATTCTCGCCTTGTTCGTCATTCTTCATCTCTTTCTTTTCCGTGGATTCAATTCAAGTTTTTCGCTGTCGATCATATTCTTTTCCTCAAGTGTTTTTCCTGCTCGTTCTCCTCTTGCCAGTTTATTCTTCCGGAGTCCTCAAGACATCTCAGGAGATTCGTCTGTGTTCCAATTAATTCGAGGTTGTCACCTCATTCAAATATTTCAACTGTTCCAGTGTGTCATCTATCTGTTCAACATCCCTTTCCAACGGTGTTTTCTTTTAGTGGGCCCTAACCCACAGGTCTTTTCCCAGGATCTTATCTGACTCTTCTAATTTCCCTGGAGTTATTCTCAATTCTTTTCGGAGTTTGACGTAAGAATGAATTTTCATCAGTCAGATGCCTTTTCCAATATCGATTTCAAATCATTTCATTGTTGGCTCAACCTCTTCGCTTTTCATTCTCCCGGAGTATCTCATTAATTTTGGTGGTGTTTCTCGTCATCATTTGAAGATCGAAGAAGAGTTTTTCCTCTAAATCTTGTCCGTTCTACCGGAGGTTCATGGTGCTAGCTCGATGCTATCCTATCTAATTGTTTCGAGTCATGCAAATTCTTTTCATCCATCCGGAGTATTTCAGGAGTTACTTTCCGTCTCATTCATTCGGAGGCCATCTTTTCAGAAGATTTCTTCGTTATAAGTTTTCAGATTCATTCCCCAATTATTCTATATCCGTGCCTTTCGTTCGTCTTAATATTCTTCCGGTGCTGCGTTCAAGCATTCGTTACCCAGTTCGCGATCCCTTCGATCTCTTTTCTCTAAATTCCCTCAAGTATCTTTGTGCTCTTCTAATTCTGTCCGGTGATTCATTCTCTTTCATCAGTCATTTTCGAATTCTTACGGTGCTTCATTCAGATTCTTTTCTTTGTTTATCATCTTAATTCATTCGTTCTTTTAATCCCACCGGTGGTTCATGAAGACCTTCTCAAGTTTGCGTTATGTCACTTCTCAATCTCTTTTTCAAGAAGAATAAGTAATATGCAAAATTCATTGCTTGTCATCAATTTAATTTGATGAAGGATAAGCATGCAATAAATCTTATTCTTATTTCATCCAAGTGTTTAATCTTTTTCTTCGGAATTTGTTCTTGTTGAATAAATTCTAGTTCCAAGTGTTCTCATCTTTTCTTTTCCGGGGTTCAATTATTTTCTCGGCCATTTCGTCGGAACCTCCATCTAAATCATCGCGAGGCTCATCTTATTCTTTCTTCCTTCATTCTATCTCATCATCCTTTTTGTTACCGGAGTTCTTTACGGTGGTTCTTCATGATTTAGTTTATTCTTCAAGAGTTCATCAAGATTTTGTTGGAGGAATTCAAATATCTTTTCTTCACGCGTCTCGAAGTGCAATTAATTCTCCGTATTCTTTTGAAGTGGAGTTTTGCATCTCTCCGCTCTTCTCAGCTATTCAATCTTTTTCGTTTGTGGCCGGTTATCACCTTATGATCTTGAGATGTTACCTATAAGTCCACATCAAGCTTATTCTTTCGTTGTTGATTTTCGCAACAACTCCATTCAATCTTTTCTTCTAAGGTTGCTTTCTATTTCATTCGTGGCACAAGTTTTCATATTCTTACCAGTTCTTTCCATTCAATTCTCTTTCAATTCTTTCCGGAGATTTTGTGTCATGTCTTCATCAAGTATCATTCCAACCTCTCAAGCTGTGTTCTATTCTTTCCATGTTCAGCCGGAGTGCTACCTAAATCCTTTCAGTCCTATTCGTTTCTTTTCTCATTCTAACCACTCCGGTTAGAACGAGTCGTTTCATAGTCTATCTGATTCCGTGAGCTTTCGATTCTCGTCATTCTCGTCGTTCCTCTCTTCTTCTCGAGGGCTCTCGATTCTTTGCTTCTTCTCTTGAGTTCATGTTTCACCTCATCCTTTTCTCTTCCGTCTCGGTCCTAAGATCTCGGGACGAGATCTCTTGTTAGTGGAGGAGTGTTGTAACGCCCCGGTTTCGATGCGCCAGGTGTCCTTCAGTTATTCGTCGTCGTTGCCATGTCATTTGCTTGCGTGTTGCACTTTGCCATGTCATCATCTGCATTTTTATCATGTCATCATGCGCATTTCATTTTGCATACGTGTTCGTCTCATGCATCCGAGCATTTTCCCCGTTGTCCGTTTTGCAATCCGGCACTCCTATGTCTCCTGGCGCCCCCTTTTACCTCTTTTCATGTGCGGGTGTTAAATGTTCTCGGAATAGGGTGAAGCTTGGCGTGCGGTCTTATTATAGTGTAGACAGGCCGCCTGCCAACTTTCGTCGCATTCGGAGTTCGTTTGACTGCCCAACCGTTAAATATATAACTGCGATATAGCCGTTATATTCGTCGGACGTTTCGGTCTCCGAAACTGCTGTCGGGCCTCTCTCTCTCTTCTCAGCCCAATGCGTTCTACACAGCCCACCAACCCCTCACCTAGTCTCCTCCGCCCGGACCGTCGGATCGAACTCCGATGTCGAATCGGCCTCAAACGCCCCTAACCTAGACCCGTGCCTATTTAAACACATCCACATGCCATTTTGGCCTTCCTTCCTCCTCCTCAAATCCGCGCCCCAATCACCACCAGCCACCTTCCACCGCCGCTTCCTCCTCGGATCCGCCACCGACCACCTCTCCCGCCACTTGTCGCATCGCCATTGGTCGCGCCGCCACAGCCACCGCTCTCGGCCTCTCCCGCAGCGCCACTGCTTCCCGCTCCTCCACCAAGACGGCCTCGCGGAGCCCATCCGCTGCCCGCTTTGGCCCCGATCTGCCGAGGCCCGAGCGCCGCCGCCCGTGCCTGGCTCCCTCGCCCGCCCGGCCGCCTCCCAGCGCCTCCGCCCGCCGCCCGGACGTCCTGCGTTCGCCGCCAACCTCGCCTCGTCGGAGATCGCTCTCCGTGCCTCGCGTCCCCGCCCGCAGCCAGCCTCCGCCTGGCCGATCGCGAACCCGCCCTCCTCCTGCGCCGCCAAGTGCGGCGTCCGTGCCTGCCGGATTCCGCACCGCCTCGCTTCCCCCGGAGCGAGTCCGTGCCTCGGCGTCGATTGCTTCGCCGCCGCCCGTCTCTGCCCCGGATCCGGCCGGACCCTGCGTCCCTGGCCGGATCCGCTGCCCTCTGCCCTGCCTTCCTTCGCCGCCTTGGCTCTCCCTGCCCTTGCCAGCTCGCTCAGACTACCAGCGTGCGGCACACGCAAGATCCGGCCACGTGGGCCCTGCGGCCCGTCCCAGCCGGCCTTCCTAAGGCCCATCTCCGCCGGCCCGCTGCAGCCTCTCCGCCGCCCAGGCCGGCCTCTCCTTCCTTCTGGGCCGAGCCCAATGGGTGAGATGCCCTCTATTCCCCGTCCTGTGCGCCGCTTAGCTAATCGACGCTCACATGTTTTTTTTTTTAATCTGCTAAGTCCCCAGAAACTCATAAAATGTTGCATATTTTGACCTGCTGTATATCTGTCATCGAAGCTCCGTTTTGCGCGTATAATATGTCAAAATGTTCGTCTCGATGAGTAGATCATTTCATCTCATTGCATCATTTTCATTTGAGTTCATCTTGATGCCCGAAATGCTGTTAGAAGAGTGCTATGTGATGTTAGTTTCTGATTTTTATCAGAACTTGCACTTTTGTCATTTTTGCCATGATTGATGTGTGCATCCTATGGACTTGAGCCCTACATGTGTTTTGTAATATGCCATGTCTTCTTTCTAGTTGTGCTTGCTATGTATTTTTGTGATCTATGTGGTGACTAGCACAAGCATGCAAACTAGGTGTCTTGTTGTTGCTGTTTTCAGCCCTGTTTTGCTGGTATTTTGATGCCATGTTAACTTGATGCTACCAAGAAATCCATGCATATTTTGAGATACTTCAGTAAGAGTGTTTTGTAAAGCATGTCTTGCTATATCCATACATGCCCTTGTTTGCAATTATGGAGTGCCATAGCTTGAGTCAATCGAGCTCTACTTTTGCTATCAAATGTTTCCTGGCAGATTGTATACATGTTATTCAATTTTGCCTAGGTTGTTGTGGTTGATCCATTTATGCTATGTTATTGTTCTTGCCATGTATGTCTTCTATGCCATGTCTTCTTGATGTATGTATGCTTAGTTTATCATTTAAGGCTCTGTAGTGAGTGAATTGAGCTTGTAAACATGCCTACTTGTTATCAGTTTTTGACATGCCATGTTGCTGAATCTGTTAACGAAACTTTCAATATTGACATGGGTGTTGCTATATTTTTTGATCCTTTTTGGCTTATGGTCACTAAAGGACTTCTGTTCTATGCATTTATTAGATTTATGCCATGCCTTTGTTTGCCATGTTAAGTTCCTGTAACATGTTGTTTCATAGCTCTAAACATTGCAACCTGATGTTAATTTCTGCAATGCCTGAAACTGTTATTAGTTGCAATCTTGCCATGTCATTTTGAGCATGTTCTAGTCATTTCTGGAGATAGCTCAGTGTTCATGTTTTGTAATGCTTTACCTGTAGATCATGCCCATGCCTTTTGTTTTCATATTGTGGTGCTGTAGCATGTCGTTTTGATGCTCGCAATATGCCTAGTTGCTGTTTTGGACAGATTGTTGTCATATCTTGTATTGGGTGTATGTGTTGAACCGTTGCTCCGTTTTGATTGTGCTCTATATGAAACTTGCTTGATTTTGCATGTAGTTTCATATTATCATGTTGGATCCTTGTTTTGGGGTGTTTTCTTGATGTTTGTATGCATTTTGCATCAATGCCATGTTTAACTTGTTTTGCTCTTATCTTCTAGGCCGTAGCTCCGAATCTAATGAACTTTATATGTAACTTGACTAGAATTTTGTGTAGATCATCGTGGTGCATTTTAACTTGCTGTTTAACCACTTGAACATAAAGCTATTCAGATCTGGACCAATTTCGAAATATGCATATGAGGACTTACCGGAATTGTTATATGTTGTTCCTGGCCTCATTTAAACTTGCCTTGTTGTGTTGTTCTTGTTTGCATCATCTCTTGCCATGAGTAGCTTCATGTAGTCTTGTCATGCATCATGCTTGGTTGTGCATCATGTCTTGTTCATGTGTGGTGTGTTTACTATGTTGTGTGCTTCTTCTTGTTAGTTCCTGTTTCGTTGCGATCGTGAGGATCCGTTCGTCTACGCTTGGTTCGGCTTCATCCGTTCATCTTCTTCATGGACTCGTTCATCTTCTTCATGGACTCGTTCTTCTTCCTTGCGGGATTTCAGGCAAGATGACCGCTACCTGGATCTCACTACTATCATTGCTATGCTAGTTGCTTCGTTCTTTCGCTATGCTGCGCTACCTATTACCTGCTTATCAAGCCATCCCAAATTGCCATGTCAGCCTCTAACCTTTTGCACCCTTCCTAGCAAACCGTTGTTTGGCTATGTTACCGCTTTGCTCAACCCTCTTATAGCGTTGTTAGTTGCAGGTGAAGATGAAGTTTGTTCCTTGTTGAACATGGAGATGTTGTTCCTTGTTGGAACATGTTTACTTGTTGGGATATCACAATATATCTTATTTAATTAATGCATCTATATACTTGGTAAAGGGTGGAAGGCTCGGCCTTATGCCTGGTGTTTTGTTCCACTCTTGCCGCCTAGTTTCCGTCATATCGGTATTATGTTCCCGGATTTTGCGCCCCTAACGCGGTCGGGTGATTTATGGGACCCCTTGACAGTTCGCTTTGAATAAGACTTTTCCAGCAAGGCCCAACATTGGTTTTACGTTTGCCTCACCTAGCCTTTTTCCCTTGGGAGTCGCGCATCCCGAGGGTCATCTTTATTTTACCCCCCGGGCCAGTGCTTGTCTAAGCGTTGGTCCAAACTAGAGCACCGTGCGGACCATCCCTTGGCAACTTGGGTTACGTCGGTACCAGACGCTTAGCTTATCCGGTCGTGGCCTCGAGACGAGATATGTGCGGCTACTATCAGGGTGTCGGCACGCCGGGAGGTCTTGCTGGACTTGTTTTATTACTGTCGAAATGTCTTGTAGCCGGATTCCGAGATGATCGGGTCTTCCGGGAGAAGGAATATCCTTCGTTGATCGCGAGAGCTTATCATGTGTTGTTGGGACACCCCGCAGGTATAAACTTTTGAAAGCCGTGCCTGCGGTTATGTGGTAGATGGAATTTGTTGATATCCGGTTGTAGAAAACCCGAAGTTGATCTTAATTAAAATACACCAACCGTAGCGTAACCGTGAGTGTCTCTTTTCGGGTTGATCGAGAGGAGAACACGGTTTCGGGTTATGTCGGACGTAAGTAGGAGTTCAGGATCACTTCTTGATCATTACTAGTTGACGACCGCCTTTGTTTCTCTTCTCGCTCTCATTTGCGTATGTTAGCCACCATATATGCTTAGCCGCTGCTGCAACCTCACCACTTTACCCCTTCCTTTCCCATTTAGCTTTGCTAGTCTTGATACCCATGGTAATGGGATTGCTGAGTCCTCGTGGCTCACAGATTACTACACCACCAGTTGTAGGTACAGGTTTGCGATGATCATGACGCGAGAGCGATGTTTGCTTGTGTTGGAGTTCTTCTTCTGCTTCTTCTTCGATCAGGGGATAGGTTCCAGGTCGGCAGCCTGGGCTAGCAGGGTGGATGTCGTTTGAGCTTCTGTTTATGTTTTGTCCGTAGTCGGATGTTGATCTCTTGTATATGATGTTGATGTATTCTTGTGGCAGTTGTGCCTTATGTATGTATCCCCATGTATTATGTAATGTTGATGTAATGATATCCACCTTGCAAAAGCGTTTCAATATGCGGGTCTATCCTTGGTGGGACCGTCGAGTTCCTTTTGGATAGGGTCGCATATTGGGCGTGACAGATCTGAAGTCGTGCTTCCTGGTATTGGCAACCTTGAGAGACACCAGCTTGTCCTATTGCGCTTCTTTGCAGTGGACACGAACCAGAGATAGAGCAACATCAGCACCACACCTGGCAGATGACTTTTTCCATTCTTGCACTCGACTTGGAATCTCATTCAGTCGAGTCATCAGGGATTCAAGATCATTCTGGAGAGTCTGTTCTGGCCAGAGAGTCGAGTCGATCCGCGACACTGCAACTTTTAGCCGAGCAAGATAATCCACCACGCTAGCAACGCGAGACTCCAGTCGGAGCACATTCATAGCAGCTTCGTCCTTCACACGAGAGTTGATGGGGTCCAAGCTGGTTTCCACTCGATTGGTTTCTTCTTCAAAGTTTTGGCAGAATTCCGAAAACACAACTCAGACTCAAAATAAAGATCATGTGATGAGCCGGTGAGAGCAAGACAGACGGATAAAAGAGATTACCTTCAAGCATGAGAAACAGCTTCTTGGCGAACCCTCCAAGATAAATCTCCAGGTCGTTTCGCTTCCCCGCCAGTTGGCCAACCTTGTCAGACAGAACATTCTTGTCGTTCTTCAGTCGACTGACTTCCTTGTTAGCCGCGTCAAGAGAGGCTTTCAGCTTGGCATTTTCATCTTCGAGTTTGTCGACTGAGGCAAGCTTCTCTTCAGCGAGCTTTGTTTTCTCCAAAGCCGCCTTCTGTGCCTCTGCAAGGTCAAGGTCCTTCTTCTTCAAAGTCTCTTCCAGTTTATCTGCAAAGCAACAATGAGAACAGAGTTGAGAATGAGCAGAAAAACAGAGGCAATACAAAATTCTCACCAGCCATACCTTTTGCTTCATCCTTTGCCTTCTGCAAATTCTCCTGAGCAAGCTTCACATCAAGGTTGAGCTGAATCTGCTTTTTCTCTAACTCAGTATAGCGAGCCACAAGATCGCAAGATTTCTACAAAGAGTCAACCAACGAAAGACATCAAAGACAGATCACTTCCGGTGACTAAGGAAAAATAGTAGCATTTCTAAGACTACGGTCGAATAAAACATTCGACAAGAGTCTCGGGATTACACCCAGCCGGTGCACTCAGCGTGTTCCCACTTTGGTTTACCAATTTGGTTCGATCAACGACCAAAAGAGGCAAAAAGGTTATGATTCTAAAACATGGCTAATTGTCACGGTCAGCCGCATAAAAAACAGTTCTTTAGACTATAGTCGATCAGACGCAATCGACCATAGTCTCGGGATTACACCTGGGTGCACTTAGCGTGCCCCACCGGTTTTACAGCCCATTCGACTTGGTCCGTCCAGGTCGAGTGAAGAAGATCACAGCATAAAGACTATAGCCGATCGCACGCAATCGACCATAGTCTCGGGACTACACCCGCAGGTGCACTCAGCGTGCCCCCACAAAAGTTCAACGACACACACACCCAAAGGGTGTACAGATATGGAAATCTCCAAGAAAGCAGTTTCAGATAGTATATCCTAACAAAGCAAGCGACGGTCGACTTACTTGGACATTGCTCGAGAGCTGAATCGCATCATAGGCGCTGACTAGCCTCTCGAGCCGCTTTCACCTACTCCATCATGATCCCTGCTCTGCAGATGGCCTCCTTAGCAGCACTTACTTGGTCTTCCGGACGTGGTGGGTAGCGAAGAGAGATGGTGGATCAGAGTCGACGAAGTGGGTTGAGCACTTGTCACGGTACAGCGAAGACACGAAGTCCGAGGGGTTGCCTCCTCGAAATCAGCGCCTCAGAATCGCCATGACTTGAGCAGCCTTGCCAAGAAGCGCTTTCTTGTCCTTCCTCTTCCTTAATGGCGCTTCCTCGTCATCATCGGGGAGATCAATGACGTGAGGCGGAACTACAAGAAAGATTCAGAAGTAAACATGGAAGTCCAATCGACTAAAAGCTCCAGTCGACTAAAAGCGAAACCTCGAGATCTTACTAAGGTTGGAGGTGGCGATCCTCCATTTCCTGATCTTCCTGCTTGGCTGAAGTCTCGGAGGTAGCGGCGCTGTAGATTTCAAGAATCGGCTGATCAGTCATCAAGTCGACCAAAAGTTCACTCATGTTGAACAAGGAAATACAAGGTTCTGTTAGTTACCCGGAGATGGTGGGGATGACCATTCGCATCTTCGGCAGGGCCTTCGCCGGCTTTGACGAGGTCGCTCAAGGTTGCTTCGGCGGTTTCTCAGTCGGCGCGGGAGAAGTTGTCCTAGGTCACTTCGTCGACTGAACGGTGGGCACAACAGCTTTACCACGCCCGGCCGCCGGGTCGTGCTTCAACTTGGACCTTCCCTCTGAGCGAGGATGATCAACGTATTCCTCCTCTTCCTCCTCCTCCTCTTCATCATCAGAGCCATCATCCTCCTCATCCTCCTCGCCGTTGGACTCCCATTCCTCCGGACTTTCACCTCCACTTCCTTCTTCTTCTTCGATTGTTTCCTGCGCCTGCTGGGCATCGAGTACATCTCAAGGTGACCTAGAAGACAACAAAACAAGGTGAAAGTCATTCGACTTAATTGGCATCAAAACAGAATTAATGCAGCAGAATCACAAATGAGATAAGTGGTTATACTTTGTCCGTTGGTAACTCGGTCGAGTGGTGGAATCTCCTAGCTCGCGAGGGTTGTCTTTGTTTCCTGTGATGGCAGTCATCCACTTCTCCAAAGTGGCGCCTTCGACCTCCTCCGGATGGACCCGAGTGGTATCGTCTGCACTGAGTACATCCACATCGAATGACCTCGGTATTGAAGTGGCTGAATCGCCGCCGGAGAAAAACCTCCAGGAGATCCATGCCGTCACCCCATCGCTAATAAGCTGGACTACACGCCCATCAGCAACTTTACTTGGGCCTTCTCTTCGGTAACACCTTCAGGGAAGATGGCTTGTTCACTCGACTCATGGAGAAAGGAGGAGCCCATCAACGCCCAAGGCCGGCTGGTCTTGCCAAGAAACCAGGTCGACCGCCACCTCTAACCGAGTCGGGAGAGTCATAGCTGGAAAGGCGCCTTCCCGCTCATCTCGACCCCGAGTCCCCACACATCTGGATTACTTGGGTCCTCTCATCATTCGGCTCGCTTTCTTCACCGTCCGAGAGCGACAGTGAATATGTGCTTGAAGAGACCCCAATGCAATCGACAACCCAAGAAATTTTCGCAGAGCGAAACGAAAGCAGCAAGATAGACAATGGAGTTTGGAGTGAAATGGTGGAGTTGCGCTCCAAAAAAGTTCAGAAACCCCCGGAAAAAAGGATTTGGCGGCAGAGAAAACCCCCTATCTATGTGGGTGGCCAGGAGGACGCACTCACCCTCTTTAGGCTGCGGTTGCCACTCCGTGCCCGGAAGCCTCGCCGACCCATGGGGGATCAGTCCTTCATTGGCCAGATCGGTGAGATCTTTCTCGATGATGGTCGACCGGATCGAGTCTCCTTGACCCAGCCCGCGGCAGCTTGGACTCAAGAGGAGCCGCCTCGACGGGCGCTCTCCCTTGACTTTGCCGCGCCATCTTCACCTGCTCTGTGGCTGCGGTCTTGTCCTTCACCATGGTCGCCGGGCGAAAAGTACCGAGCTTCGCACTGGATGCACGAAGAGCGCGGCGAGAAGGTTTGAGGCGGAGAGAAGTCTGAGGTCGCACTGCTCAAAATGCCCTCGACCAGCGCTTTATATGGGGCCGCTCGATTGGCTGACCGTAGGCCCAGTGCAATCCTGCCGCAATCCCGCAATAAAGCGCGCGCACGATACGTGGCAAAAAGGCGGCACGAAGATCGAGGCGCCATCGTCTTATCCCATCCGAAAGCCGCGGTTTTCTCCGCTTCAAGGCTTCCCAAAATTCGGATCCCGCGAAATCCGCTAACCGCAGAGCAACTCGTCAGATAACAGATTTTCCTCCGATCGGTCACTCGGAAATCGTCAGGTTCACAAAGTTCACTCGACAAACGTGAAGTATGGATCAAGGCGACTGAAAGAGAAGTTGATTCCATCACTAAAAGGTCGTTGATCCAAAATAAGACGCACTCACAACACGAAGAACAGGTCGGAAAACGTGAAGAATGGATCAACTCCTTCCTCACTCAAACCTCGATCCATTCGGGGGCTAATGATGAAGTCATGTACCTGGGGTAGGGTCATAGACCTGCCCAAAGGTACCCTCCACAAGGACACTCACAAGAGAAGCAGCCTTTCAGTCGACCTGGTAGGCTTCCACTCGACAGATTCAAAGACACTCGACCACTTAAGACCCACTCGACCACCAGGAGTCCCAGAGCCACTGGTATCCAAACGGTCAGTAGTTAAATAGTCTTTATGACCTTAATGACACTTTATGTAAGGCGCTACCAAGAACGCCTAGCTTTAACGCACCTTAAACCCTCTACTACGTGGGCTGGCTGGGGTCTCAAGCGACTCTATATAAGCCACCCTCCACAGTAGAAGGGTTCGCACTTCTGAACACATATGCATATAATCCAATGACCGCCTCGGGGCTCCGAGACGTAGGGCTGTTACTTCCTCCGAGAAGGGCCTGAACTCAGAAATCCTCGCAGATACAACTACTCCATAGCTAGGATCTTGCCTCTCCATACCTACCCCCATTCTACTGTCAGACTTAGAACCACGACACCCATCCCTTCTGCACCCAGCTCCCACCTCAGGTCCAGGGCGGCCCGCTCGGGGGCTCCACACGTGGCCGCTGGCCCCAAGGCTACTCCAACGTCAGCGGTTATCAGCACCGGGCCAGCGGCAGCGCTGCCTCCGCCCCGCCAGCGAAGAAGGACTTCGCCACCCACGGCTCCCAGCCGGGTCAGCCACCACCCCTGTGTGGCGCGCTCAGGTAACCGCATGGCATGCGGAGCACTATGGCGCGGACTTCGGGATGACGGCCCCAGAAGAATACGTGCCCCACATGATGGACCAAGGGCACCAGACGAAGGCGAACAAGGCTCGCCTCACCCAAGCCGGGGACGAGGCGGCGGTTGAGCTCTTCCAAGAGCCTTGTGAAGGCCCCACCAGCCACGCTGGAAGCGACGATTATCGGGTACCGCTAATTCCTCAGGAGCAGGCATACGTTAATCATGAATTGCATGAGGTGCAGGTCGCAGCAGCGAGTGGCTGCCCCGCCCCCGCAGTCTGCTACCCCTCAGGAGGAAGGCGTCGGGGGCTGCAGGAGAGGGGCCGAGATCTGGCATCACCATGGCGGCGTTCGGAGCAAGGCGTTCTCAGGAGGTAGGCCCTCTGCTGGGAGGTGCCTGTGGCCTGCCTCGGCGGAGGACCTGTGGTCGCGGGGGAACCGCACGGCGACCGCTTACCCCATCGGCGGCGCCCTGGTTTCCGGTCGTCGTTGATGGCACTAGAGTGTGGCGCAAGGGGGCCCTCGTCTGGGCGATATGAAGCAAGGCTGGTACCTGTGAAGAAGGCCCAAAGCATGTGAAGCTCGCCGCCTGTGACACTCTCACGTAATAATGAGGGGGCTGTACATGCCCTGAGTTTCAGGGTGCCGCCTCAGCCCCTGGGCCCCTCCCACGCCTGGCAGCACTTAGCTCCGTCTTTGGTGGGAAGACGCCCAAGACTAGACTAGGTGCCGGACGCGGCCTTTTTTGGTTTGCTTTCATTGCTTTTCCCTTTGGTTGTCACTTTCCCCACTGGATTTAAGTTGATTCAATTTGAGATTTGTTTGTGTTTGGGAAGGGGTGTTTAGTCTCGCTCGAGCAATCTCGCGTTTCGGTCACCGCTTGCCTCAGCTGCCTCCCTCGTGAGCCCTCACGAGCCGGGTTGGGCTTAGCTTGCGTGCAGCCCAGACCGCCACCAAGATCCTCTCAGGAGGCTTTTACTGCATATCCCACGGGTTCGATCTGAGACACTGAGACGCCACAGCCTCCACAGGCTATCTCGGGGCCTGCGCGGGACAAAGGTAAACTAGCCAGCCACTTGGCACAGCGACGGGTGATATAGCATCTACTAATACGCAGAACACAAGTTTTACATGAGGGCTCCTCCCAAAATGCTCTCACAACCGCTGTGGCAAAACTTGAGCTCTATTCGCAGAAACAGAACGGTGCGCAATAATCGGATAAATCCCCAATGCATCCTCGGGCACCTCCTGAATTGTCGCCATGGCGTCGGCCGCCTCGCCGCCGCTTCGGCCCCTCACAAGCGCGCTGTGGTTGTTTCACCATGCCGCCTTCATCAGCGGCCACGATCACGCCATCGTTGTCTGAAGCGAAGGCCCTGATAAGGGCGTCCACGTTGTCCTCCACCCAGTGCGCCAAGTCGTCCCGGACGGCCTGGGGTACTGGGGCGATGGCGGCGTTAAAGTCGAAGTGGGGGTCCATATCCCAGAGATGGCTGAAGACGCGAGAAAAGGCGCGCCCGAGCAGGGCGCGGCTCCTGTCCTCCACCAACCTGTTGGCTCTGACCGACCGTGCCTCCAGCCGAGTCACCACGTCGGTGAACAACTGAAGGTTGCCGGCGTAGTTAACTGCGTGCGGCTCGCCAACAACCGCCTCACGATGTTACCCAAGGCTGTGTTGGTTCTCTCCGGGCGGCAGGAGTATGGGGCGTGCTCATGCTCCGAGATCCGCCACATGATCTTGTCCGTGATTCTCGTCGCGACGGCCTCAAAGATCGCCCACCCATTGGCGAAGAAGAAGCACCTCGGCGCTGGAGGTAGTTAACTCCTCCCGCGCCACCTCAAGGGCGGCCCGAAAGCATCGGCCCGCCGCCGCTCTCCTCCTGCTTGGCCCTTAAGGAAGCGGTCCTACCTTCGGCCTCAGCCCAGATCAACCCTAGCATTTCCTTGAACTCGCCGAGGTTCAAGCTGCCGCCACCCGACGCCCGACCTCCTCCAGACATGGGCCTCCCAAGCAGCGACATCATCCTCCGCCTCGCCACCAAGCGCCCCTTGTTTCTGTGCATTCAGATTACAGGCGCTGCTCAGCGGCTTCCAGCGTCAGCGCCTCATCTCGCTTCTGGAGCTCTGCTGGGTCGCCTGAGGCCACCCTCATCGACGCAAGGGCCGTCTCGCGCAGCTCCACCTGCTCCTCCAGTGAGCGGCATCAGGCCAGGAGTTCACGTGCTCGCTCCTCCGCCACCTCTTGCCGCCGGTCAGCTTCCCGAGCCTCTTCAACGGCCCGAGAATGGACCTCCCGAGAGGCCGCCAGCGACGCCTTGGCCTCCTCATCGTCAAGATCACGCTGATGGCGCGCAAGGGCGACGGCCGCCAGCTCGCGCCTCCCGCTGCCAGCGCAGCCCTCGGCCTCGAGGCGCGCTTTCATCGGGCGAAGCTCTTCACCAAGCAGGCTCACCGATCAGCCGCCCTCAAGAAACCTTGGCGGCGCGCGACGCCCCGGCGCCAAGCACGCCCTCAACACCATCATCCGCCCAGCGGCGCCGAGGGCCACGAATCAGCGCCCTCCGGCAGGGGCTGGGGCTGGCGCCGCCACGGCCGGGCACGCCTCGCCAGAAGCCCAGCCAGGAGCCAGCCCATCCCCCAAAGAAGAGCGCAGAGAATGCCTCAGCCAATCACGGTCGACGACCAGACGAGAAGCCCACGACAGGCTGGCTATGCCACGAGAAGGCTCGCGAAGGAGGGTCGCGAGGCGCGCGGGAACTCGATGCGCCTTAGGATGGCCCATCTCTCCGGCCGGCCTCACCACGAGGGCTCTGCCGCTCGGAGTGCTCGAAGGCGGCGGAGAGGGTGGAGCCCAGGGGGATGGCTCCTCGGCCATCTCCGTGAGCTCAAGGGAAGGGGCTCATGAGCAAGGATCAAGAAAAACAATGTAAGAATCAGGAGCCAGAAAAGGGAAAAGCTTACTCATCGGTGGTGAAGTACTTCCTGCGCTTCAGCGGGCGACAAGGGTAATCGTCGCCCAGGGATTCCCTTCTCTTCCGGAGAGCCTCAAAGTCCACGCGGAAGCGACCCAAGAGTTGAGCGCAGGGGTCAACCTGTGATGAGGAAAGAGCGTCGATACGACCCGCGTCGGGTGCGTCTACCTGATGCACGCCGCCTGGAACCTCACCAAGAAGAGTAACAGGGGCCCAGGGGCCTCAGCCACAGACGCTACAGGCAGCTGCTCGCCACCCCCAGCCGCGGCAGCCTGGGCCTTAGGAGCTGCTCCCTCAAGAGCGCCGCCTGGCACCGTCACCCCTGCAGAGGCCCCCTCGGTCTCCAGCGGCTCGTGCCTCCCTGCTCCGCCACACGAGGAAGAGCCGCCATGGCCGACTGGAAGGGCAGTCACCACCACTGTGTTCTCGCGAGACCCCATGAGGCCTGCAGGGCGCAGCCCCCATTCGTCGAAGCTGGGCATCTGCTTCACAAAGTCACCCCTGCTTGAGCAAAAGTACAGCAAAGCCCCCCCTTGCCGGATGCTGCCAGGGGTGAGGTCCCCAGTCAAGACCAAGAGCACCTTCCTTAGTGCTTCGGGCGTCAAGTCCTCCTCCTGGAGCCTCATGCGGTCTTCACGCCCGCTGAAGGCCCACATCCGGCGAGAATGGCGCTGGAGAGGGGAAATGCGGCATAACAGAACTCCTTCACCACCTTGGGCGCCACACATCGAAGCGCCACAGAACGTGAAGCGACGCCAGACGGGCGAGCCGGGGCTCGAGAGCGCCTCTCGCCCCAGCCTGAATTGGGGACAGCGGGTGATGTTGGCTCGACAGCAGGGGCTGGGCACCCCACGCCCACGCACAGCCACCGCCATGGAACCTGTGCATGGGCGAAGGAAGGTGAAGTCAATCCTCAAGCCGCCGCAGATGCAGCAATGAAGCTCACACACCCTAACATTGGGTGGGGTCAACAAGGCGAGAGAAGAAGTGGCGCAGCAAGGCAATCGAGGGAAGGATGCCCATCAGCGCATCGCAAACAAAGGTAAAGACCGCAAGAAGAGTCATGGATTCCGGACCCAAGTGCATCATATGGATCTGATAGTGGGAGAGCACAACATTGAAGAAATCGGAGAAGGGGGGAACCAGCCCCGCCCGCAGGGCGTCCGCAAAATATTGGACCTCAGTGATTATCCCGCCGATGGCGAAGGACGCGGGCCAGGCCATCGTCCGCCCGCAAGATTCGTTGAAGATGGTGGCCAGCCAAGCTGACCTTGCCCAGCCCTCTCGATTGAGTATGATTGACCGATCGACGGCGGGGGGCCGACGACGGCGAAGCGAGGCGGAGGCATGGGTTTTTACTCTTCCTTCTTCGCCGGAGCCATGGCAACGGAAGGGGAGAGGAAGGTTCGAGATTGGATTGGGAGTAGAAGCTGGAGTTCGAGAGGAGGAAGAGTGGGGACGGTCGAGCAGCAAAAGGGTAGCGGCTGTGTGCGGCTACGAGTCCTCCTAGCACGGCACAAAATAAGGAGGCATGGGGAACAAGGCACCATCGCCCAATCAACCGCCACATCGGCGCCCAAGGCCGCAGAGCTGTTAGGGCCTCATGGCGGTTCACACTTGCCCTTCGCCTCTCTGCCAGCCAAGTCCGGGCGCGCTTTGGGCCCGGGCTATCTGTCGGCTTCGGGAACGGGGTCCCTGACTTGCTCTGCCTGCGCCTGCGGCGTGGTTTCAAAGGGGGCCCAACACGCCCATCTTCATCAACACAAGCCCAAGACCTCGCGAGGGGCTGAGACTGGGCGGACGACAGGAGCTTCTCGTGCATGGCCTCGCCAGCCGGCTCGTGAGGAGGCGGAGAGATCAAGCGGGCACCTCACGAGGTGCCCATGACGCAAGCCATGACGCACTCAAGGGCGCCATAAGCGGGCGCCAGCCAGCAGTGTCCTCCTTTCCTCTTTGGTGCAAAGGGAGCAAGCCCAAAGCGAGCATCAAGAAAAGGCGCCCATTTCGTGCAACAAGACCAAGACCAGTCCAACGGCAGGAAGGAAGTCATTGTGGAGCCCAAGCCGGCGTCACCACCAGAGGCTTTGACAAGCGAGGACCAACTTTAGTCAGGATAAGTGTACTAGGTGTTCCCCTTCAAAATGGCCAATTGTTGGCGCCCTTCCCGCTCAATATTTGGGAAGAGGCCCAGGGCCTCTGCCTATATAAGTAGAGCTAGCCACCATAGTAGAGACATCTGATCAGTAGCTGGATGCACCTTGGACAGAGAAAGATAGAGAGAGAGAGAGAGAGAGAAGGCGACTGAACTCCCCCTAGCAGTTCATCGACTGCCAAGAACAGACCTCATGAGGCTGTTCTCCCTTGTATTGTTCATCACCATCAGCCCAAGAGGCAATCCACCACACCACAAACTAGAGTAGGGTATTACACCACAATGGTGGCCCGAACTAGTATAAACCCTGTGTCTCTTGTGTTGTTCCTTTCGTAGCTTAGATCTTAGCGAGGCGGCGGGGTGCAGGTAGGTAGAGGGTGAGATTCCGCGTGCACCCCAGTGTTCAAACCTCAAGGGTCTGCCGGAACCCGAAATCCGACACTAGGGTAGGATGAGTCACGTACCCCCTATGCGCAGTCGACTCCGTATGATGGTTCGAATAGAACCATGATTGTGTGTTGCTTGTTTTTATGTTTATGTTTTGATATTAGTCGCCCTTTTTGCCCTAGGCAACAAGTACGTGACTATATCACCTTCCTTATCTTAATGCTTGTGTTTGGCCCTTTCGGCACTTGTTGTTTGCACTTTCATTATAGAACCCCCTTTAGGCGTCCCCCTCCTCTATGTTACTTTTCCCTCTCATCTCTCTCTCCTCAACTGAAGACCGGCAAGACAAGGTACACCAAGGATTCTACTTTGGCGACCAACCAGCACTGAATACTTTTGCTACAACCTCCTCGACCAAGTGCAACCCCGTAGAGTTATGTTTACCTCTCAAGACTAGAACCCTATCCCTATACCCTACAAGACTTGACGAGATACCCCAGCCCGAAACCATAACCCTGAGCTTAACCTATGGAATCACAAGAGGACCAGTTAAGCCTCTGTAACCTTGCACAAGACTGGGTTCATTATGGAACTAGTGGACGTAGTGAGCGAGCACATTGTCATTCTAATATAGCACAAGGACTGACGATGCCATAGGAAAGACCAATTTGGGGATATATGAACAGAGGACAAATGACTTGATGAGTTTATATCAGTGACCTTGAGGAATTATCTGAGACTCTTTGGTATATTATAAGGCTACCATGCTGGTAGATGAACTTGGTGGGATCATGATTATAGATTAGCATAGCTTTCATCACCCTGGAGTAAACTGGATTTTGTAAGACAATTAGGATCATAAGCTGAGATTCTTGGAGGAATAAGATTTTGACCTGACCAGATGATATCAATAGGAGGTTGTTGACATTGCAAGAATGACCAGGAGGGAAATGTAGAAATTCTCGTTGGACATGAGATTTGGATTTAAGTAGGTGATCCTAGTTGAGTATAGATGCTGAGTAAGTCTACATGGTTCGGAGTAAATTGGCTTTAGACTGAAGATCTCAAACATGAGACCATGTTTCTCCGTGGACGATAAACTAGGAGATTGGGTGAATTGTCGGGGTTTATTTAGGGATCTGTATGAGCTTAACCTTGGAGTTTACTTGACCATGACAATGGGAATCGGTGGACAGACTATAGAAAAAAGCATCCCTTTCAAGTATCTGGGGATTATAGGACATTAGGAGATCATGTGGAACACCATAGACATTGGATTTGTAGAATTAAATTGATTATGTAGTGATTGATGGAAGTTAATGGGCTGTTGGAGTTGATTCATAGGAAGGAAACAAGATCTTGGAGTGGCTTACGACGTGTTTCCTTAGGATAGATGTGCTTTATCTTAGACCTTGGAAGAATAGGCTGAGCACTTGGATTGTCACGTTCAAGCTTAACAGCTTATATGTTCTACCCATGGATTTTTAGGGGTAGACATACATATGAGTTTGGGGATTGTAGACATATATGATTTTGTTAGACCTCCTCTCGAGAGTCATGAGGATATGAATCACATGAGTAATGATTGGAGTTGACCTATACGAAATGATGCTATCAGTGATATGATGTGATTTGTTTAGAGGACTAGATAGCACAATTGGCATCCCAGAAACCGTGCTTAAAGATAAGATGATAAATGTTCACTTGCACACTAGAATCCCTGAAACCATTACGCCCTAACAAGCTACAACATGGTCGGATCAGGACCTTAGGGCCTTGACACTAGATCTAGAACACCTTGTCCCACACTCAACAACACCACCACTAATTCCCCAGCCTACTTTATGTACCCCGTGAAAAAAGTCTTCATGGAGTGCTTAGTCAAGATAGTTGTCATCATCATTTGGTGACCTACTTGTCCATCCGAAGATGGAAGAAGAGTCGTTCAGCTAGTCAAGGGACATTTGAAGACCGCCATGCCAAGGAGGAAGAACTACCACCATCGTCAAGAAGTAAACATCCGCGTCGAAGACCGGGTGTATCTGCAAGCCACTTCTCTCTAAGGAACCAAGCATTTCCATGACAAGGAGACCCACACCAAGATTCATCGGCCCCCTTCGAGATAACTCCAAGATTTAACAACCCCTCCGAGATCACTACGAGACGAAGAGAAGACGCTTCCACTGGAGTTGCCACCTGAGTTACCTGATGTGCACAATGCTTTCCATTCATCACAACCCCGGAAGTGTTTCCAACTTCCTAACTTGCCCGATCTCTACGAAGGCATTAACCACCGAGCCATCAACCCCTAGCCCAATACCGCGAGCTAACCATTAGCAACCTGGATCAAGAGGAGCGTCATACACGAAGCCACACCATCAAGTACTTCAAGCTCAATGGAGCACTACACGGAAGCAGAAGCAACATGAGGACTTGAAGACTACCCCAGATCCAAGTTTCTGTATCCCTTTCCGTGCCTAGTTTGGGAATCTCGGGGACGAGATTCTTGTAAGGGGGGTAGGTCTGTCACACCCTGATTTTCATGCCACTACACTTAAGATAACAATCATGATAAAATGTGGTTTGACAAAAACTTTTGAGTGTTTTGGACCTTGCCTTGATTGGTTTGTCTGCTGTTTGCAAGTGCTCTAAAAATCAAATAAATCCTCCAACTCCTATACTTCATCTCCTTGCTCCAAACTCTTGAACCAATGATCATGCCATGTGTATAGGACATAAAACTAATTTCTTACAAAAATAATTTGGCCAAATAGTATTTTTTAAAAATTAGTTTTCCAAAAACCCCTCAATTGAGGTTTGCACTGCAAGTACTTAATTAAGGGCAGTAAAAATCTTTCCAAAAATATATTTGACTCCTATTAGATATAGGATACCCATAAACCACAAAAATATAATTTTAAAAGTTATTTACCTATTTTATTTAAAGGCTTTTTCTTTAGGCCAGAAATGGTCTTTAATAGGTTAAAATTATTTTTGTGCTTTAAAAATATTTGGTAAAACCTAGGGAAACTCAGTGGACATATATTGTCCATATATAAGAGTTTCAACACATGGTCATGTCCAAAATATTGGTTAAATCCCTAAAAAACCCTTTCTGGATATTTCAAGCTTTTGAAATATTTACAAAGGAAATGTTCTCCAAAAATTCCAAGAAAATTCTAGCATGTCACATATGACATGTTGGATGATCTTGACCAGTATCATGTCATGGAGAATAGAATAACCCCATGAAATCCCCTCAAAACCATTTCTGTCCATTTTGAAGTTTGAGCAACTTTACATTGCCAAACATGTCCAAATGTTCTCAAACCTTGTGAACATTCTCAAATGGTCTAATCATTCATGTAGACCAAATGGCACAAGTTGGAGAAAAGGTTATATTGATCAAAGTGCCCCAAAACCCTTCCTATCCAGAACCAAATTTGAACAACTCTACATTGCCAAGTGTGTCCTTTTGATCTGAATTTTTGTGGACATGTTAAAATCCCCAAATGATGACACTACACCAAGTGGTGCATCAAGGAGAATGGTTTTGCATGACTAGATCTTGGAAAACCCATTTCTGTTGATTTTTAGGGTTTACAAAAGTTGCACTGTCAACTTTGCCCAAATGAGCTTAAATTTGGTAGAACACACTATTTCTAAGTGCCATTAAATCCTGTTAATTCTCATGGCAAGTGGAATTAATTTTCTAGCCCAAACCAACAAAAAACACCTTCTGCCATTTTTCCAAAATCAGCATTTTGACCTCTTCCACTAATCTCCATGAGCCCAAGTTTTTACCACAGCTGAACCTGATCACCAGCAACCTCCAGTAGCTCCGCATCTTCCAAAGCTCCACGATTTAGGGGTAAAATACCCCTATTTACCTCCCTGGACAGCCCCTCTCTCCTTCTTCTTCGACCTCTTTCTTCTCCTAGTGGTTCACCAGGGCATCCAAGGCCACCTCCCCTTTGTTTACTCACCCCACAAAGCCCCAGACAGTAGTGGACACACCCCTGGCACATAAACAATGCCATGGCGTGCAGAGCTCGCGCTCTGGAGCATGCTATAGTGCTCTCCGGCACTGTAGCACGCCCATTCCAAGGCTTCCCGTCGACCTTGGGCGCGGGAATCGTGTCCCCCGAGGCCGCCTCGGCGTCCACGACACGCAATGCTATCGGGTCCCTCCTCCCTTGCCCTTGTTCTGCTTCCTCGAGCTCACCCGAGCGCGGCCTGGACCGCGCCCATGGTGCACCGGTGCCCCCCCTATATAGAGCATCCCCCCGAGCACTCCCTCGACTCTTCTGGATCCCTCTCTCTCCCGTGCACCTCCCAGACAACATCCCAGTACCCCTAGTGCTCTCCTGCCCTCTCCATGGCTGGAGTGCCACCGCTGACCATCACTCGGATTCGGGCACCACGGCCCCTCTCTCTTCTCCCTACCCACTCCAGTACTCGCTCACCACCACCACGAAGCCCCCCATCGCCTCCATTCTTCCCCGGGACGCCCCTGCGCTCGAAGCCGGCAATGGCCGATGCCATCCTCCACCGCGGGCGAAGGCCCGCTCCCCTCCGAGGAAGCTGGCGCCCGTAGTGTGGCCCCCCGGATGCGGCACGTTTCCCCGAGCACTCCGGTGGCTGGATCACCGGAAACGGTGGCCGGTAGCGCCGGCAGTCACCGTTGATGTCTCCCCTGCCTCGCCTCCTCTGTTTCGGGCGGGAGGTTGAGGACGACACCGTGACGCCCAGCGGGCCCCGCCTGTCAACGGCTTGGCATAGGGCCTGAGCCACTGACGGGTGGGCCTGCCACGTTTAAGTGGACATGGGTCCAGGTCGGAGCCGCCTCCCATGCGAGAAGGCGTAGTATCGGAGTACGCCTTCAACGTCGCCTCCTACTCTCGCGTGGCCGAGCCAATGGGCCGGCCTAGTGCACAGAGGCACTATATTGCGCTCAGCGTGCGCTTTAGGTATAACCTAATTCCTTTTTTTTCTGGTAGGATTGTAAAATCCATAAACAATTCAAATCAAATCCAAATTTGATGATTCAAAATTTCTAGTAGTTCCTAAAATCATTACCTATCATATGGTTCTATTTTCACATATTTCCAGAAGCATCTCCTTCACAAATATTTATGAAATCCCCCTTTTTCCATTTCTGTGATAAACTTTAGAAAATCACAAAGAGCCCATTTTTTATCCAAATGTCATGATTCAAATTCCTATATACTTGTAAGTTCAAACCTTAGTTTTTGAACATTTTTTCCAGTACTTTATCTGCCACATGAAATATTGGCCCATTTCTCCATATATTGCTAACTTTGCAAATTCATAGAAAAATCATTTGAACTCCAAATCTAGTAAAACCAACTCCTAGGTTCTTCTAAAATTATTACTTGTTAAATGGGTGTCTTTGCTCATTTTTCAAAATAATATTTCTGTACACTTCTTGCAAATCCACAAATCCCTTGATTCCATCATATCGAAATGTTTAGAAATATCCATTGATCCACTTCCAATGAAATCACCTAGGTCATTCCTCATATGACCAGAGGTATCCTAGAAAAGTCCAACTCACATTTTTTAGAGCACTTTTATTTTTGCCTTGTCGTGTTGCTTATTATGGTTGTTTTCGACGATAGTTGACGAAGTAGACAAAATGCTCGGAGTTGGACCAGAGATATGTGAAGACCTCGAAGACTTTGTTAAAATAGGAAAGCAGCCCTTTGACCATGTCTATGAAACCCTTTTTATGCATGTCATATAGCACCATATTGTTGTTGCAACGCAATCATGATGAGGTGGTAACCACTTTGATGGTTTGCCACCGTACTTCCTCGTTGATACTTGCATTGTGCATGACCCTACCTTCTTATGAGGGTTATGCCGGTGGGGGTAGATAGGATGCTAAATTAGTGCTACACAAAAAGGGACGGGAATATGCATGGTGATGGAGACAAAGTATTTTCAAAAGACTTTTCGAAAACCCCATCGGGTGCCACTTATGACCGGGGGAGATGATGAGTTGGGTAGCCACTTGATGACGAGTGGTGTACTGAGGCAAGTGTGTGTGTCGTTTTCAAAATGGATTGGTTTAAGTTGCGACCGTTATTCCAACCTTACATGCGCAACCACTCTACCTTATATGGGAAAGGGCATTATCGATTACCTAGGCCGATACTAGCTTGGAGCCCGCATTACTAGTGACGGGGGAGAGTTGGTGCTCTCTCTCGGGACGGGGTCGTGCTAGGTAGGGCAGCCATGACTGTTTTCACAGGGCACCGGATACGCCGTTGTGTCCCCTCGCGGATGTTACGATCTCGAGTGAGTCTCATATGATGTACATCGTGAGGATACGGAACAACGAGTGGATTCTTTGTTAGTGTCGTCTAGGGAAAGATAATGATCGGGTGCTTACCCCGGGTACTTGAGGTACCGCGGGTTGTGGATGACACGGAAGTTCCCCGGATCTTGTGGGTAAAGTGTGCAACCTCTGCAGAGTGTAAAACTATTCAAATAGCCGTGTCCACGGTCAAGGTCAGTTGGGTAACCGCTCTTGGGCTACGTACACATGTTTACAAACCAGTGTGTGTGTTTGGATAAGTGGGAAGATCTACTTGGGTCAAGTCAAAGGACTTGACATGATTGAGTTGGGTTGATGCCCACTCTATTTATGTTGATATCTGTAACATGTCCTCATGGTTACTTGAATTCTCCTGATGCATGTATTACAAGTTGTTGAACATGTCATTGCACTCAAAACTAGCTTTCTGCAAAAATTTACCTATATCATGCATTGTTGTATCTTGAACCGAAACATGGGTTGCTTAAGTAGTACATTCAAAGTACTCATTGGCTTGCCACCGGGTTATTTTATTTGCCGTGCATGAAAGAACAGGATATAATGAAGAGTACCTTGGTGATGAACATGCGAGATAGGACGCTTCCCAGTCAGAATGCCTGTAGGGTTAAGGCAGATGGCATGGGTCCAAGTTGTTATTGAAGATTTCCACTGCGATGATACACTCAAGACTTTCCCATAATGGTCCTACTTGTGTAAAACGGTATGTATGGATGTAAGACTCTTGTTATTCATCTTCTGTGTGTTCATTGAGCATTGATCTCTAGGATCATTGTACACGTGCATTCGGTGATCTCGACTTATGAGTCGGGATCCCCACGAGATGGCAATCTATATATGATGTAAAAACTAAGCAATGCAAGACAACATACATGACATGGGTAATATAACCCTGCCAAGTTTGAGCATAGAACTCAGGGGGGAAATAGGACTGGTCATCAGTCTCTGTATCCTCCTCTGAGGAGCTCTCTGTAGCCACCAAGATATCTGCTTCAGCAGTAGCATTGTCTGCTCAATACCTTGTTTTCACTTCGAGATCGCCCATCACCACTTCAAATGGCTGATGAACAGGAAGAGTAGTTGAATATACAAACATTGTCGACAAATGGAACACGTAATACAAAAAATGATAGCATTATATAATTCACATACATGATGATTGGCTAAACAACATGGCATTGCATAATTCACATATATAATGCCTTTGCAACAAGATAGTATTGTATAATTCACATATATAATGTCTTGCAACAAGATGGCAATGCATAATTCACATATATGGTAATTAGACACTGAACAGGTGGCATTCACACAAAGCATGTCTAAACTAATCAAATGGCATAGCAATGCGAGACACCACACTACTAGGAAAAGGGCTATAGATAGGACTGATTCTAATGGCGCACCAGGTAAGTAGTGCGCCACTACTATATACTAAAGGCGCACCGGTTACTTGTGCGCCATTCGTGTGGAAGACACTAATGGCGCACCGTGCTCACGGTGCGCCACTACTATTGATTTTTTTCCCATTTTTCCATACAAACTAATGGCGCAGGGATGGCAAAGTGCGCCATTACTAGTTAGAACTAGTAATGGCCCATGACCAAGACAGTGCGCCATTAGTATATAATTTTTTTTTACTTTTTTGCAAACCTACTAATGGCGCACTATGCCAAAGTGCGCCATTAGTAGTTTAAACTACTAATGGCGCACTGTGCCACGGTGCGCCATTAGTATAAAAATTATTTTTTTCACTTTTTTGCAAAACTACTAATGGTGCATGTCTCTGTGGTGCGCCATTAGTATGTTGGGTTACTAATGGCGCATGGCTTAGTGGTGCGCCATTAGTAACCTGGGACCAGCTAGATATTTTTGGACAGCCACACCTACACACTCACTTTCCCCACTTCATTCCCCCCACCTCCTTCTCTAAGCTTGTCGGCTGCCTCCTCCTCCTCACCTCATTTGCACCATAGATTCATCAAAATTAAGTGGTGAAATTACCTTTTTTGATAGGTAAGTAAGGGAAAGCTATCTTCATGTTGTAGATCTACTTTTTTCTCCCTCGCTCGCTCCAACAACGTGCACATGCACTTTTGTGGCCTAGCTAGATCTATGTATGTTTGTGGTGTTGCTTGTGTTTGTGGTGTTGCATATATGTTTATGTTTGCAGGTACGGTATTTGAAATGCGATATTGCCAATATTTTGCGGAATGTTGATTCATTTCCGTTTCGTAGAATTTTGGCACTATGCATTCTTTTTGGTCCTATTTTAGGGAAGGTCATGCCAAATTTTTCTTGGTTCTAAAATATCGTTTTGCTCTACCTTGACGACCATGGTCCGCACGATGACCGAAGGCATCGTGAATAGGTTTTGAGCTCATGGAGGCCGAGATGCTTCAAAATAACAAGACAGAGATAAGATGTCCGTGTCGAAGATGCAAGTGAAGAGCCTTATTGCGGACCCGGATTCCGGCAGGTGCGGGACCACCTGCTCTTGCGTGGTTTCATGGATGGCTATCGGTGGCAAGGTGATGAAGATGACTATGAAGTCGTCCATGGGGGCCGGGCAAGAAATGAGGAAGGGCAACAAGACAACCAACGCGGCGAGGGCGGGCGAGAAGACGAAGAATCTCCTGGACATGATCACGACGATGATGATGTACACAATCATCATGTAGAAGATGTCGTACATGATGATGAGGAAGATCAAGATGAAGGGCATGATCATGAAGATGAAGATGCCTCAGTAGACGACGATGGAGGCTGGGTGCAGGACCCTCATATTCAAGAGCTGCCATCGCAAGCGACGGATAATGCAAGAGCTGCCGCCGAGAGAAAGCCAAGCTGGATCAACCCCGGAGATAGACGCGTTACTCCATTATATGAAGGATGCAGGCCGAGGATACCCGCCGAAAGTAACGCCATGGCTCGGAGATGAAGGTAAAACACAAAATGACCGACGCGTGCTTCGACGAGAACATGTCATTCAGCACTAACGCCTTCCCAAGGGGAACAAGTGCCCGACCAGTTTCAAGGAGGCGAAGAAAATCGTGTGTCCTTTGGATTTACCGCACGTGAAATACCATGTGTGCATGAACAATTGCATCATTTATCGAGCCGAGCACGCGAGTCTACCATATGTCCGGTGTGCGCGTCACTCGATACAAGAAGAGGAAGAAAGCTCCTCGAAAATCGGTGTGGTACTTTCCGATCACTCGTCTGCAGCGGTATTTCGGACCCTAAGGTAGCAAAGCTCCTGCGTTGGCACGCGGATAGGGAGGAGAAGAAGCGGGAAGATGACGGAAATGATCCGGAGATAAATAAAAAGACAAGATGCTTTGAGGCACCCTAAGGATGCGAGCGATGGCAAGCGTTGAACTTCAATACCCAGAATTTGGGAAGGATCCAAGGAACATCGTCTTTGGGTGCGAGCACCGATGGAGTCAATCCGTTTGGCAGCCGAGAAGCACACATAGCACCTGGCCTGTGTTTGTGTGGATGTACAACCTTCCCCCCAGGTTGTGCATGAAGAGGAAGTACATTCACATGAGTATGCTAATTGAAGGGCGAAACAACCAGGAACGACATCAATCTGTATCCGGGCTGCTGAAGGAGGAGCTAGACACGCTGTGGAAAACGCTAGCCAATACGTGGGACGCCGCAGAGAAAGAATATTTCCCTATGAGAGCCACACTGCTCATGACGGTGCACGACTATCTCGGTTACGGATATCTCGCGGGGCAGGTAGTCCACGGATTTTCTGGATGCGTAAGGTGCATGGATGACACAACGTATTGCCAGCTAGATAGAGATCCAGGGTCTTCGAAAACCGTGTTCATGGGACATCGAAGGTGGCTGCGCGACGATGACCCGTGGAGGAAACGCAAGGATCTGTTCGATGGTGAAACCGAACCCCGAAAACGCCCATGTACGAGGAGCGGCGAGGAAATAGATGAGCTGTTGAAAAATTGGAAAGACCGCCCACTGCCGGGAAAAAAGGCGCCAGAGCCGCTGCTGAAGGTATGGAAAACGAGGTCTGTTTTCTGGGACTTGCCGTACTGGAAGATCCATCGTGTGCCTCACAGCCTTGATGTCATGCATATCACGAAGAACGTGTGCGAGAGTCTGCTTGGTACCCTGCTCAACATGCCAGAGAGGACCAAAGATGGGCCTAAAGCAAGGGCAGACTTGAAATCAATGGGTATCAGGCAGGAGCTTCACGCTAATGATGATGATGATGATGAGGCGAAGCAGGACATAGAAAGTCGTCGCAAAGGCAAAAATGCCAAGAAGACCGGAAATGACCACCCTCCCGCGTGCTTCACTCTAAGTCAGGAGGAGATCGAGCAGTTTTTCACCTGCCTCCTAGGAGTAAAACTTCCTTACGGTTACACGGGGAAGATAAGCAGATACCTAGACCCAGCGAAGCAGAAGTTCAGCGGGATGAAGTCTCACGACCGTCACGTCGTTGATGACTCAGATACTTCCAGTTGCAATCCATTGGGATCATGGGCCAGCGCGTCCGTGAAAGCGCTATTTGGCCTATGCAACTTTTTCGACGTCATCTCTCGGAAGTCGATTGGCGTGAGGCAACTCAGAAGGCTACAGGAAGAGATCATGGTGATACTATGCGAGCTTGAGATGTACTTCCCGCCCGCATTCTTCGACATTATGGTGCATCTGCTGGTCCATATCGTGGAGGATATCATCCAACTCGGGCCGACGTTCCTGCACAGCATGATGCCGTTTGAAAGGATGAATGGTGTAATCAATGGATACGTTCGGAACATGTCACGTCCAGAGGGAAGTATAGCCAGGGGCTTTCTGACCGAAGAGTGCATCTCCTACTGCACGAATTATCTAGGCATCGAGAACCCGTTGGTCTGCCCGTCAGCGGCACCTCGGCAGGCTCGCTGGATGGGGTCACCGTGAGGGTCGCCAAAATGCATGTCGACTACGGGGTCGACTCGCCGACTTTGAAAGAGCAAACCTAGTCGCGCTACAACACATAGGCGTGGTCGATCCTTGGGTGGTAGAGAACAAAACCTTTATTGAGAAGGCGTACAATGGCCGAGGCCAACAGAGGACGGACGGAGATATACTCAAAGAGCACAACTCATGTTTCACGCGTTGGTTCAAGCAGAAGCTTCATCGTACCCTTTACATGAAGATTCTTCCGCGGAAGAACAACTCATATTCGCCTTGTCACAGGCGCGAGCACAACCTGATGACCTATGAGGCGCATTTATATCAACGACTACACATTCTACACGAGGACAAGGACATGAAGAGCGATCGTTATCGAACTCCGGGTAATGATGGAATCCTACACAGTAAGGACAAGGACAGATACTACGGAAGGATCGAGGAGATCTGGGAGCTGAGCTACGCTGGAGAGAAGGTGCCGATGTTCCGTGTCGAGATGGGCCAAGAGCGTCCTAAAGAAGACCGATATTTCACCACCATGGTTATACCCGGCCAAATCCAAGACCAAGAGCGCAAAAGTCACCGCTGAAAAATGAGCCATGGTACTGGCTTCCCAAGTGGACCAATGCTTCTTCATTACCGACCATAAAGCCCGGTCGTGTTGTCGTGAGGAGAGGCAAAAGGAAGATCATCGGAATGGATGGAGTAGCCAATGAGCAAGACTTGACAAGCACGACGACCGAAGATCGAACATGGCGACGACGATGAAGTAGCAGCATACACCACAAGAAGAAGCAGGACCACCCTACCTAAAGGCGTCCGTTCCACGGAAGAACTCCATTTGCGAAAAAGAAGGGCAAGAAGATTGTGAACAGATAGCTAGCTAAGATCGATTGTATTTAAATCGTAGTCTTCATTTCTCGATTGTATTTCATGGGCACTTTTGATATCATGAATATTTTTAAATTTCATGGGCACTTTTTGAATTCATGAGGACACTTGATCTCGATCCCCCTCCATCTCGATCTCGATTCCCCTCCATCTCAATCTCGATCCCGCACCTCCCCGCTCCACCGCCGCCGATGATATTTTCAAGTAAGAAATTTGAACATATTTTAAAAAATTATTACTATTTTATAAAAAATATTACTGTTATGATTTAAACAAGTTTGAACATATTTAAACACAAATAAATATAAAAACAGCATTTAAAATGCATAAAAAAATATTGGGGAGCACAGGAATCGAACCCAGGACCTCCTGGTGTGTGTGCTGCGTGCTGACCAGTCAGGCTAGTGGGTGGGTTCTGTTGTAGATAGGGTTAGGTTGTAGATATGGTTAGTGGGCCATTAGAATAGTCATACTTATGGCGCACGACTGGACAGTGCGCCATTAGAACCCTCCCCCTAGCTATCCTCCCTCCCTCTCGCCAGATCCCCTTCGACCCTCTCTCCCTCGCCACCAGATCCACACGCACGCTGCCCCAACCCATGCCGCCGCCGCCCCCGCGCCTCCGTCTCCGTCACCGCCCCTAGTCAGCCCCTGCCCTGCCCCCCATCGCCGTCCGCTCCCAATCCACCCCCTCCCTCGCCTTCACCGCACCCACCCACCCCCTCCCTCGCCTTCCCAGCCCTCGAGCTCCACCGTGCGAGGCGACAGGCAATGCGGCGGGCAGAATCTGATTCAACACCGGGCCGGCGAGCCGCAGAACCAGGGCGCGACGGCGCTCGACCCCTCCACCCCCCCTCCACCTCTTCTTCCTCGGGTCGCCGCTGTCTTCCTCAACTTCGGCCACCTCTGTTGCTACTAAGCTATCGCAGGGCCTCCTTGCACCTCCCCGGTGAGCTCCGCCTCCTCTCCCCTCTTCCTTCTCGCGTGCCAAGAAATGCATAGCAATTATTTGCTTCACTTAGTTATTTGATGCTCTGTTTCCTGTGTGGATGAGATGTTCACATGAAACTACACATAGACCACTCTATACTTTACTGCTGGACAACCTTTCTTTATAGAGCCATTTCGCCTATGGTCATTCAGTATGAAATTACAAACTGCAGGTATTGGTTGGAATGTGTAACTACAATTTACAGGGGAAATGTTTGCAGTTAAGTTATGTGGTTGGAAAGGTCATGTGTCATTTTTTTTCTTGAGTAACACCTCAAGGGGGGCAGGGGTTCTTGCATTTCATATAGAAGAGAGTCTCCCGTTAATCGCCATTATTTTTGAAGAATCGTGAAAGTGTTAGAGCAGTTAACTAAGGTGATTATGGACCGCATGAGAAACTTGGAAGCTAAAACATTGCGATCCTCACCATAAGGATGATTATATCTTCCATGCCCGAATAGCTCTGCCTAAATAATAAATAGATAAAGGTAAAACTAAACCATGCTCAGCGATGAGATGATGTCAACTGACAACCAAAGCAAACTTGTTCATCATTACAAAAGCAAACTTGTTCAACATAACAAAAGCAAACTTGTTCAACATAACAAAAGCAAACTTGTTCAACCACATAACTACAAACTGAGACACGATGGTAGGGGTCATCCCAATACCACAAACAACTCAATATCCCCAGTGGTAGGGTCATCCCAATGATCCTCCGCCTCTTGCGAGCTCAAACCTTCTTTGGTGATTTCAATTTTCTTCCATGCCTCGTAGGTGACGTCGCATCTTTCAAGGCGTACTCGATGAGCTTGTTTGGCGTGGGCTGTCCCCCATAGTAGGTGGTCCGAATTCTGTCGATCTTCTGCTTCATTTTTGAGTAGGATGGGTAGATGAGGCTGGCTGCAAACTCAGCCAAAGACTGCCACTTCTTTCCATTGTTTGAACTCTCCATTTGCGCTGCAAGTCGGCGTACTTGTCGGGTTGATCTCCAAACCGCATAACTTCAGCTTCTCCTTGTCGCCTCCAATGCAGAAGCCAACAAAGGTGTACAGCTTCTTCTCCTGCAAGAGCGGGCGGAGTTCCTTGGGCCTGCATCAAAATAATCTTTAGCATTCGAATTCATCTACTTCAAAAACTTCAAAAACTACAGAATTAAAATGGGTTCAGTTGAAGCAAAATTCAGTTAAAATAGCATCTTCAGTTCTAACCAAAATTCAGTTAAAACAATATGATCACAACAACTACTAAATGATCACAACAACTACAAGACAACATTCTGTATGATCAAAACAACAAGCATAACATCTCAATGATGTATTTTTTTTGCAATCTTTTGCATTACAAGACAACATTCATAACAGCTACTATATGATCACAAAAACTTGTAGACAACATTCTGTATGATCACCAAGAAACTACTTCAGAACTGGATGTTTTTACCATTTGGTTGCCGCGGTGATGTGGTATACCAGGACGAGATCCTCCACGCATAACTGCAGAACTGCAGCAATTTGCGGAGGTTTGTCTTCCCTGGTATACTCGACATCAACGCCGATATTCCGAGAAAGCATGCCGCCGAGCCTCCTCCTCATCTTGCGGATCATCTTGTCGACTTTGTCTGGATTGTTGGTGCATACGACATCCAGCGGCTCCTTCAGGTGGATATCAACCTTGAGTGGCATGGTGTAGTCCCGCTTCTGCCCGGGGACCGGAACATCGTCGTCGACCACCAGCGGCTCCTTGCCAGACGCCTCACCACGGTGATGCTTGGCAGACGGAGAGGAGTTGCTCCATGATGCCTCCGCCATTCTCTTGGCAGACGGAGGGGAGTTGCTCCACGATTCCTCCGCCATTGCCCTCCTGGCCAGCGATGGTGGAGGCAGAGGGGAGTTGCTTGATGCTGGAGGCAGAGGGAGGAAGATGGAGCGGCAATGGAATGAGGAGGGAGGCAGAGGGAGGAAGATGGAGCGGCAATGGAATAGGAGGGGAGTTACCTGGACGTGGGAAGAAAACCCCCTCTGCGTCGTGGGGAGTTGCCAGTGGAGGGGAGACGTGGGGAGTTGCCTCGAAAACTCAAACGTCATGCCCTTTGGAGGGGAGACGTGGGCCCTCGAAAACTCTGGAGGGGAGACGTGGGCCCTCCTGTTTCTGAAATGTCCAGGAGGGGAGACGTGGTAAAATTCAGTTATAATGTGTTTAACTAGTAAAATTCAGTTAACAACAACATCAGTAAAATTCAGTTAATTAACTGAAGAAGAGAAGAGAGAAAGTAGAGAGCAAGAGGAGGGGAGACGTACTTGCATTAACTGAAACGTTTTACTTTAAACTTGCATGCATTCTTTGCTTGTTTATATTCATTCTTGTAAACTGAACATGCTCATCTATCTATCTATCTATCTACCTGCTTAAGTATGTATGTATGCATTGTATTTTTATTTCCTTTCGAAAGTAAAGTTTATTTCCTGGCTGGCTGGCATGATGGCTCATGGATCCCTCAGCTGCAGCTACAGTTGGAGCTCAATCTGATCTCATCTGAAATGAATCTATAAATAAAGAGTGTAGTTAGTTACAGAGTAGCGTAAATAGTTGCTGAATGCGCTTACTTGCATGGGCCTGGCTGATGAAGAAAACTTTATATATATTCATACCGATGTTGACTCTATAAATCATACTTATTGGACATGTTTTATGTGTTGATCCATCAATTGATCACATTGAGAAAGACCATCGTGTCTCCGACCATTTTGCAAAGGTCATGTCTCCGACCATCGTGTCGTGATGAATTTGCAGGAACCCCGAGAGGCCCTTGAGTTTGTCGGAATGTTGATTAACTTCCGCTCCGCAAATTGGTACTCCATATGTCCTATTTTCAGCAAAGGTCATGCTGAAATTTTCCGTGAATTTTAGCATGACTTTGCTAAAAATAGGACCTATGGGGTACTTATGACTAATGCATGGGCCGGGTATCTTAGTACTTAGTTAAGTAGGATCAACTTCCTGCCATTCTTGCTGCATTAAACCATAGGTGGCAATAGAGCCAAGTGATTAGGCCCAACTTAGAATTCTCCTTAGCATCGATAAACCCTAGATGATAAACCCAACATAGGTGGCAATAGAGCCAAGTGATTAGTGCCAAGTGATTAGGCCCAACCTAGGGTGCCTCGGCATCGATAAACCCTAAATGATGAAAACTTAACTTGGCTGCCCCGGATGCCTCGGTGTCGATGAGAACCTAAATGATGTACGCTTAGGCTTTTAGGGTGCCTCGGCGTCGACAAACCTAAATGATGAAAGATTAGGCTTTTAGGGTGCCTCGGTGTCGACAAACCCTAAATGATGAGACCATGATCTTGTTCCTTGACAATAACCAACTTTTTGACCAAACTTTTTTCCTACTTAGAGCGAAACATGGCCCACAACGATGAGGTCGGTGGTTCGGGCGGCTAGCAATTCTGGGAGCTGTCCTAGGAGATGGAGGAACAACCTCACCGCTATGAGGACGCCGCGGAAGACAACGATCCTAATTACACAATCCCTAGTGGCGTCGGGGATGACACCACTGATGGTGCCGCCGAGGATGCCACCACTGATGATGGCGGCGCACACACAGATGGCAGCCAATCGAAGAAGCAAAGGAAGGACCGGCGTCCGAATGCGCTCCGCACCGTCAAGGAGGAATTCACTCAAGTGGACTCCGACGGAATCCAACGGAGCCCAAACATATAGTCAAGGGGTACTCGGTTCATCTCGGGTGCATTCTCCGAAGCACCGTCTCGATCAACACCGAGAACCTTAGGCATAAGGACCGAGGGAATTTGCGCAACCTCCTCTTCACGAAGCTGCACGAACAATACAAGTTCCCCGCCGATTTTGAAAACACACGCCTCTTAGGGAATAAAGTGAACAGTGCCGCCCTCACGAAGATGAGCACGACCCTGTCTACTTGGATAATTATGAGAAGATCAAGGCGAAATATCCTTTGATGAGCGAAGATGAGTACAAGGAGTTCAAGATCAAGTGCTCGACCAGTGCAACCTCCGAATCAAGCCAGTGGGGGAAAGAAATGCGGGAGTTGAACTTAGGGGAACACAAACTCGGTCCCGGCGGCTACAGAGTGGCGGAGCCTATATGGGACAAGGAGTACGCGGAGCATGCCGAGCAAGGCCTACCGCCCCGGTTTGAGAAATACAGCGGTAACAAGCAGACCAGGAACTATGTCAGGGCCCGGTACAAGGAGGACCCGATAACAAAGGAGCTTACCATGGATCCAAGACTAGGGCGCTTGAGCTTGTTCGTAAGGAATACACCCCGCCGTAATTAGCTCCATATGGTTGCACTCTAACTAATCCCCAATATTTCTAAATGGTTCACGCCTTTCGCAGAAACCGAAAGCAAGAGCGGGGTCGCCTCGAGCTCCCTTTCGACAGCCCTTTAAATAGGGCGCTGAACATAATGAAAAGCAAGGATAAGCTCACTAAGCCGACGTCACCTGGTCGTGTGGCCGCAAAGGCTTGTCCACAAAATGGGGTCACACTATACCGCTGGTGTGCGGAAGGAGAAAAGGCCAGATCGGAAAGCCGACGCGAGGTTGAAGCACTCAAGGCACAAGTGGCGCGGATTCGGAGCTTGTCCAAGAGCAAGTGGAACAACAATCGGAACGAAGCTCAACACCATGGTGCCTACGTTGATTCATGGGCGACGACGTGGATTGCGGGCGCCAACAGGGCCTCCCGGTTCCCGGCTTCACGGCCAAGAACTCGCACGCGCAGCAGCGGCGCCATTGGTGTCTCCGCGGCGGCGCCATTGGTGTCTCCGGCGGAGGCGGTATTCGTGTCTCCGCGCCGCACGGCATTGGTGCTTAATGCACCCGGTGTACGCGTGCCGCACCTCGCCAGCAAGCTCCTCCGTCGGTTGCACGCCATTTGGCGGTGCTCGACATTAGCCGAGCTCGACGGCATCACGGTAACTAAGCCTCTCAGCCGATGACTTCATCTCCTTGCCTTTGATCGGGCATCCTCGACGCCCTGACATGTTTTCGCAGGGCACCGCCGACGCCTTGAACTCTTACGCGCTTCGTGGGCGCCGAGTTGGTCGATGTCGCCAAGGGCAGAATCGTTCAACCGGGCAACCGCATGTTCCACGGTAATCCGATGCCACCCACAGTGTATAGGGTTGAAGTGGTTCGGGTGCTGCCAGGCTGTGACAAGCTGTTACCTCCGGTTCGACCCGCTGGGGCTGACGAAGAAGATGAGATGACCCTCAGCGCCTGCGTAAACTGGCTGCTGCTTTGGCCGAAGAGCCAGATTCGTTTGGGGCCGGGGGACACCACCCACGTACATAAGACCGCCACCATGCGGCGCCAAGCCATGGCAAGAATGCCGCAACGCTACCGGACCTGCCGGACATCCCTATGTCGGACATCCCTATGGCACAGGATCCGGATAGCCCTATGGCACAGGATCCGGATGATGACGACAACGACGACGGTACATTTACCAAAGTCGATAAGTACTTTGCCGAACATGGGTACGCTGACGAGTTCTGCAGGCCTCTTTCTCAAGAACCCAACCAAGACGACCGCAATCTAGCTGGTACGGCGGAGAAATCCAATTGCAATAGGCGTCGTGTGGCGTTCAGTTCTCAGGAGACGCCTCCAGCTCCCACCTTCACTGAGCCTCAGATAGCTGAGGTGCGAAATATTATCAGCCCCAACACGCTCAAGAAAGTGGTATGTGAGCAGAACTCGTCCCATTACAGAGATCAAGAAGAAGGGACAAAACGAAGACTAACAAGGGCGCCAAAGCGAGCCAGCCGCACCGAGTTCGATCCGTGCTCGGGGCGGGCCACCTTCACCTAAGGATATCTCGAGGAGGTGCATGTGGCGGTAGGGCGATGCTACCGCCAAATATGCTGAATGCTGCAACCGGTGCTATGCGGAGTCTGCACGACGGTGTTCTTTCTTTGGAGAAGCGGCGTCGAGAGAGAATGATGTGGCATACCCGGTTTTCGTGGGCAAGGTGCGGAGGGCAAGGGCTTTGCGGATGGAGACATCGGGGTACGATCGTCCCGCGGTTTGATGACATCTTTGCTATGTTTAACCTTCATCCGCTGCACTACACCTTCGCTCGGCTGTTTTCACGAGTATGGAGATGCGGATCATTAGAGACAAGACCCGGACATCGTGATAGTCGACCCCTTCTACATGCGTGCCAAGCACTTGAACAGCACTGGGACCGCCAAGTTGCGAAGTTCACACCTCGAAGGCGCTATTCGCAAACCCGATAAGGATAACTTCCTTGTGGCTTACTTGCCCGAGTAAGTCATCCCTTAACCGCCTCGTAACATATGATTTTTTAGATTTTGATCGTTCTTTTTTTTCTAACATTCCGTGTTCTGTGCAGTGACACACATTGCACACTCATCCTCTTAAGCCCGAAATATTCCATGGCCACGTATTTCGACCCGAACCGTAACTCCAAGATAGACTACACAAATGTCAAGAAAGTTCTTGATGATGTTCTCCCCGGCTACGCCAAATCTGGAGGCACCTTCACCAGGGCAGTTCGTAAGTACGGCAAGCACATGTTCTCACACAATACGAAGTTCTGCTGTGTCAAGCAGCCGCCTGGCGGTCAGAAGGATGCCTACTACGCCCTCCATCACATGCGGGCGATCGTAAGGGACCATCATCAACTTCTGCTACCAGATAATCTCAAAGATTGGGCCGTGAGCTTGTCGGCAGTCCAGACGCGGACCTCGCACAAGAATTCTTTCGATCCGATCGGAGTTTGCGGACATCATCCATCAAGATGTCCTTCATACCTCGGGGCAGTTCTTCGTCAGATATCAACCGTCCAACAATGAGATAGATGAAACGCTACAAATGTAGGGTGACAACGACCGCGATTTCATGACCATCACGACAGACGGCGGCTTCATCCACGCTCTTGTCCGATGAGTCAAATCGAAAGTAGTGATGTGTAGTTCTGAAACATTGATTAGCTCATGTTGTAATTAAACTTTAATGAATTCGTATGTCTCTTTGGTTTGGACAGTCGTTCAACTTAGATGTAATCGATGCTATTTATTAGTAGGACCATGAATCGTGCTATTAATGTCTTGCTTTTCTCTTTCGATCCTTTTGTTGCATACTTACATATTGCTTATGTATTGTCTGTTGTTTGGCTTGTGCATAGAGATGTCGTCGTATGTCGTGTACAAGGGTAAGGTTCCCGGAGTCTACGACGACTGGGAGGAGTGTCGGAGACAGGTTCACCGTTTCAGCGGTAACAGTTACAAAGGGTACACCACTAGGGCGGAGGCCGAATCTAGATATGCCCGCTATCTAGCGGGAGAGAGGAGGGAGCGTTGGAGGAACCGGATGAGGACTAGTTTGATCGCGATGATGCTCATCGTGATGACCACAACTCTCTTTTATGTGATGGTAGTTTAGATGATCGATATCGACTTGTAATGTGAAGACAAACTCGATACTCGTGGTCTTGAGACTTGTAATGTTTTATCTTTGTTCGGTCTTTTGAATTCGGAGACTAATATGATGAATTGTATTCGGAGACTAATCTTCTATTGTATTTGATGAATCTGATGTTGCTGTGTGCTGCTGTCTATATTCTGTCCAATAATATATTTTGTAACCTGTGCAAAAATCAGAAAAGCAAAAAAAATACCAAATATTCATACTAATGGCGCATCAAGGCAGAGTGCGCCATTAGTATGCCAAAGGATACTAATGGCGCATCAAAGCAGAGTGCGCCATTAGTGTGACAAAGCACATGGTTACATATGCCCCCCCGGGAGGCATACTAATGGCGCATGGAGTTACATACTAATGGTGCACTGCCAGGTGCGCCATTAGTATACACAGATACTAATGGCGCACAGGTGGTGCGCCA
Organism: Aegilops longissima; assembly: GCA_021605205.1. Lineage (NCBI taxonomy): Eukaryota > Viridiplantae > Streptophyta > Magnoliopsida > Poales > Poaceae > Aegilops > Aegilops longissima. Next base: position 189,437,937 of record CM038682.1, read on the forward strand.
TTAGTAAAAATTTATGGCGTGCTACTAATGGCGCACCGGTAGTGCGCCATTAGTAGGCAAAACCGGTGCGCCATTAGTAGGCCTTTTCCTAGTAGTGCCATACGCACGATATGAGCAACATAACGCTGCCAAGTTAGAGCATACACCTCGGGGGGGGGGGAATAGGACTGGTCATCTGTCTCTGAATCCTTCTCCGAGGAGCTATTCGTAACCAGCGAGATATGCGCTTCGTCAGATAGCATAGTCTGCTCAGAAGACCTTGTTTTCACTCCAGAATTTGCCGTCACCGTGTCAAATGGCTGATGCACACGAAGAGCAGTTGAATGTACTAACATTGTTGACAAATGTAATATGTAACGAAAAAAAGGATGGCCTGATATAATTTACATATAAGATGACTGGCTAAGCAGTATGGCATTGCAAAATTCACATATATGATGCCTGGCTAAACAAGGTGGCGTTGCATGATTCACATAAACGATAAATAAACTAAACAGATGGCATTCGCACAAAGGATGTCTAAACTAAGCAGATGACATATTTGATGTATAAAGTAAGCAATGCAAGACACCATATGCATGATATAACCAACATCAGCATGCCAAGTTACAGCGAAGACCTCAGGGGGTAAATAGGAGTTATCTTCTCCTTCTAAATCCCCCTCAGAACAGATATCTTCCTCTCGACTACAATCCAAAATGCGTGGAGGGGGGGCTGCCTTTGCGCCTACCATGGAGCGACGTCTGCATGAAATTAGATTGCCACGCAAGGCTCGTCTCTTTTGCTCTACATGTTCAGTTCCATTGTTTACAATAACTGTCATGCATAGGAATAAAACATAGTGATATTATGTAAGGAGTGCATGCAGAAATCCAGAGTGATGGTAGCAACCTATGGATAGAACCAAAACCAATAATAGCAGGCAGATAATGGCTTCAGTTAATAAATACAGATAATGGCTTCTTTACTGTTTGTTTCCCACCCAACATGAAACTCATAGTAGACACAGGAGATTAACTAGATAGTAGATAGATACTATTAGTAGCGCCCCCTATATGTACCCCACAACCATTTTAAAACTCAAGTTTGACCATTAGTTTGGAGCTGACTCAGAGTCTAATTGGTGAACAGGACGATAAAATAGCATCTAATATTAAGAGATGCATAACGTAAGCAGACACGAAAGAGTGTGACCTCTCTTGTGGACCCGTGTAGTCGTCGAGGTCATCTTCTCGGTTGATGATGGTAATGCAGTTTTCATGGCTGCCAGCGGTGGGGAAGAATATATGAGGCGGCGAAAGACAGTCCGGAGGTCGGATCCCTGAAGTGCTGGACCCTTCTGTCATTGGAGCAGCTAAGCTGGGGTGGACGACGGCGCAGCAGGAGCGGGACAAACCACGCAAGATTTTCTTTGACAACTATCTATAAGAGAAGTAATTCTGTAAGGGCTCGTTTGAATTGGAGGATTCCAACAATGCAGGGATAGGAAATAGACAGGAATAGGATAGGAATGCACGTGCAAAACAAAGAATTTAAAAATACGGGATTTCTGCCAATTTGGGTGTTTGATTCACAACAATTGAAGATCACAGGATGCAAAGAAGCATGGTGAGATTAAGTCAAACCACAAGAAAATGTACGGTTATAATGCTATTATGCAACTATCTCTTAGTCTTGTGCTTCATGAATAGGAATTTGGAAAGGAGGACAAGTGAAAATTAAAATTCCTACGTTTTTTCTTTCAAGGAGACACTAAAGGAACAAATCCGTGTGCTCAGTGGACAATATATATAACATGTAGAGTAAAAAAGAGATGCAACAAGTGTACAACCTCTTTGGCGAAGCCATGTCGATCTCAACGTGATTGGGTTGGCCGGTGAAGATGCTCTGGCTGACTTTGCTGTCGGAGGAGGGGAAGAAGATCTTAGGCGTCTCGAGATGGAGCCCGAGGTACTGCTCCGCTGTGATGGAGGGTTTCGTTGTTGGAGTAGCTCCGGTGAGTTGTACGACGCCGAGGCTGAAGCAGGACAAGCGAGACAATGAACAACGTTAACCTGAGTGGAATTCTAATAGCATCTCCAATACATGACGTAAAATACATAACAACAAAGTGCTAGATGTAAAATACATCAGCCGCTCATCTCTGAACTTAATTGTCGAAACATAACTTAACTGTCGAAACTGAACTTAACTGTCGAAACTGAACCTAACTGTCGAAACTCAATTTTGCTGTCGAAACTGAATTTTGCTGTCGAAATGAACGCACTAGCAAGGTGAGGCTACACATCGGTCGACTGACTTTTTCATCTCTGGTCAGTCGATTTTGCAGCCGTTGGATACGAAATCAAGGGCATGCGGTTCATCTTCAAGCTCCACCCCCCTGAGCCGCCAGCACCACCAGCCAAACAGCAGCCCCTCGCGGCCCGCGGACGGCGGTGCGCCGCCCCGCCCGCCCCGAAAACACTCCCCGCTGCTAGTCCGCCGCCGCCCCGGCCATCCCTCTAGGCCCCCATGTGACGACCTTTTTCTCCGGCGATCCCAACGCCACCGCCCCGCCAACACCCCGCCACCGCCGGCGACCACCGTCCCCATCCCGAACCCTAAGATAGATAGTGGGGTACCTCTCCGGCGAGCCCCCCTCCCCGTTGTGGCTGGTTCTTCCTTCACCCCGGCGAGCCCACCCCTTGAAAATCGACTGACCCAAAAGTCGATTCAGTCAACTGAAGTGTAGCCAAATCGGAGCAGCATCGCAAGCAAGAGCAAGAGCAATAGCAAGAGCAGACCAGGCAGGGGACCGAGAGCAAGAGCAGAGCAGCAGCGCGAGCGAGAGCAAAAGCAGCAACAGCTCCTACTGATGTGGACATCGCCGCGGAGGGAGCGACGCCGTGGAGGAAGTGGCCGGCGACGCCGCCGTGGATGGAGCCGGGCCGTGTCGGCTCCGGACCGAGCGCCGGCAGCACCGTGAGATCGAATTAAGAAGAAAATGCGGCGATTAGTGTACAACCTCTTTGGTGGCGCCGATTAGGCCGCAGATTCATCCAAGGAAACGGTGATGATGATGCTCTTCCTGTGGTGCAGGTGAAGATGGCGGTGTGGGAATGGAGGTTGCGCGAAAGACGAGGGGAACGTCGGGGCAGCTCCTTGGAGGTGGAGGATGGGGTGGCTGAACCGGCGGGACGATGAGATCGACGATGGATCCTCATCCGGTACGGTGGATGAGGGACGTCGAGGTGTTGCTGTGGACGACGTCATCGGGGAAGAGGCTCCGGCTGGGTGGCGGAGTGAGCAGGGCGTGGGGTTTCGTCACGGGTTTTCATGGCCTCGGTGTATGAATGGGTGGGCGGATGGGATGGCAGTGGGGAACCATGGCTTAGAGACGTGCTTGTCCGAAATGTGGGGTAAGTTACGAAAGTACCCCCACCGATTTGAGGCGGTTCTTTCGGTTCAGGGGTACCACGGGCATTTCACGTGTCGGGATTTCACAGGAGGTGGGAGTTTTCGCGCGTGTAGTAATTCCAGAATAGCTACGCGCGGGTTGAGATGGAGGGAGTTGTCGGAGCACAACAAGACAAAGATATATCTTAAATATTTCGGGCTAACAAGGCGCGGGTTGAAATTTCTGGACAAGCCTAACGTGTATTGTACCAAATCAATGCGCACTACAAATGTCATTCAAAACTTTGAATTCATGTTATGTTCAATTAAAATATTTCGCTACGTGTATAATGCATGCAACCTACTACTCAAATGAACGTTTTTGTGCATTCCAAACGTATATACTACCGCTTCAATATGAACTAAATTTGAATAAGATCTACAGTAATGATTGTTGTGAAGTCAAAGCATTTGAATTCGTTTCTCTATTTTAATAAGATCTACAATCATCATTATTGTCAAGTTAAACCATCGTTTGTGTATTATCTTCACAAAGACACCACATGATTAGTCTCGAGTTACATATGAACTATGTATACTATATGAACTCGAACTAGATTTTTGAATCCACTTTATTTTGATTTCAAATCACATTACATTTCTAGCTCTAGCTAGATCTTCATAATCTAAACCATGTCTCATATGTATAATGTGTTTATCACATTATGTATGGTGCCCAGCCCTCACGCCTACAAGTATTTAGATGTGAGTTGCAAACACCACACATTACCACAAATTCAAATAAAATGTGAGAATGTTTGATATATAGTATTGTTTAGATTGCTCGATATTTAGTTGTAAGATGCAAACGCCGCACATTATCACAAATTCAAATAAAATGTGAGATTGTTTGATGTATAGTATGGTTTTGGATTGTTCGACATTTAGCTGTGAGTTGCAAACGCCATGCATTATCACATTATGGTATAACATGTGCACAACACGTGTATCACCGCTATATTCATGCATGCAATGTTTAAAACACTATGATCTCCTATTCAAATATATGAATCCGCTTTCATATCAAATTATGATCTTTGTTAGTCTCTTACACCCACACAATCCTCTAGCCTTTGTAGCTACCACTAACTTTCTCTCGTGCATGCACACACCTTCCTCACCCTCCTCCTCCCTCGGCATTCTATCCACCGGGCACATTCATTTTTTTTCTTTAGGCCGTTCTCCCAGAGTCTCCACAACTCCTTTCCGACATACAATGATCGATAAACCTCTCCAGCAATGCCTTCCTACAGCATACACACACAACTTCAATCTCCTCCTTTATGTGTCCTTGCCTCGTGTCTCTCATATGGTCAGACACACGTGTAAACTCTCGCCCCTCTTTTCATCGATCTCACAACCGCACACTCCTCCCCCTATCTAGCTAGTAGTTGAGCCTCTCGCACCACCTCCTAGCTCCATTCTCTCTGTCTATTCGTCTCGCTGGGCCTTATTTGCCTCTAACAAATGGACGTAGACCGACTGATCTCTCGCTATAATATAGCCAGCTAGGTCCTTATAACTCATTTTTACCCACACACCGATCGATCTACCTCATTAGTTGTGTCTCTCCCTTTCCTCCGACAAACAACAATTGATCTACCGATCTAGTTAGGTTTGCTTACCAAACACATGGTTCCCCTTCATCATCAATGGATGCGTCCCGACAGATCTATCACGCACAGGCACACAAAGAAACACATCCCCACTCTTATTGATAACACTGCAGTTCCACCCTCAGTTTGTCTAATAGGCCTCTCCCAACATCCCCGAGAAGCAACTCCATCACCCATCCAGCACTCTACCCCTCTCCCTCCCTCTCCCTCCCTCTCTCTCTCCTCTCTCTCTCCGTCCCATCATATTTTCCGTCCTTCAGTTATGTATGGATGTCGACCGATCTCCCTCAAGACATAGCTGGGTCTCTCCTTCTCAACACATATCTGAGTCGTTCTACCTCTATAGTTAGGCCTCTGCCTACCCCTCCCCCACCCCTCCCCCCCACACACCGATACATCAAGCGCTCTAGTCATGTCTCCCTACCACACACAAACTTGACATGTGCCCTCTAACGTTCCGTGGCCAGTCGCCCTATATCTTTGACTTGCACACACACACACACACACATTTCGATGGCTCTCTTCATCGATCTCGAACCCACCCACTTGATCCTCTCTTCGACTCTATCGATAGTTATGACCCCTCCCTCTCTTCTCGTGGATTGCCCGACCCTCTATGTATGATATGGATAGGCCTCCATTTCACACACATTGCATGCAAAATTTTGTTTGAGATGTCATCGACACATATTCCCACAAATAATTCACGAAATCAACCCCCACCCCACCCCCACCCCCACCTCAAAACAAAAAACACTCACGAACGCGGTTTGTATCTCTCACACACACCCACGTAGGTGGGGACGTGCACGAAGAGAAGAGGTGCATGCACGGCGTACATACTCCCGTCTCTTTCCCAAGCACACCCGCGCGGGTACACGGTGGAGCTCATTTCTGTACGAAAAAAGGCAGCCCACATGGTAATTTGGCACGTGTACTGGTTGTCCACTTGGTGGAGGGAGGATCGCCTACCATGAGTGAACAAACAAATTGCGACTTGACGCGTAATGTTAAATTAAAAAAAGAGGCAAACCATGTGGGGCCTACCTTAGAGGCAAGGCTCTATACACTGGAGTACTTTTGATGTGTCCGTCAAACTCATGAGCGAGGAGAAGCTTGCTTAGTACACTGCCTCTCCCCCCACAGGCGCGGTGGCTCGTGGGATGAGGTGAAGCTTGCTCCTCCCTCGCCCATGCGCTGCGGTGGCTCGCAGGACGAGGAGAAAATTTACTACTCCTCCATTTACTCCTCGTCCCTACTACCTTGGTTATAGAGATTATATCATATTGTTTGGAATATATATGTCCTTTAGTAGATTTCAATATGAACTACTAGTACATACTCCAAACACTGATGTATATAGGCGTATTTTAGAGTGTACATTCACTCATTTTGCTCAGTATATAGTAGCACTCTCCTCGCCCTCGACCTCGCCCACGTGGTGGACGTGCAGCAATTCATTCGGTCTCATATAGCCAGAACGATATATACTGCACTACCATTATTGGTCGACTTCCCGAAGAGGCGTACAGCCAATCGCAAGGTTAGTAGGTGCCGCGTCATTTATAAATATTTTTTTTTCTTCAGTGGCACGTATGCAATATGATAGGTTCATATGGAGAGAAAAGGAAACCGCTCCACTATATACATAGTCAGGACGGGCCAGCCTACATGGTTGCTTGCTGGGGTTGCTCTCTTCACACTCTCTCGCACAAAACGACTGTGGCCACATCTCTAACATCCCGGCGGATCACGTCCGCTTGGGGAAGGGTGGATGCTTAGTGTAGATGCGGTGGCTGTCGCCGACGGCGAAAACCCACTGTCGGCACGTCCCGATCAGGGGTCCCCGCCGTTCTCTCTCACAAAGCCGGTGAGGTTGCCTTCGTCCCTTGCTCACTGCCGCGACACAGGCAGTTGCCGCCTCCTGCCGCCCTCCTCAAGTTTGAGCTACGTCCCTCAGGTACAACTCCCTTTACAGCTTGCTTGCACCACTGCTCCAGCTCCACACATCACTCCCTGTGGATATTTCTCTACTTCTTTGCCCCGCACATACCTGATACCTCTACTGGCTTCTACGTACTGTATTTGTGATGAGTTTATGTCTCATCAACTAGTCCTAGTAATCTTATTCTAATCACGCTTCTTTAATTTCTTTGCCACAGGGATGCTCATCTCGATTTTGGTGAAACTGCACAAAATGATCCGATGGTCAAAAGGTTGCAAACTTCATCTATTAGGAAGCTCGAACGTTGCCAGCAAATTGAAGCCTTGTCAGGGTTCACGGTTCAAGGGCTAGGGACTGCATGGATCATTTTTTTCTTTAGCTGCCTCTGTTCCAAAATAAGTGTCAACTTTAGTAGTAGTACAACTTTGTACTAAAGTTTGCACAAAGTTGAGACACTTATTTTGGAACGGAGGGAGTACATATTTGCTATGATCAGTCAATCATTGAGATGCAATAGCATGCATGTTAGTCTCCTTTGTATTTGATGAAATGTTGCAACGGGCAACCTTGGATGCAAGATACATGTAACAGGAGCTGGAAGCTTCATAGCATTGTACAAATTTATCTCGCTGATAAATTACAGTACGTACTAATACTATACTAGTACTTCCTTCGTTCCTAAATATAAGTCTTTGTAGAGATTTCACCATTAACCACATGCGGATGTATATAGATGCATTTTAAGTGTAGATTCATTCATTTTGTTCCATATGTAGTTCACCTAGTGGAATCTCTACAAAGACTTATCTACTAGTAATAGCTAGCCCCCACTACTAGGAATTCTCTATTCTCTCTTTGAGCCACATCATCAAAATTGACGTAGCCGTTAGATGAAGTAAATAATAGCCGTCTGATCTAGATGTTGAGAGGCTCCGCACTAAGCCACATGCCAGCATGCAGAAATACCGTGGCACATGCATGTGGGTGGGTTTTAAATCACATCAACATGTCTGCATGCAAGCATGCACCGGTAGCATGCATGTAAGTGATCTTTTAAGTCCCATTAACATGTCAAAAAGAAAAATATAATCCCATTATGCAGTAGGAGTTGGCCGATCTTTTCTCCTTACGTGGGGTGATCTAAATGATGATGGGAGTTTATTTAGTTTGGCTACCACATTTGTCATGCGGTTATAGATTTTTTTAGTTCTATGGAATCGATAATTTTATGCAGAGAGATATACGCTGTTCATGAAAGCTGGGACTCATCTAGTAATATTTAGGAACGGAGGGAGTACTATGTAAAGAGTTAGGTGTCGCGCGGTGATAGTGTGAGGTGGGCCATGTGATCACTGAGCCTGCGTGTTTTCACTGCTCTTGCACTCCTCCGTTGTAAGAATGGAGAAAATTGTAATCTACTACCTCCTTTCGCCGAACGCGTGGGACATCCAGCAGTCCTACCACCTCAGTAATAAAGACCAATGAGCCGTCAAATCACATAGACCCAGGAGTAAGTTGGACGAACGAAGCAACCATCACTCTTGCACTAGTGAGAGGCCGCGTCCGCTCTGCCCAGGCATGAATGCGGCACCGATCCTTTGGAGCGGCGCTGACCGTTTCGGGCGGGAAGCGCGCGCGGGCGATGGAGGGGCTTTGGGTGGGCCAGGCTAGTGAGGAGCGGGCGTGGCAGCTGTCCGCATGTCCCTACCGGACACGCCCGGAAACGAGAGGATGCACCGACTCTCGCGGCTAAAATCATACACTACACACCATATCTCTGTAGGATTAGGTCGATCTGTCGCACTCTCTGACACACACATGCTGTTAAACACACACACGCACACGCACGCACCTTTGTCCCGTTGCACCTTCTAACGTGACTTATTACACCTAGACGGAGGGAGTAGTAAGTATACGAGATACGGTGGCACACTGACTTAAGTCGAATACAAGTTCCCAAAATGTGTGCATGTTATAATAAGGATTCACTTAAAATAGTTCGTGAGCGAACAGAGGGATCAATTGGGCAGTGTTCCCGAGCAGTAGCGAGATGCGTGAGGTAGTAAGATACACCGCTGGCGCTTTTAATTTTTCTTATTAATTTGTTTGTTTCACCCTCTGACTGGTGGGACCCAACGTACTACGTGGAGAGAGGTAAGGTGACTAAGGCTGCATTATTTCTACACCACTGTGGATAGTCTTACCACCAAAGCCACATGACATGATTATGATTGAAATCCTAATGACTCCCACACACACAAATAGAAAACACGGCATGCCTGTCACACGAATGCAGGAATGTATAAAAGGTTATTTTCCTCATGTTGAACATAACGGGAGGGTTGTGTAGTGGGTTAGCTTGTTCGCTCATCAAACTTGAGGTCTCGGGTTCGATAACTACACTTAAGCATAATTTTTGCCAGGAGGATTCTTTGACTGGTCAAAATGTTTTCTAGGGTTTGCACGCTTCACACTCTCTCTCCAGTATATATATACACGCTGGAGCCTCGGTAGCTTAGTAGTTGCTCTCTTCACACTCTCGCCCTCTCCCACTAGAGCCTTAGCGCTTGTAGTTGCTCTCTTCACACTCTCTCGCCCTCTCCAGATCTAAACAAGACTTCGTTGGCCTCTCTCTCCCCTCACTGCTGCTCAAAGAGCCGGCAGGATCCGTCCGTCGGGAAGGGAAGAAGGCTTAACGCTGTCACCGTCGGCGAGGGAGGGAATCCACTACCAGCGCTGCTGTTCACTTTCCACCCAGCGGCGGCGCGGGAGGGCCTCCGACCCCTTCTTCTTTGCAGCTGTCCCGTCGCCCACCGAACCACTCCCCAAGAACCTTAAGGTATATTTTACTTACTCCACATGCATTGCTCTAGCTGCATGTATACCATGAATCTAGGACGTGGTTCAAAGAGGAAATAAAGGGGGAAAGTTGTATAGCATGAATCTAGGACGTGGTTCAAAGAGGAAAGGAATGGGGGTAAGTAGTGGGGAAAGTTGTATCACATAAATCTAGGATGTGGTTCAAGAGGAAAGGAAGTTGCGAAAGTACTAGTTCAAAAAGGAAAGAAAGGGACAAGGCTGTAGAGTTTGAGCAGGACTAGATTTGCTGCGCTCACGTAGGGAAAGGTGTCTAAAGATAACAAAACTGGGACCAACACAAATATGCTCCTTGTTTGTTTGTTCTTTGTTGCAACAGACTGTGCATGACCACAGTACATCGGTAGATGCACATGGTGCTGGTGCGTCCACTGTCCCGTGCAACTCATGAGCTGTTGTTAATCTAAGGCCCTGTTTGGTTAAAAACTCCCTTGTCCCTACCTGCTTGGTTCCAGGGACTAAACATGGACTAGCGGTTATTAAATGACATGATAAAATACCATGTTACCCCTAGTAATGAACTAATAGAAACAAGGTGCGATGCGTGGCAGGGGCAACTGTTGGAAAAGTCCCAAAAAGAGTCCCTCGGGGTCTTCTTTCTTTAGTCCCAAATGCCCACTTTTAGTCCCGAAAAGTCCCTCCTGTTTGGTTTAGATGTGACTGATACGGAGTTTTTTTAGTCCCTACACCAAAATGTCCCTGTAAACAAACACCCTCTAATAATGCCGCTGGAAAATTGATGTAATGCCACAGTTAAAAGCAAATTACATGTTTAAGGAATTTTATTGTTAATATAATCTCTATGTTAATATTAATCAATGCCACTGTTTGAGAAATGCTACTGTCTTGCTTTCTTTCCATTTAGATAAGGTAGATGCTTCTTTTGTTGGCTTCATGTCATCCACCGTTATTGACCACTAATTGTTTCCTTTGCACCTCTGTGTAAACAGGTTATCTACTTCACCTCGTTGCCATTGTGACCTTTTGTTGCACTTTGCACAAAACACTTTTGTTTTAAGAGTGTTTTGTGCAGTTCAACCAAGATGTCACACCGACAACGTTGCTTGATTGCTTGATCTTAGTGGAACTGCACAAGAGGAGATCTTACTTCCTATCCGTTAAGGCGAATTTGGTTCAGATCTTCTTCTTGTGAGTTGTTTGAATTCCGCATCATGAGAGGTCAGTACTAGCCTTCTTTCACATGATTCTGCAGTGTGCTTTCATATGTTGTGCTACTAGCTTGTACGATAATGTTGCTTGATTTTAGTGAACTGCACAAATGGAGACAAGACTTCCAATCTGTATGTGCACCGTAATATCCCATTGAGGTAAGATAAGGATATTTCACAACTACCGGCCTGTATTTTTCCACTTTCATCAGAAAATTAAGTTTAGTACTATACTTTTGCTCCCTAATTGACATGCCAAATCTTACATTGAAGGCGAAGCTTGTCTGTTATTGAACCAAGTGATGAAGGGGAAGAACAAGCAGAAGAAAAACAAAAATCAACTGCCGGTGTTGTAATGAAGCACTAGAACTGTGATGACACAAGTAATGATATAGTTTTGCATCTTAATTTATTGCTATGGCTGGAATGAGCAATTGTTTTGCCACTGATTTGATGCCATACGTAATTATCTCTACTTGTGCAAACAGGGATCTTCTTTGAAGAAACCATATATTTTAGTGGAACTGCACAAGAAGATGTTGGAAACATTAAACTAATCGAGGAGTATATAGTAAGCATGGCCTCCCCCGTAGATAGCAACAGATGGTTCCAGAGAAGTGCTTCATCTGTATGCTCTACACAATCAGCCTCCTGACAAATGTTGGTACTCACCCACTGATTTCATCCATATGATTGAGCTTTGTCATCTCTATTGGTGTTGTGCTACTGTTTATATACTGTCATGAAAAAGTGGTATTGTCCTTGAGAAGTGCTTCATCTGTGCTGTTTTAAATATTTCCTTTCCTTTTTTTTTCGAGCAAACATGGATCATCTTCCTTTGAAGAAGAATATGGAGTGCGTGAAGTGACTAGTTCCGATTATGCCAGGATGAAGAAGCCCTGTCTATCTTCTCATCATAAGGAGCAGTTGAAGGATGGTTACATTACTTCCCACAAGACCAAACTAACTTCAGCTCAGAAGGACTGATAAATCTCCATTTTTTTGCTGTGATGCGCGAGTACAATGTTGTTCTAGGATTCTTTCTGGTGAGTTCCATTTTTCTAAAAGTGTGCTCTACATGGACCATGTATGTGCCTGTTGAAACTGTCAATTCATAGTACAATTTTCTTTATACTAATCACTTTTTTGTATTTATGCAAACAGGGGTGCTCAGCTTGATTTCAACGGGAACTTCACAAAATGTTCATGAATACATCGAATCATTCATTTCCACCACAAGAAAGGAGGTGCCCATAAGTTCAAGGCGTTGCAACATATAAGGGCGAAATCATACAAGCTACACGCGAAATTGGTTGATTTTGGTGGAACTGCACAAAAAGAACAGATGGTTTATTTAGCACGAGGTGCCATGTCAATGTACGAACTGATGGCAAACCCTACCCATTCCACAATCGTAGGCATTTGATATATTGGAACGGGACAACCTTGTCAAATTTTGCTCATTGATTTTAGCAAGATATGCGTTTGATATTTTTGAATGGGGCGCCTTTGCTGTCGACATGGCGATTAATTTTTCTTTATTCTTTAGTTGTGAAGTAAATATTGCCTCGACATGTGAGTCATTGAGATGCATAATCATCGATTGTTTTGAATGTTCTCTATGAATTGCCAGGCCTGTGTGTTTGATTGCAATGTACAAAACGCTAAAAGCTGCTCAAACTCTTTGTACTCATACATTTCCTTTTTAATTCGCACATTGTGAAAGTGCATACTTTTTGTATAAGATTGGTCAAATTAGAGATACTTTGACTGCAGACAAAACTTGTATGCGACTAGAAAGGACCGGAGGAGTACATGTGAAACTGCTGCAAACGTGGTGATCACCACAGGAATAATGCTAGTACGTATTGTTTTGCATGTTCATCCAATGCCGATGATACAGAATTGAACTAACGAAATAAATTCATTCATACACGGTCGGATTTCATATAAGCATGCCGGATTTCATTATATTTCATACATTCTTCAACTAAAAAAGGATGTTTGTGGCCGCATGCATCTCCCAGATGAAGAGGTCGGGGGTCATCCTCCTTTTCGAAAAAAACTAAAAAGGGGTGCGCTGGAGGTATAATTAATTAACCGAAGCTACCCAACTGTGTCCCGCTCAGCCAAACACAAGCTTGATGACTTAATCGCAGTGCGATTGCGTGAATCGAATGTGGCCTGTTGGGCCCACGTGTCAGTCAGCCAACTACACCAGCAGTTAAGTAGAAGCAGCGTTCTTCTCCAGCGCAGATCTCCGACTCCACGTTGCCGCCAAGAAGCTAACTGGCCGTCAATGGTCAACCCGCCTATCTTGGCTTCAACCGGAGGGTAGCAGCGGTGGCCTTACATGGACCCGAGCGGCGGCGACCTATCGTGTTCTACTCTTCCTCGTTTTCTGTGTGGCGCGGCCTCGTTGGTAGCGGGGCGGGGCCTCGATGGAGTCGGCGATGTCCTCTGTCTCGTTGCCAGCGGGCGGCGCCTCAGTGGAGCGATGGAAATCCTCCCCCACGTTGATGGCAGGGTGGGGCCTCGGCTGAGCCGGCGATGTCCTCTGCCTCGTAGTTGGCGGGGCGGGGCCTCGGCGGAGCCGGCGGTGTCCTCTTCCTCCTTGTTGGCGCCGCGGGGCCTCGGCGGAGCAGGGCATCGATGACGCTAGTGGAGCGCGGACTCGTCGGAGCTGGCATTGTCCTCTGCCTCGTCCTCGGTCCTGCCAAACAGCGCCTCGTCCGCTTCATCACCCTCTTTGCTAGCCTCTTTGTAGGCGGCCGCAGCCTCCGCCACCCACATGCGGTACCGCCAGCGCTCGAGGCGGCCCTTGCAGGCGAAGCGGTACGAGTCGAGCAGAGACTCCTGCTCCGCCCGCTCCGTGGCGATCTGCTCCTCCGCCTGCAGGTGCTCCTGGAGGAGATGGTGGTTATAGGCGACGTCGGCCTGCGCCTCCCGGAACTGCTCCTCACGCACCGGCCTCACCCTATCCATATATTGGGCATGGGCCTCGCCGATGGTCATGGTGCAATGCACCGGCGAGGATGGCGCGGAGGAGGGGGTTGGCGCCGGATCGTCGACTACCATGTTCTCCATTAGGACGTGGTCATCCTCCGGCTGCCTGCCGGCCAGCTGGTCGGCAGCAATGGCTGCCATCTCCTTGTGGTCCATTGTCCACCCGTCCCGAAGAGCGCTGGAGCACGAGGAAGCCATGGTGGGCAGTAGTGGTGTGGACAGGAGAAACGGAACGGATGCGGATGACTGTGGCTATAGCCGGCGCAGTAGTTTATACAGCAATGGTGGGCGGGCGGAGGGACGGACGTGTGGCGCCGGAGTAGCCGCCTCGCCAACCGCGTATCATTAATGTGTGCGCCAGATGGACGGACGGATGGCACTTGTGTTTTTTGAAGGCGGAGCAATCGCCTGCAGCGGGGCGGCCGACGCTGACTGTTTCGGGCGGAAAGCACGCGCGGGCGAGGATATGACTTTACTTGGATAGGATGGCAATGGGGACCCACCAGGTCCATAGCCTCACGTACGCAAGTGCTTCCTTATTATATATATAACTATAATTCATTTTGCTTCCTCCTGGTTTCCTGACATCACGGTCCCACACCATTATCAACCTATGTACTCTAGTCAATAAACAAGAGAATTGCACAAGAAGCGACCGGCAATACCGGGACCAAGCAGCTCGAGCGATATTGTGTTTTTAGGTGAGCACCGCAGATTTTTTCGATGTTTACCCCAGATATTAATTTTTCTCCTCCAACAACAACGAAAACATCGCTGCAGGTATTAATCAAGCGGGCTGTGGCCCGTCTAGCCCAGAGCGATATCCAGCCCAGATATTAATTTTTTCAAGATGAAAATGGCTAGCCCAGCTATACTTTTTTTAGGAATACCCAGGCAAGGTCAAGTTGTTATTCAAAGCCCCGCTGGGCTGCAAAATTTTCCTAGGAGGGATGCATTAGGCTTGACAAGAAAATGGGCTTTAAGAAATAATAAATGGGATGTAATTATAAAAACTGGGTAGTAACTATTAAAAAATGCACCAAACAGTGATTACTTTATAAAATATTATTTTGGAATATTGAAAATTTTAATTTCATTAATTGTTGCTTGGCGCAATGTTCATTGGATTTTACGTAATATAAATTTATATTGAAATTGTATTTAATCGACTAGAAATTTCGGGATAAAATATTCGGATCCCATCAAAATGTGGGAATTTTATTGAATTCTGTTTTGAACGGTTGGTTGAAATGGGCTGTAGTTTTAACAAACTGTAAATGGGTTGTAGTAAATTCCATTAGAATTAAAAATGGGCTACACATTCTTACAAATCTCAAATGGGCTATAAGTTCTCTGCCACACACTTCTGGCCTTACTAAGTTGACGCGTCCCCTAAAAAAACAGAGTTGACGCGTATGCAAGGCTTTGTCAACTTATAGTCAACACACGGTTCTAGCAGAAGTGGCCGTCGGATGTCCATCCAACGGATGCCGTGCTTCTTCTTCAATCTCGGATATTCTAGCTTCACCCGCCCAAAAATGATTCCTCCCCCTGACATATGGGGCGCACCGTTTCGAAAGCTGACCCGTGGGCCTACTAAGTTGATGTACCAAGGGCTTTGTCAACTTTGTCAATATAATAAAGGATTCTAGCTGCAGTGACCGTACAATGTCCATCCAACGGCCTTCGTGCTTTTTCAACCTCTGGTCTTCTTGCTCCCGCCACCCAAAGCAGCGCCGGTCGTCGTGCCGCCGCTCTCCGCCTCCGTGGCGGCTGTCTTGCCAAGGCCTCACCGCCCCTACTACTCCCACCGCTGGCCAGGCCATCCCTCCACTCACCCACACCCCCTGTTATTCTGCGGCGACGGCAGCGCAGCTGAACCAGTGAACCCTCGTACTCCTCTCCGCATGTGCATCCACTGCCGCGTCTTCCCCGGCTCAGCGTCGTCCCCTTCCTAGGCCTCGCCGTCGTCCACTGCCGTGGTTCTCTCGGTGAGGCGTGGTCAACGTGGTCAAGGAACGACTTCCATCAGACCTGGACTGTGCATGGAGAGGCTGACAGCTGGATCCATGGCAGCCGCAAGGAAGTGCCTCCTTATTACGCGCAAAATAATTATTCCTCCACCTGACAGCGGGGACCCACTGGACGGGCCACCGTATTTCTTGAAAAAATGATTTTCCCCCTGACTGCTGGGACCCACGAGCTACATCTTCGCACGCAAGGAAGTGCGTCCGGAAAAAAAACCGATTCGCCCCTGACTGCTGGGACCCACCAGCTACATCTTCGCACACAAGGAAGTGCGTCCGGAAAAAAATGATTCGCCCCCCGACTGCTGGGACCCACCAGCTACACCTTCGCACGCAAGGAAGTGTGTCCGGGCAAAAAAAAAAGATTCACCCCCCGGACTGCTAGGACCCAGCAGCTACACCTTCGCACGCAAGGATGTGCGTTCGGGCAAAAAAAAAAACAAAACGATTCGCCCCCCTGACTGCTGGGACCCACCAGCTAGATCTTCGCCGGCAAGGAAGTGTCTGACAGTCGGGGCCAACCTGGTCGAAGCGTACGTAGCATTGTCATCCTGGTCGCGAACGTGTACGTACATACTGGTTGATGTAGAGGCGCGCACGTGTCGTAGTAGAGGCACGCACGTAGCATGTACACGTACGTACAGTGGCCAGGGTGCAGGAAAGAAAATACGGCCACGTATGTGTACATACGGGCGAGGTCTCGAACGCCTAGTCGCGCATACATACGGCGAGGGCTCTTGTTCATGGGGAGGTAACGGAATGCGTCGTGTTCATAGGGAGGCAACACAATGCGTCGTGTTCATGGGGAGGCAACGGAATGCGTCGTGTTCATCGGGAGGCAACGGAACGCGTGGGAGCCAACCGGCTTGGACGGAACAGGCGATGGAAACGAGGCCTGGCGTAGTGCACAACGGAGGAAACGGACCTCCTACGGTCGAAATGGGGGTCCTGTTGATCGGGAGGGGTGTGGCGTACCGCTAAATGGAGGAAACGGACCTCCTACGGTCGAAATGGGGGTCCTGTTGATCGGGAGGGGTGTGGCGTACCGCAAAACGGAGGAAACGGACCTCCTATGGTCGAAACAGGGGTCCTGTTCATCGGGAGGGGTGTGGCGTACCGCAAAACGGGCTCCATGGGATACTGTTCATCTCTACCGTTGACCTCCTCCAGACTCCACGGGTGTAACATCCCAAATTTTCAATTTGGAATGTTATACATTAGATCATCATGCATATCATATTTTCTTGCATTTTGTTTATCCTAGAAATTTCACGCAACTCAAGGACCCTCGGAGAGAGTTGTAAATTTCGAAATTTTCGTATTTCAGTTCTCTCAAAACTATGAAAAGAGGATGATTGGATTTATTTATTTTATCTTCAAATAATTTTTCCAATATCAAAAATAAGAGAGGGAATAATATGACTTTCCCAAAATTTAGGAAAAATGAAGATTTAATAAATAAATCAAATTTTGGATTTTTCTCGGAGTTTATTTCCTTAGGGAAAATCGTGTTTTCAAAAATTGCATTTTAGGCCCGAGTAAAAGTTCATTTTGTTCGACTCATTTTTAGGAGTCGGGGAAAGTTTACTTTATTAATTTTGGAGTTCGTTTAGATTTTTTTCTCTGTATTTTTCTACGTGCGAAACCGATTTAAAAAAAAAAAAAGAGAGTCACAGCGCCTTGGGCCAAAGGCCCAAGCCGCCAAGCCAGCCGGCCGGCCAGGAGGCCAAGGCCATCGCTAGCGCGCGCCGCACCAGGGAGCCAGGGAGCCGCTCCGGTTTCCTTTTCTTTTACAAATCCTAGTAGGATTTGGACCCGTTTCGTTATTCCGTTTTTATTCCTAGGATTCCTAATCCTACTCTAATTCTTGTCCCCTACTCCAAGCAAAAACCCTCCCCTCCCCAATATAAATACCCAAGCACCCCCCCCTCTAACACATCAGACCAACACCTCTCCTCTCCTCTCCTCTCCTCCTCCGCAGCAGCAGCGCCGCCGCCCTACACCGCCGCCGCCAAGTGCCGCCGCCGCCACCCAACGCCGCCGCCACCGGAGCCCCTCGCTTCTTCAAGGTACTAGCCCCGCGCCGCGTCACCTTTTCTTTTCCTCGGTTCGGTTTTTAAGAAATCGTTCGGTTTCCGTTCAGTTTTCTAGATCGGTTTTTCGTTTCGGTTTTCTTTCCGAAACCCTAGATCGGTTTTTCTCGCCGGTTTTTCTTTCCGGTTTTGTTTAGCAAGTGTTCGCCGGACCGTTCGTCCTAATGAACATGATCACCGGTTTGCTTCGGTTAATGAACGTCCGTTCGTTCAACCGTTCGTCATTTTCTTTAACGGATTTATTCCGCTATTTTCCGATCGCGATTTCAGATCCGATCTTCGTTCTAGTTTATCTTCTCGCTCGTTTATCGGAATCAGGTGATTCAAGCGCCTAGAGTTTCTTTTCGAAACCGCCATTCCGACTAATCAACTTAAACAAAGTTTTGCTACTGTAAAAAAATTTGACCTAGTTTCAACTTGCTAGAACCGAGCTATTTTCTTCCGCCGGATGTTTTCCGTTGTTTTGTTTGATTCGTTTTCTTTTGCAACCAGGGTTCTTAAGTTGAAATTTCTGGTCAGATCTTTTATTCGAGATTTACCCGTGCATTAGATGAGTACTTATTGTATGCTTGTTGTTTGTCTGCGATAGATCACCGGTCGCCGCTTGTTACTTGAATCTCTAGGTTTCGCAGATCATCGACAAGGCAAGTAACACTTTGATCATACTTTCTCATACCCAGTTTTATGCATTAGATCAATCCTCGAACACTTGCATGATTAGGATCTAAAATAAATTGTGGGATGGGAAGTAGATTGAGGTAGTACCTATTACCTGTTTTACTTATGAAACCTTGGGAGTTACTTCTCGTTTGCTTATTATGCTATGCTATGCTAGTAGGCGTGGATTGGGTGAGTGAATTCCATGACGGATGTGAGATTGTTATTAATGGTTTATCTAAGGTGGCAACTTAAACACACATCCGGGTGGATTGAGGCACCTGGTTTCTATCGAGGACTTACTGTTTTTCTTGGACCGCCACCCGGGCTCAAAGGGATCATAAGATCATTCATGCTAGTAACTTCCGTGTGCAGCCACAAGCCATTATGGGCTCGGCATAGTTGATTAAGTCGTGTGAACTCTTACGGTGGTAGACTAGCTGATGTAGGGGTTATAGGTGATACGGTCTACCCATCGTAAGGTGCAAATGCTTCGAAAGACTATGTCTCGGTCATCCGTCTCTCAAACACCATGTAGTGCGAGAAACCGAGCGGAGGCGATCGAGTCTTGTGGGGAAAAGTCATAAACCTCTGCAGAGTGTATAAACTAATCATGATTAGCCGTGTCCCGGTTATGGACATCTTGAGTATCTAGTACTTGAATATCATGTGAATCTCAACATGTTACTCTAATTAATATTGTTGGGTTTTTAATGAGTACTTTTAATTGGGATTGAGGATCTTGTCAACCATTCTCAATGTTTAACAACCACCATGATAGTTAAACAAATTTATTCCTTTGCGATGAGGGAAAAACTGGCTTTATGCAAAGCTGTAACCGTAGAGCTTTTCCACCAGCCACATATGCATGTAGTACAGGCTTATCATTCATTATTTCTCTATGTGTTACATTGCCATATTCCATGTGCTGACCCGTTTCGGGCTGCAACTTTCATGTTGCAGACTTTTCGAACGACAGTAAGGTGCTTTAGGTCGTGGTTCTATACTCAGTGATGCCGCTGGAGTTGATGGACTCACTTATCTTCCAAGTCTTCCGCTGTTATCGTTATTAGATGGCCTTAAGCCATATTTATTGTAATAAGTCCTCTTTTGGGCAACGATGTAATAAGTGTGTGATTGCTACTCTGTTATAAATCCTTGAATCTTGTGTGGTGTCAGCATTACTGATCCAGGGATGACACCTGAGCACAGAGACTTGATCCATTCGGGTTGGGTCGCTACAAAGATGGTATCAGAGCACACGCTGACTGTAGGACACGACCACTAAGTTAAAACCATAGATCACTACTCTCTTCCCATTTTCTAACTCCTCATCTTTTCTACTCTTTTAGGATGAAGGGCGAAAGATCAAGTCGCCCAACCAGATGAAGGCACACCTTTTGGATTTCACTTGAAGGAAGTCACCAAGTACTGAACATTGGACTACCAAGTTTCACGGGACTTTCAACACCACTCTGCTCAAGAAGAAGCGCTGGAAGATTCAAGCTCATGTTCCGGAAGGACATTCGCCCCAATCACCAAGCCTATAGATAGTGTTTTCGATTGCACCAACTTTGAGTGCAGGAAAGAGCATGGCAGCTCATATCACCATGGGACGCATTGGAGAAGTTTACCAAAAAGACCTCAAGGACACCATCTATCAGATTTGCGGACGCCGAGATGAACAATGGGAGATAGTCGGCACCAAGAAGGATAGATCCATTGTAGCTTTCATCCAGAGTTAAACCAGCACATTCGGCGCCAGAGAACTAGATGTGCAATGATATGATCGAATTGAGGGATGCGAAGGAAGGATCATCGAACTTGAAGAAGAACTAAAGTCTACGTAAGGACTACATGGGCGAGATCGTAGCTGTAGCAAGACACAATAACGATCTTAAGCATGAGATTGAAGAACTCAAGAAGAAATTGGCGCTCAAGAATGAAGACAAGTACATCGGCTGTCCGAGCAACTACATCATCATCGACGACACCGATTCGGATCCAAGTGAACCCGACTTTGAAGACGAAGCTGGAGCAGACATCATGGAGTCTTCCACCGGTTCAAATTAGTAGATGACCCCCACACATTAGTAGTATTACCTCCATGTAACATCATAGTACACGCACTTTTGCGATAGTTAGATCGTTGTAAGCCCTTTGTTTGAATTGAATGAAGTGATTTTGTGTGCATTTGCTCATATACATTTGGGTAGTGTTTCTCCTTAGACCTCACTCTATTACTTAATTTCTCATCTTTTCTAAACCCATCAGATGCCTCCGAGACGCGACCCCGGGTTTGTTTTCCCGCCAGAGATCACCCAGTTGATCCAAAGCGAGAACACTTTGATCCAAACATTGGTGCAGAACCAAGGCAACAACAACAACCCACCGCCACCACCACCGCAGATCACTTGACACGTTTCTTAAGGCTGAACCGCGGTGTTTTCCGTAGCACCAAGCCGATAGTAGCAGATGATTGGCTCCGTAAGGTAGGGAGGAGTTGACCACTGCGGGATGTCAGATGGAGAAAAGGTGAAGTTTGCTGCACACCAGCTTGAAGGACCCGCAAGAAGATGGTGGGAGAATTTTACAGCCACTTACCTGTAGACACCGTCACATGGGATCGGTTTCAGCAAGCTTTCCGCCTTGCCCATGTCTCGGCGGGAGCTATGGCCATGAAGAAGCGTGAGTTTGCAACTTCGCCAAGGAGGATGGACTGTTGGCGATGTGGATGATTTTAGTAAGTTAGCACGTTATGCCCCGGATAGCGTTGCTACGGATGCAGACTAAGCGGGAGAAGTTTCGGAAGGACTGAATGATGAATTAAGCATGCAGTTGACGGTAGCAAGTTTCAATAACTACCAGGAGTTGGTAGACCGTGCCCTCATGATTGAAGGAAAGCAGCGACAAATTGAGAACCGCAAGAGGAAGTATGGGCAGGGAAGTATAACTCGGAGCCAATGAAGCCCGTTATACCCCTAAGCAGGGAGTTCAGTTTGAGCATACCCATGGAGGAGGTAGTTCGCACAACCATAATGGCCACAAAAATGGAAATGGGAATGGAGGAAGCAACGGCCAGAACCGGACCACACCATCAACCCCAACCAAGAAAGACTTGAGTCATGTCACCTGTTACAAGTGTTCCAAGAGCGGACATTATCCAAATGAATGTCCCGAAGGCCAAGGTGGAAATGGAAGCTCTGGAAAGAAGACAAACCCTTTCAATAAAGGACAAGTGAACCACGTTACCGTGGAGGAGGTTGAAGATCAGCCCGATCACGATGTCCGTAAGTTTTGGTTAAGTCATTTCTGCACTAGTTCTTTTCGATCTTGGTGCATCACATTCATACATATCAAGGGGATTTGTGGATAAGTACAAATTACCAACCCAAGCCCTTAGGTCACCCATGCTAGTAACCTCACCCGGAGCACAATACATTGCTAGTATATGGTGTGATCGACTGCCATTAAGGATTGGACACTATGTTTTTCCCTCGGACCTAATAGTTACGGAATCCCAAGGATTGGATGTGATATTAGGCATGGATTGGTTATCAGTATGGAGGAACATTGATTGCGCCACTAAGTCAATTTTCTTACCACCCGAAGGGAGGAGAATCAAGTATGTATCACGGCATGAGCGAGGAGAGCACAAGTAAATTCCTTATCGGGTTGTGCGGGAAGAAGTACCGATGGTAAGGATTTCCACGATGTATTTTCGGAAGAGTTGCGGGAATGCCACGGATAGAGACATTTTGTTTTTGATAGAGCTTTTGCCAGGTACAGGCCCAATATCGAAGCGACCATACAGGATGCCCGCACAGGATTTGGCGGAAATCAAGAAGCGGATTAAGGAGCTAATGGATAAAGGTTATATACGCCCAAGTTCTTCGCCTTGGGGATCACCCGTACTTTTAGTAGAGAAGAAGTACGGATCATTAAGGATGGTTGTAGACTATCGTGGTTTAAATCAAGTAACGATCAAGAACAAGTACCCACTACCTATGATAAATGATCTGTTTGATCATTTGCAAGGAGCTAAAGTGTTTTCCAAGATCGATTTGCGATCAGGGTACCATCAGTTGAAGATTCGGGAGCAGGACATACCTAAGACAGCATTTACCACGAGATATGGACTGTATGAATATACCGTTATGTCATTTGGACTGACTAAAGCGCCAGCCTATTTCATGAACCTGATGAACAAAGTGTTTATGGAGTTTTTGGATAAGTTAAATCGTGGTGTTCATAGATGATATTTTGGTTTTCTCGAAGAATGAAGAAGAACATAAGGAACATTTGCGATTGGTTTTGGAGAAACGAGGAACATCGAGTTATATGCCAAGTTCAGCAAATGTGTGTTTTAACTAAAGGAAGTTGGATTTCTTGGACATGTTATATCCGGGAAGGGATAACATTGACCCCACGAAGGTTGAGACCGTAACCAAATGGGAAGCACCAACGACAGTTGGAGAGATCGGAGTTTCCTTGGACTCGCAGGATACTACCAAGATTCATTGAGAATTTCTCAAGGATTGCAAAGCCTGTGACGGAATTGCTGAAAAGGATACCAAGTTCATATGGACCGAGGATTGTGAGGCAAATTTTCAGGAGTTGAAGAAAAGATTGGTTACCTCACCAAGTTAATTCTGCGGATCGGACCAAGGATTATGAGGTGTATTGCGGCGCTTCACGTCGAGGACTTGGAGCAAAGGTGCTTATGCAGGAAGGAAGAGTTGTTTCAGATGCTTCACGACAGCTTAAGCCTCATGAGTTGAATTATGCCACACATGATTTGGAGTTAGCAGCCGTTGTGCATGCATTGAAGACATGGAGACATTTTCTCATTGGAAATCATTGTGAGGTGTACATGGATCACAAGAGTTTGAAGTACATCTTCACGCAGAAGGAATTAAATCTCAGACACAGGAGATGGTTGGAGCTCATTAAGGATTATGATATGAGATTGCATTATCACCCCGGGAAGGCTAACGTTGTAGCAGACGCATTGAGCCGTAAGAGCCACGTCAATACACTAACGGTGGGAGGAATACCCAAGGAGTTAGCCGAAGACCTTCGAGAGCTATGTTTGGAAATAGTTCCGAGAGGCTATGTAGTAGCATTGGAGATTCAGTCTACGTTGATGGACAAAATCAGAGAAGCTCAAAAGGCAGATAAGGAAGTTGCCTCTATAAAGGAGAAAATGAGCGAAGGAAAAGCTAAGGGATTTCGTGAGGATGAGCACGATACCCTATGGTTTGAGGACCGTGTTTATGTGCCAAATGACCGGAGATCGGAAGTTGATTACGCAAGAGGCACATGATTCACCCTATTCGATTCACCGGAAATACCAAGATGTATTTAGATTGGAAGGAAACATTACGGTGGACTGGAATGAAGAAGGATATTGCGAGTATGTAGCAGTTTGTGATGTATGTCAAAGAGTGAAGGCGAGAACATCGAAGCCAGCGAGATTA
Organism: Aegilops longissima; assembly: GCA_021605205.1. Taxonomy (NCBI): domain Eukaryota; kingdom Viridiplantae; phylum Streptophyta; class Magnoliopsida; order Poales; family Poaceae; genus Aegilops; species Aegilops longissima. The sequence goes on from CM038682.1 coordinate 189,462,242, forward strand.
TTGCAACCATTGCCGATACCGAATGGAAGTGGGATAAACTCGGCATGGATTTCATCACAGGTTTGCCAAAGACTCGTTCAGGCTATTACTCGATTTGGGTTATAGTCGACCGCTTGACGAAGGTAGCTCATTTCATTCGATCAAGACTACCTATAGCAGTGCTAAGTTGGCAAAGATATACATGACCAGAATTGTGTGTTTGCGGAGTTCGAGGAGTATCGTATAAGATAGAGGAACCCAATTTACCTCAAAGTTTTGGAATCAGTTGCACGAAACATTGGGAACCAGGCTGGAATTCAGTACAGCTTTCCACCCACAGACCGATGGACGGACCGAGAGAGTCAATCAGATTTTGGAGGATATCTTTGAGAGCTTGTGCACTAGATTATGGATCTAGTTGGGATGATAACTTGTCATATGCAGAGTTTTCTTATAACAACAGTTACCAAACCAGCTTGAGGATGGCACCTTCGAGGCTTTATGCGGAAGGAGGTGCAGGACACCGTTATCATGGGACGAAGTGGAGACCGTCGGTTGTTTGGACCAGATTTGATCAAGGAGTCGAGCGAAGGTTAAGTTGATTCGCGATAGGCTCAAGGTAGCCCAGTCCGACGAGAAAAGCTATCGGATTCAAAATGCAAGGCGATAGAATATGAAGTTGGAGACGAGTTTATCTTAGAGTATCCCCACTTGAGGAGTTAGCGATTTGGAGTTAAAGGAAAGTTAGCACCACGTTTAGTTGGACCGTATAGGATCTTGCAACGCATGGGAGAAGTTGCTTATAAGCTGGAATTACGGAAGGACTGTCAGAGTTCATGACATGTTCCATGTTTCTCACCAAGAAATGTCACGCCGAGATGGCGGAAGTACCGCTAAGAATACGGTGCCACTTGAAGCAATTCAGTTGAAGGATGATTTAACATATGAGGAGAAACCAGTCAGATTCTCGAATATGCCAGCAGAGTTACTCCGCAGCAAGGTTATCAAGTTTTGCAAGGTTCGATTGGAGCCACCACAATGAGGATGAAGCCACACAGGAAAGAAGAAGATTTGCTCAAGGACCACCCTCACCTATTTTCTAGCCAACCCAAATCTCGAGGGAGATTCATCTTAAGGGGTAGGTTTGTAACAGCCCAAATTTTCAATTTGGAATGTTATACATTAGATCATCATGCATATCATATTTTCTTGCATTTTGTTGATCCTAGAAATTGCACGCAACTCAAGGACCCTCGGAGAAGTTGTAGATTTCGAAATTTTCGTATTTGAGTTCTCTCAAAACTATGAAAAGAGGATCATTGGATTTATTTATTTTATCTTCATATAATTTTTCCAATATCAAAAATAAGAGAGGGAATAATATGACTTTCCCAAAATTTAGGAAAAATGAAGATTTAATAAATAAATCAAATTTTGGATTTTTCTCAGAGTTTATTTGCCTTAGGGAATAATGTGTGTTTTAAAAAATTGCATTTTAGGCCCCGAGTAAAAGTTCATTTTGTTCGACTCATTTTTAGGAGTCGGGGAAAGTTTAATTTATTAATTTTGGAGTTCGTTTAGATTTTTTTCTCTGTATTTTTCTGCGCGCGAAACCGATTTAAACAAAAAAAAGAGAGCCACAGCGCCTTGGGCCAAAGGCCCAAGCCGCCAAGCCAACCGGCCGCCAGAGGCCAAGGCCATCGCTAGCCCACCCCGCACCGAGGAGCCGAGGAGCCGCCCGGTTTCCTTTTCTTTTACAAATCCTAGTAGGATTTGGACCCGTTCGTTATTCCGTTTTATTCCTAGGATTCCTAATCCTACTCTAATTCTTGTCCCTACTCCAAGAAAAACCCTCCCTCCCCAATATAAATACCCAAGCACCCCCCTCTAACACATCAAACCAACACCTCTCCTCTCCTCCTCTCCTCCTTGCGCAGCAGCAGCGCCGCCGCCCTACCGCCCCGCCGCCACGTGCCGCCGCCACCGCCGCCGCCCGCCGAGCCCCTCGCTTCTTGAGGTACTAGCCTGCGCCACGTCACGTTTTCTTTTCCTCGGTTCGGTTTTTAAATAATCGTTCGGTTTCGTTCAGTTTTCTAGATCGGTCTTTCGTTTCGGTTTTCTTTCCGAAACCCTAGATCGGGTTTTCTCGCTGGTTTTTCTTTCCGGTTTTGTTTAGCAAGTGTTCGCCGGACCGTTCGTCCTAACGAACGTCATCACCGGTTTGTTTCGGTTAATGAACGTCCGTTCGTTCAACCGTTCGTCATTTTCTTTAACGGATTTATTCCGCTATTTTTTGATCGCGATTTCAGATCCGATCTTCGTTCTAGTTTATCTTCTCGCTCGTTTATCGGAATCAGGTGATTCAAGCACCTGGAGTTTCGTTTCGAAACCGCCGTTCCGACTAATCAACTTAAACAAAGTTTTGCTACTGTAAAAAAATTTGACCTAGTTTCAAGTTGCTAGAACCGAGCTGTTTTCTTCCGCCGGATGTTTTCCGTTGTTTTGTTTGATTCGTTTTCTTTTGCAACCAGGGTTCGTAAGTTGAAATTTCTGGTCAGATCTTTTATTCGAGATTTACCCGTGCATTAGATGAGTACTTATTGTATGCTTGTTGTTTTTCTGCGATAGATCACCCGGAGTGCGCCGCTTGTTACTTCGAATCTCTAGGTTTCGCGGATCATCAGCAAGGCAAGTAACATTTCGATCATACTTTCTCATACCCAGTTTTTATGCATTAGATCAATCCTCGAACACTTGCATGATTAGGATCTAAAATAAATTGTTTGATGGGAAGTAGATTGAGGTAGTACCTATTACCTGTTTTACTTATGAAACCTTGGGAGTTACTTCTACGTTTGCTTATTATGCTATGCTATGCTAGTAGACGTGGATTGGGTGAGTGAATTCCATGACGGATGTGAGATTGTTATTAATGGTTTATCTAAGGTGGCAACAAAACACACATCTGGGTGGATTGAGGCACCTGGTTTCTATCGAGACTTACTGTTTTCTTGGACCGCCACCCGGGCTCAAAGGGATCATAAGATCATTCATGCTAGTAACTTCCGTGTGCAGCCACAAGCCATTATGGGCTCTGGCATAGTTGATTAAGTCGTGTGAACTCTTACGGTGGTAGACTAGCTGATGTAGGGGTTATAGGTGATACGGTCTACCCATCGTAAGGTGCAAATGCTTACGAAAGACTATGTCTCGGTCATCCGTCTCTCAAACACCATGTAGTCGAGAGAAACCGAGCGGAGGCGATCGAGTCTTGTGGGGAAAAGTCATAAACCTCTGCAGAGTGTATAAACTAATCATGATTAGCCGTGTCCCGGTTATGGACATCTTGAGTATCTAGTACTTGAATATCATGTGAATCTCAACATGTTACTCTAATTAATATTGTTGGGTTTTTAATGAGTACTTTTAATTGGGATTGAGGATCTTGTCAACCATTCTCAATGTTTAACAACCACCATGATAGTTAAACAAATTTATTCCTTTGCGATGAGGAAAAACTGGCTTTATGCAAAGCTGTAACCGTAGAGCTTTTCCACCAGCCACATATGCATGTAGTACAGGCTTATCATTCATTATTTCTCTATGTGTTACATTGCGGCATATTCCATGTCTTGACCCGTTTCGGGCTGCAACTTTCATGTTGCAGACTTTTGAACGACAGTAAGGTGCTTTAGGTCGTGGTTCTATACTCGGTGATGCATTTGGAGTTGATGGACTCACTTATCTTCCAAGTCTTCCGCTGTTATCGTTATTAGATGGCCTTAAGCCATATTTATTGTAATAAGTCCTCTTTTGGGCAACGATGTAATAAGTGTGTGATTGCTACTCTGTTATAAATCCTTCGAAGTACTGTGTGGTGTCAACATTACAGATCCAGGGATGACACCTGAGCACAGAGACTTGATCCATTCGGGTCGGGTCCCTACAACGGGCTACCGTCGACCTCCTCCAGCCTCCACGGGCTCCTGTTCATCCAGCCTCCACCGTGTGCTACTCCACCGGCTACTGTTCAACCACCCCTCCACGGGCACCCCTCCACCGTCTACTGTTCATCCAGCCCTCCACACCACGGGGTCCTGTTCAACCACCCCTCCACGGCCACCCCTCCACTGTCTACTGTTCATCCAGCCCTCCACACCACGGGGTCATGTTCATCCAGAGGCAACGCCACCGCTCACTGTTCATCCAAACCCCCCCGCAACACTCTCTATTCATCCAATCGATCGGCTTCAGTTAGCAGCAGTAGCGAAGGAATCGCTCCATCGGGTTTAGTTAACAGCCATCGATCGATCGCTCGGGTTCGATAACGCGTAGCCTGCAGTTTAATCGCTCGGGTTCGATTAGAGCCCAACGCCTCGCTTCGGGTTGATTAGAGCCAGCGCCTACGCACACGCAGCAGTGCGTGTCTGAGAAAAAGCGCTCATCGCTTCGGCCCGACCTCCCACCATAACCGGCAACTCCCCGAAATTTTCCTACCCCTCGCTTCTACCACAGTATTTTCCGTCATGGACGGCCCAAAGAATGTCATGCAGCTGCGTCTCCGGCCCGCCTAGGACGAAAAGCCCATTTTCTGTCATGATTTTTTGTCATAGAAGTAGGAGCCCACCACATCTATGATGATACCGAGTTCTGTCACAATTATCGTCATAGAAGTGTCATATGTATGACAGAATTTTTTTTCGTTCGGCCCAAAATGTCACGGATGTGTCTTTTTCTTGTAGTGGAGTAGTTCACCCTCGGGGCTGAAGGTATCTACCAGTAGCTATGTGTTTGATCTCTCTCTCTCTCTCTCTCTCTCTCTCTCTCTCTCTCTCTCTCGTGTTCTTGATTCGGCACAATCTTGATGTATCACGAGCTTTGCTATTATAGTTGGATATTATGATGTTTCTCCCCCTCTACTCTCTTGTAATGGATTGAAATTTCCCTTTGAAGTTATCTTATCGGATTGAGTCTTTAAGGATTTGAGAACACTTTATGTATGTCTTGCATGTGCTTATCTGTGGTGACAATGGGATATCACGTGATCTACTTGATGTATGTTTTGGTGATCAACTTGCGGGTTCAGTGACCTTGTGAACCTATGCATAGGGGTTGGCACACGTTTTAAATCTTGACTCTTGATAAACTTTGGGGCACTCTTTGAAGTACTTTGTGTTGGTTTGAATAGATGAATATGAGATTGTGTGATGCATATCGTATAATCATACCCACAGATACTTGAGGTGACATTGGAGTATCTAGGTGACATTAGGGTTTTGGTTGATTTGTGTTTTAAGGTGTTATTCTAGTACGAACTCTAGGATAGATTGAACGGAAAGAATAGCTTCATGTTATTTTACTACGGACTCTTGAATAGATCGATCAGAAAGGATAACTTTGAGGTGGTTTCGTACCCTACCATAATCTCTTCGTTTGTTCTTCTCTATTAGTGACTTTGGAGTGACTCTTTGTTGCATGTTGAGGGATTGTTATATGATCCAACTATGTTATTATTATTGAGAGAACTTGCACTAGTGAAATATGAACCCTAGGCCTTGTTTCAACGCATTGCAATACCGTTTGTGCTCACTTTTATCATTAGTTACCTTGCTGTTTTTATATTTTCAGATTACAAAAACCTATATCTACCATCCATATTGCACTTGTATCAACATCTCTTCGCCGAACTAGTGCACCTATACAATTTACCATTGTATTGGGTGTGTTGGGGACAAAAGAGACTCTTTGCTATTTGGTTGCAGGGTTGTTTGAGAGAGACCATCTTCACCCTACGCCTCCCACGGATTGATAAACCTTATGTAATCCACTTGTGGGAAATTTGCTACTATCCTACAATCCTCTGCACTTGGAGGCCCAACAACGTCTACAAGAAGAAGGTTGCGTACTAGACATCAGGAGTGCCTTGCCGTACTGGATCCTGTGCATGGGCATGGGATGCACGGTGTTGATGTGGTCGGAGAGCACCGGCGGCGGGCCTTCGTAGCCGCAGACGGGCACGGGGCATTTGCAAGGCGTGAGCGGACACACGCTCTGGTGATCGGCGAGCTTGTGGTAAGTGACGTAGAACCCACAGCCTTCGTGCGGGCACTGCACCCTCACCGAGGAGAGGACGGAGTCCACCGCCGTGTTTCGCACGTCGAAGCCACCACCGCGCTCGCACTTCTGGCACTACCACTGGTTCCCCGGACGCTCGACGCGGCAGTCCGTGCAAGCCAGGTGCCCTCCCTTGCACTGCACAAATCAATCGAACAACACATCAATCAAGAAACCTGCACCTTGCTTGATCAGCCGAACGCACGAGGTGTATTCGAACCTCATACACTGGAGGCTTCACGGGGCGGAGGCACAAGGGGCAGTGGAGCAAGGTGAGGTCCATCAAGACCATAGAGAGCTCCATCGTCGGGTCCTGTTCCGTCTGCAAGATCTCGCCCTCCTTATGCACTACCATCTCTCGCTTTATTAGGGCTGGCACATTACAAAGCTTTACCGTCACATATTCATACTACTTCAAGGTGCATTAAATCAACACATGCAAGTATCACAAGGAGAGTCACAGCATGCTTGCATGCGTTATAATGTCATCGATAGCATAAATTATTGAAATATATCGAGTGCAGTGCTTTGATGTGTCGCGTCAACTCGTACAAGACCGAGAAGTTTGATTACTACTACGCCCTCTCGCGTTAACCTCACCTGCCTTTGGCTGCATGACAGGTGGGCCACCGACCTGTTGGGCCCACCTGTCATGGACGCAAAGGCAGGAGCAGTAAGTCAATGAAGCTGCGTCCCTCCCTCGCCCATGAGCGTGGTGGCTGGCAGGACTAGGAGAAGCTTTCGTTCGCTACACGCTCTCCCTCCCGTACGCGGTGGACATGCAGCAGTTCAATCGGTGTCAGATGGCTAGAAGCATACTGTAGTACTCCTGAAGAGGCGAAGAGCCAAGCGCAGCCCAGACGCTCGTGTGGCAGTTTCATGTGTAGAGTAGTCTAGGATAGCGTGTACCGTGCCTGTAAGCTTAAAATCGTTGGGGTCAGCTCCATGCTATATTTTTTGATTAAAATAATCTTCTGGCCCTACCTATCATCCTGGTGATTCTAGTTTGCATGCTCATCTGGTCAAGACAGTAATATATATTTTTAATTTGTGGTGGGGAAAATGTTAGAGGTTGCAGCAAATGGAGTATTGTACACTGCGGGTCTTTCAGCCAAGTTTAGAGGCAACCATGTGGGGCCAGTGCTATGATGTGTCATGTCAACTCGTACAATGAGGAGAAGCTTGATTTTACTACTACACGCCTTCTCCCTCGCCCATGCGCGCGGTGGCTCGCAGACAAGGACAGGCTTTTGCTTATAGTACTACAACAAGCTATCCCTCCGCTTCATGGTGGGCGGACATCAGCGATGGATTCGATACTGTATAAGTAGTAGTAGTAACATCATTGTTCGTCTTCTTGAAGAGGCGAAGAGCCAAGTGCAACCCGAACGTGGCAGTTGCAAACCTTGGAGCACGCATATAGCCAGGCTCTTGCATGAGACAAAATTGCTATGTGAGCCCACTATTGTAGTACTTGCTAGTATAGCCCTGTAAACCAGAAAGGAGTATTTTCCTTTCTAGAGATTTCAACAAGTGACTAGACTACACCGAGATGGAGTACATATGGAGCAAAATGAGTGAACCGTAAATAAATACGTAGTTCTCTCGTTTTCCTCTCGGCCTTGGTCACGGTGCACAATATTGAGTATACTAGTACTATCATCTTGAAATTTATGAAGTCACCATAGCCACCTCGTCGTCGATGGGAACGTCTCCTGACTCGCGATAGACGCGAGCGGCAGTCGCCTCCATAGGTGCTTGAATGCCAAGGAGGGAGAGGGTAGCGGTTCCCGAGATGTTGAACGGTCAATGATGCATCCTCAAATTACTCTACTTGTAGAGGGAATTAATTGGAGAAGCAGAATAGAGCCAGCACAATGTGAATGCAATAGAGTTTGGGTTCTCATATAAAGGCGCCCCACCACTCTAATCCATCTACTCCTTAGTCTCTGCGCAACACTGCTCACTCCAATCCAAGACCAAGTGACCGAAGCGGAAGCACCTATGGAGGCGATGGTCGCGAGCGATCAGTGTGCCAAATCATCCAAGCGCCCGCTCTGCATTCGCACCGCCTGGCGTTCCATACGGTGCTGGTGACCGCCGGTGTCGTAGCCCTCGCCGACGCCGGCTTCGCCTCTCGCATGGACGACATGATGGTCAACTCCATCCGGAAGTGCGCCACCGTCAAGAAGCGTGTAGCGAAAGCTCCTACTAGTCCTACCAGCCACCACGCTCATGCGCAAGGGAGGGACGCAGCTTCATTGACTTACTGCTCCTGCCTTTGCATCTATGGTAGGTGGGCCCAACAGGTGGTTGGTCCACCTGTCATGCAACCAAAGGCAGGTGCATTTAAGGCGCCGGAGCTCAGTCCGCGAGGGAGAGGGCGTTGTAGTAATCAAACTTCTCAGTCTTGTACGATTTGACGCGACACATCAAAGCACTGTACTCGATATAAGTCTTTTTACACATTTCAAATGGACTACTACATACAGATGTATGTAGACATATTTTAACCGTATGTAGTCACTTGTTGCAATTTACGAAAGACTTATATTTGGAAACGGAGGGAGTACAACGCATGCATGCATGCCGCGACTTCCCTTTTGATACTTGCATCTGTTGATTTGATGCACCTTGCCAAATTTTGACTATAAATTTAATTAACCAAATTTTCATGCATGTCACAAAAAATTACGGGGCTGTTTGGATTGTGACTATGTTTGTCTTATGTTGCCACATTATTTTTCCCACACTTGCCACACTTGCCTAACTTGAGTTGCTCAAATTGTTAGACACACTTTGGCTTGCCTAAGGGAATCTTGCCACACTTTTTGTGTCTATGACATGTGAGGTTCACTGCTAATAAAAAAATTCTTATCTTAGGTGTGGCTAATAAAAAAGACTTATATTTTGGAATGGAGGGAGTAGAAAATATAAATAATAATGCATGTTGGGGCAACCCACGTTTCTGATAATTTTAGCCGTGGGCTTGTTAATTTTTTTTACGAGGGGTGGTTGTTCATTTAATGGAGGGACTTATACCAGACTTGAACGATACAAAGTGCGACCTGGCACACCGTAACACCAATTGGAACAAGCGGGTAGCTATCTCAAAAAACAATCAACAACTAAAAAACGGCGACCTGACACGTAGTACACAATTTTAAACGATTGTTTTGATGGAGTGAAAAAGGAAAACTACCCCACTAGGTATATATAGGCTAGAGCCTCCGCGCTTGCTTGCTAGGGTTGTTCTATTCACACACCCTCATCCTCTCCAGATCTATACAAGATACGGGTGGTAACACTGTCTTTCTCCCTTCGAAAAACACTGTCTTTCTATCCTCACCGCTGGTTACAGATCCGGACATATCCCCCTCCACCGGTGAAGGGAAGGAGGGGCAGCGTTTAGGCCGTCGTCGACAGCGAGGGAGGAGACCCACTGCCGGCCGCACCGTTACCTCTGGCCGAGCGCCAACTCGGGAGGTCGTCCGATCCCTTCATTGTTGCCCTAGTGTGGGCAGATCCGGCCTCCCACCGCCCACCTATCCACATCCCGACGACCTTTAGGTATATCTTCCTTCGAAACCGCATTAGCTCTACTTCCCCAGCTTGCTACGTCGCTGCATGTGCATCATTTTCTACCTCTCAGCCCCTCTCGATCAGATGGTCCAACGTCACCTTTTTTTTCTACTGTTAGAGGTAAAGCTACTTCATGGAGTCGAATCTTGTACTTGGTTCAAACAAGAAATAAAGTGGGGAGGGGGAATTTAGTATGTAGTACATCGGACTTGGTACAAATAGGAAGGAAAGGGGGTGAAAGTAGTATAGGCTGGTCATCCAACCGGTCTCTTGGCCGAAAAGGGAAATATAGGGGTAACGCTGAACATAGTGTTATGACCAGGGCTAGATTTTCTATCCACACATAGGAGTAGGTGGCTAGAGTGAACAAAAATGGGACCAACCCAGATACATTTCTTGGATATTTGTTTCTCGGGGCAACAAACTATGAATCACCACTTTATGCCCCTGTTTAGGTACATGGTGCTGGACTACTGGTGCACCCACTGTCCCATGCCCTTATACCAAATATTTAGCTGTTCCTAATCTAATGCCCCTGGTAAAAATGAAGCCATGCCACTGTTATAAGCCATCACAAGTTTAGCCAAATGTTTTTGCTTGTAATTTTTTGAGACTCTGACTGTTTCCTCTGTAGCTTTTTGTCTAAACAGGGATATCCATTTCACCTGGTTGCTGTTGTGACCTTTTGGTGCACTGCACAAAACTCTTCTTAAAAGAAGTGAATTTTGTGCTGTTTAACTGGAATGTCAGAATGGAACAGTTGGTTCATTTCGGTAGAACTGCACAAAGGGAGATCTGTGTTCCAATCCTCATCATCCATATTGGCACCATAACCTTCCTTTAGGTAAGAATCTTATATTTACTAATTGGAGGCACCATAAGAGTCACCACAATAATCCACATCATTAAAATTAATTACACCATTGATTTATATAATTGATCAATCTTGACCCCACAATTTATGTTACTCTCGCGATGAAATAAAGACCCAACATATACGTGACAAGGACCAAATCTGAACAAACCTACACGTGTTTCTAAAAAAAAGAACTAACCTACACGTATTGGTCCATGATTAATCTTAGATGAAATAAATCTAGATCCGTTTGATCAATAATGTGCTAACAATGGAACCTGAACTAAAAAAACATGTCTCTGAGTCCCGTATGAATAGCCCCACGTACCTCTCCCTAAAACAAGTACGCATACCTCTCCTTCATCTGTTTTCTCTAGCACCGCCTCAACCACCATATTCTCAAGATCGCGTGGCGTCTACCTCGCTCCTTGCCCTTCCCGTGAAGTCGGCCAAAGTCTCCACACCCCCCCCCTCCTCGACAACTCCGCCACGGTATCCTCAAGATCTGCGTGGCCTCTACGTCATGTGTCTTTGCCATCGCGTCGCCCTTGCCGTGCAGCTGGTCAAGGTCTCCAGCCCCTCCTCCATGTTCTCATCGCATCAGGTTCAACCGGCCAAGGTCTCTACCACTTCCTCCAGGTTGTCATCTCGCATCCAAGCTCGCCAACGGGTCGCCTCAGGCATTAGGTTTCTCCGGGATAAGACGTACGATCTGGTCTCAACATGTTCCCAACCTGGGACTGCATGAGGAGATATAGCTTCTCTTGAGAGGTCGTTGTTGATGCAAGATGTTGGAAGCAATTTCTACAGATTTACCCGTATGTTTATCTATTGGCTATCCCCACATCCTTCCCCAAGTGCATAGGCTGATTCAAAGGTACCTCTTCACTTGCCATGGCCAAAGCTGTAGGGTTTGGTGGGCGCTTCTGACCCTAAGCCACTAATGCAGCTTTGACGACTCCTTACCTTGGGATTAATCTCACTTCTTCCAACAAGATGTGTAGATATAACGAATTCATCTTTTGTATGGGTGATTCCTTATGTGCGTAGCTAGATTGATCATCTTTTTAGTACATGTTGGTGTAGTTTGATTGAACTATCCATGCACACTTGGGCATGTTAGTCCTTAGGCATGTTATTTTTTGCAAGTAATTATGTTATGAACAAGGAAATTATAGTGTGTACTGAGAGAATAAAGTAGTTTAGTTTGGCATTTTATCTCTCCATGCCCTTGCAATTGCTGCTCCTTCCGTAAGTTGACTTGGTGGTATGATATCTGAGGTAATGTTTTGTACAGATATATGGTCATGGGAGTAAATAGGCGGAATTCAGCCGTAAACAATTACCAGCAGATATCTTTGTGGGTTATCGATTCAACAACATGTGTAGTGAACATTTGTTAGTTAAGCATACTAACAAGTAGTATCATGATTATTTTCGTTTCATATATATCATATTATTATTAGTATGTAGTTATATTTTTGGTTCATGAAGGTACAGGCTTGATGCCGGTGTTAAACCTATTTTCAAGCTAATTGAATGTAGTCCAGTAGACCAAATTTATGAATCTAAAGTTCCGTCTCTGTTATGTTCTGTGATTTGTTTGACCTCTTTTCAGGCCTGAGCACTTCTCCTATGTAGAGATCCAATTGGTTTTTGACAAAGGTAAGGTTTTTGCTTTTGAAGTTTTTTTTTTTTGCTCCTTACATAAGCGATCACATCTTGAGAGGCGTTCACCCAACAAATGGAATTCATTGGATCAAAATACAAGAGCAAAGTTGCGGAAAGGAGCAGCAAGTTATTCCACATGCTATCTCTTGTTCTCCTTTTAGCTATCTGATCACTTCCTGGAATTTCATATTTTTATTGGATACTAGATGCAACCCAGATTTTCTTAATGTCTCTATTAAAATTTACTTCCTCCATTCCTAAATATGTCTTTTAGATATTTGAATATGGACCACATACAGACGAATATAAAAGTCTTTTAGGCGTAAATTCATCATTTTGTTACGTATGTAGTTCATATTAGAATATGTAAAAAGACTTATGTTAAAGCAGAGGGAGTATTTATATTCGTGGTGCCGATTTTGATTCAATGAAGATCTTGGGTCTTAGCGGATTGAAAGGATTCAAACATATATGTTGCTTCATTTGGCGTGTTTACAAGGGAATGTGTGCGCTAATCACACACTAACTATATTCAGATATTTTAGAACTTCTTAGCATATATTTCTCATTCCATATTCATGCTAATTCTTAGTGCATTATGCACCTTCATATGCAATGGATGTTGTTTTAGTTTTATGCGTGCCAATATTTTGGTAGTTCATATTTTAGCACTATTATTCAGTTCTTCTTCCCAATAGATTTACTAATGAACTTATTACCTAATTTATGTTTGTAGTATAATCTGGAGGAACCTCTTTGTCTCGCTTACTTGATTGATTTTTCTGCGATTTGTAAGAATATGATCTTATTGTTGTTGTGCACCGAGAATTTACGGAATAAGTAATAATAATCATACTATAGTTGGGGTTTTCCTTTTCGATGGAAATTTTGCCTTTGTTTGTAGTGTCGAAGGTAAATTATCTTATTTATGCTTATATCATTATTGTTTCATATATTTTGATTAGAGCGTACTCCATGGTTATTTCCATTTAGTCTCACGAGTGTCGGTTTCATGTTTTTCTTACGTGTGAACTACCTATTAGCCGCTCTTTTCACTTAACCTATTAATTCAATCTACCACTTTATGTCAATAGACTTTCAACAATTAACATGCCCGCAAGACGAGGAATTAACTTAAGGAATATGTTTCTCCTTTTCTATTTGGAAAAGAATATTGCAAGGACTTCAAAATAATCTTTGATACAACATTAGTGTAGAATAAGGTAATTTAAAAGATTTACATTTTGTAAATTCTAGCCCGTGCAGGTGCACGGGTTGATGACTAGTGTTATTTAATGCATGTGTTTATCTCTATTTTGCGAATGACATGAGAAAATAATGCTATTTTTAGTAGTACACTTATACTCCCTCACTGACAAAACCAATTCTGAAATAGAAGGCCAATCATGTACTTGGTCTGGTGAGGAGAATGAGAAACAGAGCATGAAGAGGAAGAAGAAGAAGAATAAACAGTGCCAAGGCGATCTTAATGAAGCGGAGGCCTCGATCGAGGCCATTCAAGAACTCCGACAGCGACTACCTTACATGTGAGGCGATCCTCCGAGCCCTTCCACTTCTGCTGTCTCACTTAATTAATTAGGAGTTCTTAAGTACCACTAATTTATTGCTGCCTAATTTTCCTGTCGGAGTTAAAAAAATCTTTAGTAGCACCCTATGCTGAATCATGTACGTGTGTATGTTTGTCTATGGAGGTGAATCATGTGGTGGAGCGGGGAGGGAATATTATTAGTGTCATGACATAATAGTGCTATTGTTTTGCATGTCAATTTATTGCCATTGGTTGAATGAGGCAATGTTTTGCGTATTGTCCATCATGAATTTGATGCTAATGTTAGATTAATATGCTAATGCCTTTCTATCCTTTCTCACTAAGCTAATGAAGGTTTCACCTTGTTCCTACTTGTGCAAACAGGGATCATATTGTGCCAATCATACATTTTAGTGGAACTACACAAGACAATACAATGAACTATATCCTAGCCTGTGCTTTAATTCTGCTGGAAGTTCTTGATAATCTTTCGATATAATCTCAGCACTGGTAAACAATAGTGATTTGAACCATACATTTGAAGTGCACAAAAATATATACTATTGAGTGATTCCAGTGAGTGCTTTATCATCTCTTATGGGACTACATGAATAAGCTTTTTCCTCGGGTTGAGTGCAGACCTAAGGCTTTCATCCATATTAGTTTGATGTCATCTCTATTTGTATCGTTACTCTTGTCATGAGAAACTCCTTTATCTTTGCGTTAAAGTTTTGCAACCTATGATACATGGCAATGCTTTGAGTGTTGAGCTAATTGGCACTGATTAAATAAACTAATACCTCTCTTTAAGCAAGACTACTATGTTGCTAACTTTACCCATTAAGATAATGAGGGTGCTTCTATTTGTTAGTGTATGTTTCATCAACTAGTCCCACCATTACAGTAATCTCACTCTCTCAATATATGTGCCAACAGGGATGCTCGATTTTGGTGGAACTGCAAAAAAAATTTGGGTGCTTCATTGCCTCGAAAGCTTCCGTCCTTTCCTGTTAGTCGCTAATCTGGGCCTACTTTCTTCCATTGCTGTCAGTCGCTTCTCTTATCTCGGCTTCCAGTCAAAGGAAAAAGTAATTGATATGCTACCTCACACAGGTTGGTACTGGTCTTTATCCTGCTTATTGTGCTTGTCATGTATTGGTAATTTTGTATTGTGCTACCGTTTGCCGATTTTATAAAGGAGTAACTTGGAGCCTGAACTCGAAGGCAAATCATTGCATTGGGTGATTTCAGTAGAACTGCACAAAAAGATCAGATGGACAGATACTTATGCTGCTGCTATGTACTCCAAATTTAACTCAGACAAGCATCGATGTTGACAAAAAGTGCCTATATTCATTCGAGTATCAACCAGTTGTCAAACTCCAAGTATTAGAAGAGTGAACGCTAAAAATATTGCTTGGCGCATAGCCCAGAAAAACACAGTCCGGTCTTTTGTCCCAACTTGTGCCTTTTGGTTATCGGCAGATATGGTAGAGAACTGTATGGCATGGAGTCTAAAGATTCCAGACAAGTTGGTTGTGGCGTATATTCATCGGCATAATCGAGTCGCTTGCCCGAGATGCTCCATTTCAGTTGAACTACTCAAAAAATTTGGGTGGTCAATTTCTCAATCGCCTCCTTTCTCGTCTGCAATGTAGAATTTTGGCGAGCTACAGGACCAAGATGAGCCAGTAAACTAGTTGGATGAAAGTAGTGGCCAAGTTGCTCAAACCTCCCTCGGCACGAGGCCACTATTTGAGGATAAACCTACAAGCAAAGTATAGATTGTCTGTGCTGCCTCTTATGTACTCAAAAGTTTACTCGTAAAAGCATTAATTTTAGCAAGAAGTACCTCCGACTGAACACTATTTACCAGTCTGCAATGTAGAATTTTGGCAAGCCACAGGACCAAGATGAGCCAGTAAACTAGTTGGATGAAAGTAGTGGCCAAGTTGCTCAAACGTCCCTCGGCACGAGGCCACTATTTGAGGATAAACCTACAAGAAAAGTTCAGATCGTCTGTGCTGCCTCTTATGTACTCGAAAGTTTACTCGTACAAGCATTAATTTTAGCAAGAAGTACCTCCGAATGAACACCATTTACCAGTCTGCGATGTAGAATTTTGGCGAGCTACAGGACCAAGATGAGCCAGTAAACTAGTTGGATGAAAGTAGTGGCCCAGTTGCTCAAACCTCCCTCGGCACGAGGCCACTATTTGAGGATAAACCTACAAGCAAAGTTCAGATTATCATGCTGCCTCTTATGTACTCAGCTTACTCGTACAAGCATTAATTTTAGGAAGAAGTACCTCCGACTGAACACCATTTACCAGTCTGCACCCTAGGTAATTAAAGTTCGTCCATGGATCATATTGGATGTGATCTCAATCATTTGGATGCATAAACATACTGAACATGTGTATATCTGAATCTTTTTGTGAATAATCTATGAATATTGTTGTGTGATCTATCAATCATTTGGATCCATAGACATGCTGAACTTGTGTATATATGAATCTTTTGAGTTGTTGATTGTGAATGTTGGCTATGAATATGAATGTGTCCTGTGAACCTGAGTATGATACGAATGTTTAACTTTTCTGTTGTGCTTGTGTGTGAACTTGTTAGTATGCCTACTGTGGGGTATGTGACGTGTCGGTGTCAACGGCAAACCTTCTTCCCGAGAAGAATTGCACCTGCTTTGTTAGGGTAGCAACGGCGCATCAGCTCTTTTTAATCTTTTTGCTCTGTCTTGCCCCATCCCCCGCTCAACATCGGCCGTAATGTTTTCGGCCTCAAAACAAACATAGTACTGCGTTGTTTTTGGGGCTTGATGAAAAATCAGTGCTGGTTTACGTAGGTTGGCCCACCCAGCAAATGGGCTGCTGGTCCACCACAATTTGGGAGGCTAAAAATACAAGTTGTATGGTGCGAGAGGCAAGTAAAAATGCCATCGAGAGCCATCCACTAAAGAAAAATATCGCTCTGATGTGCTTCTTGATCGTGCCTTGACCCCTCTATAATCCAGTTCGCTCGGGGCCGGGATCTGGTATCATTTTTTTCCAGAGGGTGAACAAGTATCAGCTAGGCCTAGGTTTTGTATTTTAACATGCATAGCCCACGACATACGGTGAAAGTGGTTTCAACTTATTTTTTGAGGTCCATACCGGCCTATGGGCTTTTTCTTAAAGATTGGCGGCCCAATGTATTTTTTTAACCACATTATATATATTTATATTATTACTATTATCGTATATTTTATAGACTTATATATACATTATAAAAACATCCCACGTGTTATTAACTTATAAAAGTAAATGTTTAACATAAGTTGGCAAGGAAAATCCTGGTTGTTTTTGACTCACAGGCAAGGAAAATCCCGGTGATTGCGTACAAAAGCTTGCGAAGATTTTAAGGACCAATGTAATAATAACGCGCTCATTTTTATTTTGAGCAATTACTCGCTAATTTGTTAATTATGTATATAAAAAATGTGCCTCTGTGGTTTCTTTTTGATATTAATTGCTCCTTCTAACATAACAATATATATATAACGAGCCTAGCTAATTCGTGTATTTGAAGGAAGTGCAAATGGGCTGGGATTTCTTAGATAATATAAATGGGCCGCATTGACGTGAAATTATTTGTTCACCCAACCCAGCAAATGGACTTTACATTATAGAAAACATGGGTTAAATATATGCCACATTTTTGCAGGCTGACATGTGGGCCAATAGGTCGAAGCCTACGCAGGGCGTTGTCAACTTGGTCGGCATGCACCTTCAATATCTTGTCTTTTTCCTCTAGTGTTGCTGGGACCGCCTGGTCCGGCCTCCGGCGGCTAGCGGCTCTGCTTAGCACGCGTCGCTGCGAAGCGCTACCCCACCGCCGGCCAGGCTATCCCTCCACCCCTCCACACCTCCTGCTATTCACTACCGACTGCAGCCCCACGCCGCACCAGAACCAGTTATAACCTTTCTCCTCCACTCAATATGCGACTTCGCTGCCGTGTCTTCCCATCTCCGAGTCGTTCCCGTCCAGGGCCTCGGCGTCGTCCACCGCCTCGCTGCGCTCGGTGCGGCGTGGTCAACAAACGAGAGTCATCGGAAGAGGACTGTACGTGCAGAGCCTAACGGCTGGGACCCACGAGGTCCATGGTCGCACGCAAGGAAAGTTCCTACTTATTAAGCTGAAAAAATGTTTCCTCCACCTGACAGTTGGGACCCACCGGCTGTATCTTCGCACGGAAGGAAGTGCCTCCTTGTTATGCGAAAAAATTATTCCTCCCGTTGAAAGCTGGGACCCGTCAGATTTGGTGGCTGACTTGTGGGCCTAGTAAGCGGGCGTGTCTGCAGGCTTTGTCAACAATCAACAAATGATTCTAGCAGCTGGACCGTTGGATGTTAATCCAACAGCCGTGCTCCTTCTTCAACCTCTGTTCTTGCTCCTGTCTCCGTGGGCGCTGCACCGCTGCTGTGCTGCCGTGCACCGAACCAGATCAAGTTTCCCTCCTCTCCATCTGTGACTCCACCGCCCGTCTTCCTCATCTCCGTGTCGTTCGATCAGGGGCCTCACTTTATCGTCCATCGGCCTTTGAGTGCGCTTCGACGCGGTGTGGTCAACGTGGTCAACAAACGAGAGTCATCGGAAGATGACTGTACGTGAGAGGCTGACAGTGGGTACGCACCACGCCCATGGACGCATGCATGCAACGGAATGCGGCGTGGTCAACATGGTCAAGGAACGACTTCCATCGGAAGTGTACTATACGTGGAGAGGCTGACAGCTGGGTCCACAGCCACAGCAAGGAAGTGCCTCCTTATTCCGCGGAAAATAATGATTGCTCCACCTAATAGCAGGGACCCACCGTACGGGCCACCGTATTTTGTGAAAAAAATGTTTCCCCCCTTACGTTGGGACCCACCGGACGGGTCACCGTATTTCACGAAAAAAACATTCCCCCCGCTGTCAGCTCGGACCCACCGGAAGTGCCTCCTTATTACGCACAAAAAATGAATACTCCCCCTGCTAGTTGGGACCCACCTTGGTGGGTGACTGACTTGTGGGCCTACTAAGTTGACGGGGATGGAGTGCTTTGTCAACTTAGTCAATATGAACGATTCTAGCTCCAGTGACCGTACGATGTCCATCCAACGGCCGTAGTGCTTCTTCAACCTCTGGCCTTCTTGCTCTAGCCGCCCAAGGCAGCGCCGGTCGTGCCGCATGGTCCTGCCTCCCATGGCCAGCTATGCTGCCGCGGAGGCCTCATCGCCCCTACTATTCCGACTGCTGGCCAGGCCCTGCGGCAACGACAGCCTCACACCGCAGCCAAACCAGTGAACCGTCGTACTCCTCTCCGCGCGGGCTTCCACTGCCGCGTCTTCCCCGGCTCCGCGTCGTCCTCTTGCTAGGCCTCACCGTCGTCCACCGCCCTGGTGCTCTCGGCGCGGCATGGTCAACGTGGTCAAGGAACGACTTCCATCGGAAGAGTACTGTACATGGAGAGGCTGACAGCTGGGTCCTCGACTGCAGCAAGGAAGTGCCTCCTTATTACGCGCAAAATAATTATTCCTCCACCTGACAGCAGGGACCCACCGGATGAGCCACCGTATTTCATGAAAAAAACGTTTTCCCTTGACTGCTGGGACCCACCAGCTACATCTTCGCCCGCAAGGAAGTGCGTCCGGGCAAAAAAAAACGATTCGCCCCCCTGACTGCTGGGACCCAGCAGCTACATCTTCGCATGCAAGGAAGTGCCTGGCAGTCGGGACCCACCTGGTTGAAGGGTACGTAGCATTGTCATTCTGGTCGCGAACGTGTACGTACATACTGGTCAATGTAGAGGCGCGCATGTGTCGTAGTAGAGGCGCGCACGTAGCATGTACACATACGTATAGCGGACAGTGTGCAAGAAAGAAAATACGGCCACATACGTACATACGGGCAGGGTCTCGAACGCCTACTCGCGCATAGGTACAGCCAGGGCTCGTGTACATGGTTTGGTCGGAACGGAGAAACTGTGTCGTCGTTGTGTTCATGGGGAGCCAACCGGCTGGGTCATAATGGAATGCGTCGTTGTGTTCATCGGGAGGTCTTGGACGGATCAGCCGATGGAAACGAGGCCTGGCGTACCACAGAATGGAGGAAACGGCCTTGTGTTCGACCGACCATGTTCGAAACGGGATCCTGTTCATTGGG
The DNA here is from genome assembly GCA_021605205.1 of Aegilops longissima. Taxonomy (NCBI): domain Eukaryota; kingdom Viridiplantae; phylum Streptophyta; class Magnoliopsida; order Poales; family Poaceae; genus Aegilops; species Aegilops longissima. The sequence continues at coordinate 189,482,190 of CM038682.1, forward strand.
AGGGGTCTGGCATACCGCAAAATGGGACTCCATAGGATACTGTTCATCTCCACCGTCGACCGCCTCCAGCCTCCACGGGCTACTGTTCATGCACCGTCGACCTCCTCCAGCCTCCACCTGCGACTGTTCATCCACGGGTCTTGTTCATCCAGCCTCCACCGCGTGCCACTCCACCGGCTACTGTTCAACCAGCCCTCTCCACGGGCTCCTGTTCAACCACCCCTCCACGGGCTACTGTTCATCCAGCCCTCCACCATCTACTGTTCATCTAGCCCTCCACGGGGTGGTCCTGTTCATCCAGCCCTCCACAGGGTCCTGTTCATCCAGCCCCAACTGGCTCAATCGATCGGGGTCCTGTTCATCCACCCCCATCGGGAAGTGCTCATCCAAACCCCCCCGGCAACGCTCACTGTTCATCCGGAGGCAGCATCGATCGGCTTCAGTTAGCAGTAGTAGCGAAGGAATCACTCGATCGGGTTCAATTAACAGCCATCGATCGATCGCTCGGGTTCATAACACATAGCCTGCAGTGCAATCACTCGGGTTCAGTTAGAGCCCAACGCCTCGCTCGGGTTCAGTTAGAGCCCAACGCCTCGCACCCACGTGTGTGCGTGTACGAGAGAAACGCGCATCGCTCGGCCCCGACCACCCACCGTAACCGTGAACACCCCGATATTTTCCTCTCCCTTGCTTCTACCATGGTTTTTTCTGTCATGGACATCCCAAAGAATGTCATGCAGCTGCATCTCCAGCCTGCCCACGACGAAAAGCCCATTTTTTGTCATGATTTTTTGTCATAGAAGTAGGACCCCGCCACATCTATGATGATACCGGGTTTTGTCACAATTATCGTCATAGAAGTGTCATAAGTATGACAGAAAAAAATTTCGTTCGGCCCAAAATGTCACGGAAGTGCCTTTTTTTAGTGTATGCTAGTTCGCTTTTCATGCATAATCTATCTATGGTTATTACCTGCTTGATTATCACCCACCACGGGAGCTACTCATGCTGGCACGGCGCTTGTGCTCGGGTTCGTCCCTGCAATGTTGACAAATCTGAGCGGTCGAGCTCTGACTCGCCGATCGCCCCGCGCACGTCACCTCACCAGGCCCTTAGTGCCTTCATGCTCTTGCAGAGCGACCGGCGGTAGACCGGCAATCGTGGTGGTAATCTGTGTCCCTCCTCTCGGTAACTTGCAGGGGCCTCCTGAGGACAACAGCAGGCGGTACCATGGTCACCCTCTTCTCCCATGCGATTCACTTGCGGGTTAAAAGGGGGGCTCCTGAGCATCGTGACTCAGGAGCTATTACTGGCTCTGCAGCCCTCACCCCCTGGCCTTGACCACGGCATTGCGACCTGGCAAGCAAGCGGCGGCTGAGCTCGCTCGAGGGCTGGGACCTGAGGACGTAGAGCACATAGAAGAGCATGGAGAAGAGGAGAAGACTCTCATGGGCCCAACCTAGCTACACTACAGCCGTCGGTGCACGAGTTTGGCGTGGCACAAGGAACCGACTCTCGAATGCCAAGATAAGTTCCGCGCCCGGCTCGAACAAGCACTGCGGCATAGGGCTCTTGTTTGTTGTAGCCTTGTTACGGCGATGCCACCTCCCTTTCCAACCTCTCGGTGGCTACTTGCGCGTGGATTGATGACCCACAAGTATAGGGGATCTATCGTAGTCCTTTCGGTAAGTAAGATGTTGAACCCAACGAGGAGCAGAAGGAAATGATAAGCGGTTTTCAGTAAGGTTTTCTCTGCAAGCACTGAAATAGTAGGTGATAGATAGTTTTGTGATAAGATAAATAGTAACGAGCAAAAAGTAAATAAAGTGCAGAAAGGTGGCCCAATCCTTTATGTAGCAAAGGATAAGCCTGGAAAAATGCTAATAATGAAGAAGGAGCTCCCGAGGACACATTTGGAATCATCGTCAAGCTAGTTTTCATCACGTTCGTAAGATTCGCATTCGGTACTTTGATAATTTGATATGTGGGTGGACCAACACTTGGGTACTGTCCTAACTTGGACAAGCATCCCACTTATTATTAACCCCTATTGCAAGCATTTGCAACTACAAAAAGGGGTATTAAGGTAAACCTAACCACAACATTAAACATATGGTTATATATCAGCCCCTAACGAAGCAACACATAAACTAGGGTTTAAGCTTCTGTCACTCTAGCAACCCATCATCTAATTATTACTTCCCTATGCCTTCCTCTAGGCCCAAATAATGGTGAAGTGTCATGTAGTCGACGTTCACATAACACCACTAGAGGAAAGACAACATACATCTCATTAAAATATCGAACGAATACCAAATTCACATGACTACTAATAGCAAGACTTCACCCATGTCCTCAGGAACAAACGTAACTACTCACAAAGCATATTCATGTTCATAATCAGAGGAGTAATAATATGCATAAAGGATCTGAACATATGATCTTCCACCAAGTAAACCAATTAGCATCAACTACAAGGAGTAATCAACACTACTAGCAACCCACAGGTACCAATTTGTGGTTTTGATACAAGATTGGATACAAGAGATGAACTAGGGTTTTGAGAGGAGATGGTGCTGGTGAAGATGTTGATGGAGATTGACCCCCTCTTGATGAGAGAATCGTTGGTGATGATGTTGGTGATGATTTCCCCCTCCCGGAGGGAAGTGTCCCCGGCAGAACAGCTCCGCCAGAGCCCTAGATTGATTCCGCCAAGGTTCCGCCTTGTGGCCGCGGAGTTTCATCCCGTAAGCTTCCCCACGATTCTTTCCATGGTAAAAGTGATGATATAGCAGAAGATGGGCGCGGAGAGGCCACCAGGGGCCCAGGAGATAGGGGTCGCGCCCTCTGGGGCGCCCTCATCTCCTTCTGAGTGTGGGCCCCTGGCCTATTTCTTCGCTCATAAATTCTTAATAATTCCAAAAGTTGTTTCGTGGAGTTTCAAGACTTTTGGAGTTATGCGAATAGGTTTCAACGTTTGCTCCTTTTCGGCCGAATTCCAGTGCCGGCATTCCCCTCTTCATGGTAAACCTTGTAAAATAAGAGAAATAGCCATAAGTATTGAGATATAATGTGTAATAACAGCCCATAATGCAATAAATATTGATATAAAAGCATGATGCAAAATGGACGTATCAACTCCCCCAAGCTTAGACCTTGCTTGTCCTCAAGCGGAAGCCGAAATCAAAAAATATGTCCACATGTTTAGAGATAGAGGTGTCGATAAAAAAAATACGGACATGAGGGCATCATGATCATTGTAATAACAACAACATATATGGATTTTTTCGTATGATTTCCTATGCTCAAGTAATAAGCAATTCACAATGTCAAGTATGGTTCAAAAACTTCATTGGGAACTAACAAACTATAATCTCAGTCATTGAAGCAATTTCAATTTATCGTAACATCAGAAAGAGTCAATAATAGAGCTTTTCAGCAAGCTCACATACTCAACTATCTCGTAGTCTCCTATAATTGTTAACACTCACGCAATACTTGTGGTTATAGAGTTTCAGCGGACCTTTGAGAAAGATAGGGGCTTATTGTGTTGCCTCCCAGCGTATTCACCTTTAGGTGATGTCAACAATAATAGCCTATGCCAACTTACATCCAATTGGATATATGTATCATGATCTTTCAAACAGGAGGAGCTTGCCAAAGGATAAAAATAAAAAGGAAAGGTGAGCATCACCTTGGCTCAAGCATAAAGTAAAAACATAAAGTAAAAGATAAGCCCTTCGCAGAGGGAAGCAAAGGTTGTCATGCGCGTTTAGGGTTGATGCATAAAGTCTTAGTGCAAAAGAACGTCACTTTACATTGCCCCTTGTATGTGGACCTTTATTATGTAGTCTGTCGCTTTTATTACTTCCACAACAAGTTCGTACAAAGTTTATTTTCTCTGCACTAATAAGTCATACATATTTAGAGAGCAATTTTTATTGCTTGCACCGATGACAACTTACTTGAAGGATCTTATTCAATCCATAGGTAGGTATGGTGGACTCTCATGGAAAAACTGGGTTTAAGGATATTTGGAAGCACAAGTAGTATCTCTACTTGGTGCAAGGAATTTGGCTAGCATGAGGGGGAAAGGCAAGCTCAACATGTTTGGAAGGTCAATGACAATATACTTTAACTGAGATGTCGGAAAACATAAACCATTATGTTTTCTTCCTTGTCCAATGTCAACTCTTTTAGCATGTAATACTTAATGAGTGCTTCACAATTATAAAAGATGTCCAAGATAATATATTTATATGTGAACCCCTCTTTCCTTATCACTTCCTATTAATTGCAACGATGACCAAGGCTACGTTCATCAACTCTCAACAATTTTTATGCCTCATACTTTCTATGTGTGAAGTTATCACTATCCATAAGATCAATATGAACTCTTTTGCTCTTTCTACTTTCTCAAGATCATAGCAACATAGCAAAGCCCTTGACTCAACACTAATCTTTATTATAGATAGCACACAGACTCGCTTACATAAAGAGTTCACAATGCAAAACTCAAAACTACTTGATGTCAAAACTTCAATCTACTAGATCAAGATACTACTAAAAGGATCGAACTAAATAAAGCGGTAAAGATCAGAGTGTGATGGTGATACGATACCGGGGCACCTCCCCCAAGCTTGGCAATTGCCAAGGGGAGTGCCCATACCCATGTGATTATTTCTTCGGAGGTGGTGAAGTAGGAGTTGTTGCATTTTTCTTCTCTAGCTTGCGTCTGAGGATAAAATTTTCCTCCCTCAGATCCTCATTCTCGAGCTCAAGTTTCATTATCCTTTTGCATAGTGATGCCTTGCTGTCCTGCAAAAAACGTGGTGTGATAGATTGGACCTTAGGGAGGCTTGACTTCTTCAATTCCACATGCATATCACCAGGTTGAGGTAGTGGATCGTCCTCATCATCGGAGCTTGTCTCCTCCTTCCTCTTTGGATCATAGTCTTCTTCTTCCTTTGTGGTCCATCCATAATGTTCCACATCACCATATACTTTTGGGTTTGCAATATAATCAGCCATGTAGCTCTCTACCTCCGAATATTGGGACAACATCTTGTTACAAATCTGCAATAGGAACAGCTCGAAACAAAAACAAAGGATATTTGCATGATACGGTGGTCAAAACCTTTGGGAGTATATATAATGAATTTTTACCGACCAAAATACGAAACATACAAGAAAACGGAGTCCGGGGGACACACGGGGTGCCCACGAGATAGGGGGGCGTGCCCTACAGGGGGGCGGCCTCCTCTCTCGTGGGAGCCTCGTGTCCCTTTCGGACTACTTCTTTCTTCCTAAAATTCTTAAATAATCCAAAACTGATAAAAATTGCCATTAGAGTTGTTTTGGAGTCGGTTTAATTACCGTACAACGTACCTATGCCTTTTTGGAGTCTGGAACGTTCTGGAAAGTGTCTCTTATGTATTCCTGAGGGGTTATGGTTTCAATAATACTAGTTTCAACATTGATAGGATTACCTGAAATATAATGTTTAATTCTTTGACCGTTTACCACCCTCGGATTTGTGCCTTCGAAGTTGTTGATTTTTATAGCACCCGAACGATAATCCGCCTCGATAACGTAGGGACCTTCCCATTTTGAGAGAAGTTTTCCTGCAAAAAATCTTAAACGAGAGTTGAACAATAACACATAATCTCCTACATTAAACTCACTCTTTTGTATCCTCTTATCATGCCAGTGTTTGACTTTTTCTTTGAAAAGCTTGGCATTCTCATATGCTTGGGTTCTCCATTCATCAAGTGAGCTAATATCAAACAACCTCTTCTCAACGAAAGTTTAAAGTCATAATTGAGCTCTTTAACACCCCAATATGCTTTATGTTCAAGTTCAAGAGGTAAATGACATGCTTTTCCATAAACCATCTTATATGGAGACATACCCATAGGATTTTTGTATGCAGTTCTATAGGCCCATAATGCATCATCAAGTTTTTTGGACCAATTCTTTCTAGATCTATTCTCAAACTTTTGCAAAATTAATTTGAGCTCTCTATTGCTCAACTGAACTTGACCACTAGACTGCGGATGATAAGGAGATGCGATTCTATGATTGACATTATACTTAGCAAGCATCTTACCGAAAGCACCATGAATAAAGTGTGAACCACCATCAGTCATAAGATATCTAGGGACTCCAAACCTCGGAAAAATAACTTCTTTAAGCATTTTAATAGAAGTGTTATGATCAGCACTACTAGTTGGAATAGCTTCTACCCACTTAGTAATGTAATCAACAGCAACTAAAATATGTGTATAACCATTGGAGGCAGGAAAAGGTCCCATATAATAAAAGCCCCAAACATCAAACGTTTCAATAACAAGAGAATAATTCATAGGCATTTCTTGACGTCTACTAATGTTACCTATTCTTTGACATTCATCACAAGATAAGACAAACTTACAAGCATCTTTGAAAAGAGTAGGCCAATAAAAACCAGACTGTAGTACATTGTGTGCAGTTCTATCTCCAGCGTGGTGTCCTCCATAAGGTTTAGAGTGACACTTGCGTAGGATTTGTTCCTGTTCATGCTCAGGCACACAACGTCTAATAATACCATCTATTCCTTCTTTATAAAGGTGTGGATCATCCCAGAAGTAATGTCTTAAATCATAAAAGAACTTTTTCTTTTGCTGGTATGTGAAACTAGGCGGTATATTTAGCAACAATGTAATTAGCATAATAAGCATACCAAGGAGTAGTACGAGAAGCATTGACAACCGCTAATTGTTCATCAGGAAAACTATCATTAATAGGCAGTATATATTTAGCAACAATGTAATTAGTATAATAAGCATACCAAGGAGCAGTACGAGAAGCATTGACAACCGCTAATTGTTCATCGGAAAACTATCATTAATAGGCGTTGGGTCATCAAGAACATTCTCTAACCTAGACAAGTTATGCGCAGCGGGTTCTCAGCTCCTTTCTATCAATAATATGCAAGTCAAATTCTTGGAGCAAGAGAACCCATCTAATGAGTCTAGGCTTAGCATCTTTCTTTTCCATAAGATATTTAATAGCAGCATGATCAGTGTGAATAGTAAATTTGGAATCAACAATGTAAGGTCTAAACTTATTACATGCAAACACAACTGCTAAGAACACTTTTTCAGTAGTAGCATAATTTCTCTGGGCAGTATCAATAGTCTTACTAGCATATTGGATAACATTCAATTTCTTATCGACTCTTTGCCCTAAAACAGCACCTACAACATAATCACTATCATCGCACATAATTTCAAAAGGTAAATTCCAATCAGGTGGCTGAACAATAGGTGCAGTGATCAAGGCTTTCTTAAGTGTTTCGAATGCTTCTACACAATAATCATCAAAGACAAAAGGAATATCTTTTTGCAATAAGTTAGTCAGAGGCCTAGAGATTTTAGAAAAAGTCCTTAATAAACCTCCTATAAAAGCCGGCATGACCAAGGAGACTTCTTATACCTTTTATGTCCTTGGGACATGGCATCTTTTCAATAGCGTCAACTTTGGCTTTATCAACTTCAATACCTCTCTCGGAGATCTTGTGCCCCAAGACAATGCCTTCATTAACCATAAAGTGACACTTTTCCCAATTCAGGATGAGAATAGTGTCTTCGCATCTTTGCAAAACTCAATCAAGGTTGCTCAAACAATCATCAAAATAGGATCCATATACGGAGAAGTCATCAATGAATACCTCACAAATCTTTTCACAAAAGTCGGAGAATATAGCCACCATGCATCTTTAAAAGGTAGCAGGTGAATTACATAAACCAAAAGGCATACGTCTATAAGCAAAAGTACCAAAAGGGCAAGTAAAAGTAGTTTTAGATTGATCCTTTGCTGACACAGGTATTTGGATAGCCTTTCTAGCATTTGATCAATAAAAGGTAAAGGGTAATGATCTTTCTTAGTAGCTTTATTTAACTTATGAAAATCAATTACCATCCTATAACCTGTAACGATTCTTTGCGGGGTCAATTCATCTTTATCATTAGGAACAACGGTAATACCTCCCTTTTTCGGGACACAATGGACAGGGCTTACCCATTCACTATCAGCAACGGGATAAATAATACCTGCCTCAAGGAGTTTTAGTATCTCCTTTCTTACCACTTCCTTCATTTTGGGATTTAATCGTCTTTGAGGATCTCTAACTGGTTTGGCATCTTTCTCCACTGAAATTTTGTGTTGACATAATGTGGGACTAATGCCCTTAATATCATCCAGAGTATATCCAATAGCAGCTCGGTGCTTCTTCAGAGTTTTCAATAATCTTTCTTCTTCTTTCTCTGAAAGGTTAGCACTAATGATAACAGGATATATTTCTTTTTCATCAAGATAAGCATACTTAAGATTATCAAGTAAGGGTTTGAGTTCAAACACTGGATCACCCTTGGGTGGAGGGGGATCCCCAAGAATTTCAACGGGAAGGTTATGTTTCAGCATGGGTTCTTGTTTAAGGAACACTTCATATATTTCTTCCCTTTCTTTCATAAACATGTCATTTTCATGGTCTAACAAATAATGTTCTAACGGATCAGTAGGAGGAACAGCAATGGAAGAAAGGCCAATAATCTCATCTTTACTAGGTGGTTCCCTTTCACGACGTTGTCTACTAAACTTAGCAAAATTGAACTCATGAGACATACCATCTATGCCAACAGTGACGATATTATTTTCACAATTAATCTTAGCACTAGAAGTATTCAAGAAGGGTCTACCAAAAATAATGGAACAAAAATCATCTTGTGGGGAACCAAGAACAAGAAAATCAGCAGGGTATTTAACCTTCCCACACAAAACTTCAACATCTCTAACAATCCCAATAGGTTTAATGGTATCCCTATTGGCAAGCTTAATAGTAAAATCAATGTCCTCTAATTCAATGGGTGCAATGTCGTGCATAATTTCTTTATATAGATCATAAGGTATCGCACTAGCACTAGCACCCATATCACATAAGCCATGATAACAATGATCTCCTATTTTAACAGAAATAACAGGCGTGCCTACAACAGGTCTACGTGTCTTAGTATCGGGTCTAGCAATATTAGCAGTCTCACCCAAGAAAGAAATAACATGCCCATCTAAGTCCTCATCCAAGATATCTTTAATCATAGCAATACCACGTTCAACATTAATTTGCTCAGGAGGTGTATAAGTCCTAGTATTACTCTTACGAACAACAGTCGAAGCTTTAGCATGATCTTTTATCCTAACAGGAAAAGGAGGCTTTTCGATATAAGAAGTAGGAATAATAGGATCACTATATGTAATAGTCTTTTCTTCGACTGTAAAGGGTGCAACTACTTTCACTTCAATAGGAGGATTATATTTAAACCACTTCTCTTTAGGGAGATCAACGTGAGTAGAAAAAGTTTCACAAAAGCTACCATCTCAGAGTCAAGTCCATACTTAGAGCTAAATCCACGGAAAGCATCGGTATCCATAAAAGATTTAACACAATCGAACTTTGGTGTCACACCTGACTCCTTACCATCGTCGGAACCCCAATATTCAGAGTTGCATTTAATTCTTTCCAATAAGTCCATTTGAAATCAATAGTGTTCAACATATAGGAACCAACACAGGAAGTATCGAGCAAGTTGCGATTATCAAGAGAAAGCCGAGCATAAAAATTCTGAATAATCATTTCCCGAGAGAGCTCATGATTGGGGCATGAATACAACATTGACTTAAGCCTCCCCCAAGCTTGAGCGATGCTTTCTCCTACGCGAGGCCAGAAATTATATATGTAATTACGATCATGATGAACAAGATGCATAGGATAGAACTTCTGGTGAAATTCCAACTTAAATCGCTTATAATTCCAAGATCTCGTATCATCACATAGCCTATACCATGTCATTGCATCTCCCTTCAAAGATAAAGGGAAGACCTTCCTTTTGACAACATCATCGGGAATACCTGCAAGCTTAAAAAATCCACAAACTTCATCCACAAAGATAAGGTGTAAGTCGGGATGCAATGTTCCGTCTCCTGCAAAAGGATTAGCTAGCAGTTTTTCTATCATACCCGAAGGAATCTCGAAGTGAATATTTTCATAAAGTTCAGTAGGTTTAGGAGCATCTCTTTGCTCTACTGGTTGGGGTGAGGATACCCCAAACAAGCCCCTCAAAGGGTTAGTTTCCATAGTGACAAGTAATAGAAAATTTCAGCACTCTATATAAATGTTTCCTTACCAAGTTCCACTCACCAAAAGCCCTACACTCCCCGGCAACGGCGCCAGAAAAGAGTCTTGATGACCCACAAGTATAGGGGATCTATCGTAGTCCTTTTGATAATTAAGAGTGTCGAACCCAACGAGGAGCAGAAGGAAATGATAAGCGGTTTTCAGTAAGGTTTTCTCTGCAAGCACTGAAATAGTAGGTGATAGATAGTTTTGTGATAAGATAAATTGTAACGAGCAAAAAGTAAATAAAGTAAATAAAGTGCAGAAAGGTGGCCCAATCCTTTATGTAGCAAAGGATAACCCTGTACAAATTATAATAATGAAGAAGGAGCTCCCGAGGACACATTGGGAATTATCGTCAAGCTAGTTTTCATCACGTTCGTAAGATTCGCGTTCGGTACTTTGATAATTTGATATGTGGGTGGACCGGCACTTGGGTACTGTCCTAACTTGGATAAGCATCCCACTTATGATTAACCCATATTGCAAGCATCCGCAACTACAAAAAGGAGTATTAAGGTAAACCTAACCACAACATTAAACATATGAGTCCATATCAGCCCCTAACGAAGCAACGCATAAACTAGGGTTTAAGCTTCTGTCACTCTAGCAACCCATCATCTACTTATTACTTCCCGATGCCTTCCTCTAGGCCCAAATAATGGTGAAGTGTCATGTAGTCGACGTTCACATAACACCACTAGAGGAAAGACAACATACATCTCATCAAAATATCGAACGAATACCAAATTCACATGACTACTAATAGCAAGACTTCACCCATGTCCTCAGGAACAAACGTAACTACCCACAAAGCATATTCATGTTCATAATCAGAGGAGTAATAATATGCATAAAGGATCTGAACATATGATCTTCCACCAAGTAAACCAATTAGCATCAACTACAAGGAGTAATCAACACTACTAGCAACCCACAGGTACCAATTTGTGGTTTCAGTACAAGATTGGACACAAGAGATGAACTAGGGTTTTGAGAGGAGATGGTGCTGGTGAAGATGTTGATGGAGATTGACCCCCTCTCGATAAGAGAATCATTGGTTATGACGTTGGTCATGATTTCCCCCTCCCGGAGGGAAGTGTCCCCGGCAGAACAGCTCCGCCAGAGCCCTAGATTGATTCCGCCAAGGTTCCGCCTCGTGGCGGTGGAGTTTCATCCCGTAAGCTTGCCCATGATTTTTTCCAGGGTAAAAGTGATGATATAGCAGAAGATGGACGCCAGAGGCCCACCAGGGGGCACAGGAGATAGGGGGTCGCGCCCTACAGGGGGGCGCGCCCTCCTGTCTCCTGGACAGGGTGTGGCCCCCTGGCCTATTTCTTTCGCTCATAAATTCTTAATAAATCCAAAAAGTTGTTTCGTGGATTTTCAGGAATTTTGGAGTTGTGCAGAATATGTTTCCAACGTTTGCTCCTTTTCCAGCCAGAATTCCAGCTGCCGGCATTCCCCCTCTTCATGGTAAACCTTGTAAAATAAGAGAGAATAGCCATAAGTATTGAGATATAATGTGTAATAACAACCCATAATGCAATAAATATTGATATAAAAGCATGATGCAAAATGGACGTATCACGGACCTCTTGAGCATCGCGCCTCAAGAGCTCTTACTGGACCTTGGGCCGCTCACCTCCTGGCCTTGACCACGGCATCGCGACCTGGCATACCAACGACGGCTGCAGCCTGCCTGGGGACCGGGACCTGTCAGCGTAGAGCACCAAGCTGCCGCGGGGTTGGAAATGGGAGACCGAGCCAAAACAAGACATGCGTACGCAAATTTGCAAAATAAGGATAATATCAACAAAAGATGTTACAGACCCTTTACACGCCCCCAAGGGGTCCATCTTGATTCCTCGCAGGGACCAAAAGAAGGGAGTTTCCAGGAGCCCAATCTACACGCGCCGGCGCGGTCGACGCCGTCAACAACAGTTGGCCACGGGAGGCTGGCGCCAACCCCATCCAGAGCAGCGACGGCGGTGGCCAGATGCTACGGCCTTGCTCTGGGCTTGGCGAGAGCTCAGGGGCACGTAGCTGTCGTCGGTCGTCTCTGGAGCCTCGTAGGGCTTGGGAGAGTCGCTGGACTCCCAAGTGCCTCTGCTACTGCCAGAAGAGCTGCTGGCGAAGCTAGCGGCAGGCTCGGCGAAGGCCGCTGCGCCGTCCCGACGACCTGCTCCAAGGCAGCACTCCAGGCGGCGGCCTTCCGCGTCGAAGACCTTCAAGAACATGGTGGAGGCGCCATCATACTCAAAGTGGATGGCAAGGGCACTTTCCACACGGCAAACCCGAGCAACCTCGCCCCAGCCGAGGGTCATGAAGATCTTGCCTGGGGAGACGGCTTCAGTCTCCGCTCCAGTCACCGGGACGTTGCAGTCGGCTTGCTGTAGCCAAAGCTCGAGGGGGGCCCTCGGCGGTATCTCGGCGGAGAAGAACTGTGAAAAGCGAATCCACGTGCGCGGAGGCATCGCCGCCCACATCACGAGTTCACGCAAGGAGTCCGCGGCTTGGGCTCCAGGGGCGACGGCGTGCGTCACCGCGGTGCGGCGACCATGGCTACGGCGCGGACGGTGGCGCTCGCCACCTTGCCCTCCGGAGCCCTCAGCTTTGGCGTATGGAGGCAGCGGGTACCCGGGAGGGGGCCGCTCGCACCCAGGCCTCGACACCTCCGGCCTCGCGGCTACGTAGTGACGGTGGGCCGGCCTCTTCCTCGGTGGAAGTGGCCCGGGCTCGTCGCGGGGGTTTTTTCCCTTCTCTGCAGCCGAGAACCTCCATATCTGCGCCATGGGAATTTCTACTAGCAATGAAGCAAGGGAGAAGAAGCGAGCGGAGCAGGAAGAGATGAGCGACGGGGGCTCCGCCCCCACCTCATTTATAGTGGGAGAAGGCCAACCAGTGATCCCCACGATCACACGTAAAGATGATTTTTCTTTGCATGCAGCAAGGACCCATAAAGTCGGGCAGTTGCCGAGGCGGCGTGGGGAAGTGGAGATGCCCACGTCCAATCAATCGCCACACGTCAAGCGGGGCCGCAGGCTGTTGGGGCCCGTGGCGCTCCGCCCTTGCCCTTTGGCTTCGCCTCGATGCCAAGTCCAAGCGCGCCTTGGGCCCGGGGGCTACTATCGGCTTCCTGGGAACGGGGGTCCCCAGACATGCCTTTCGGCGGCCCACGGCGTGGCTCCACCAGCGGCCCTGTATGGCCCATCTTCACCAGCCAACACTCAAGACCCTCGCGAGGGCCGAAGCCTCACGAGGCGGACGACGCAAGACCTCCTCAGGGGCGGCCTTGTTGGGGTACGTAGTAATTTCAAAAAATTTCCTACGCACACGCAAGATCATGGTGATGCATAGCAACGAGAGGGGAGAGTGTTGTCCACGTACCCTCGTAGACCGAAAGCGGAAGCGTTATAACAATGCGGTTGATGTAGTCGTACGTCTTCACGACCCGACCGATCAAGCACCAAAACTACGGCACCTTCGAGTTCTAGCACACGTTTAGTTCGATGACATTCCCCGGACTCCGATCCAGCAAAGTGTCGGGGAAGAGTTCCGTCAGCACGACGGCGTGGTGACGGTGATGATGTTCTACCGACGCAGGGCCTCGCCTAAGCACTGCTACGATATGACCGAGGTGGAATATGGTGGAAGGGGGCACCGCACACGGCTAAGGAACGATCACGAAGATCAACTTGTGTGTCATGGGGTGCCCCCTGCCCCCGTATATAAAGGAGGGGGGGGGAGGTGCGACCGGCCCCTAGGGGTGCGCCTGGAGGAGTCCTACTCCCATCGGGAGTAGGACTCCCCCCTCTTGCCTTGTTGGAGAAGGAAAGGGGAAGGGGGAAAGAGGAAAGGGGGGCGCCGCCCCCCTTCCTTGTCCTATTCGGACTAGGGGGGAGGTGGCGCGCGGCCTGGCCTGGCCGGCTCTCCTCTTCTCCCTTAGGGCCCATGTAGGCCCATTAACCCCCTTCGAAGAAAATCATTTCACCCTAACGATTCAAATATCCAAATATAGGCTTCCAATATATCAATCTTTATGTCTCGACCATTTCGAGACTCCTCGTCATGTCCGTGATCACATCCGGGACTCCGAACAACCTTCGGTACATCAAAAACTATAAACTCATAATATAAATGTCATCGTAACATTAAGCGTGCGGACCATACGGGTTCGAGAACTATGTAGACATGACCTAGAACTGTTTTCGGTCAATAACCAATAGCGGAACCTCGATGCTCATATTGGCTCCTACATATTATACGAAGATCTTTATCGGTCAAACCACATAACAACATACGTTGTTCCCTTTGTCATCGGTATGTTACTTGCCCGAGATTCGATCGTCGGTATCTCAATACCTAGTTCAATCTCGTTACCGACAAGTCTCTTTACTCGTTACGTAATGCATCATTCCATAACTAACTCATTAGTTACATTGCTTGCAAGGCTTATAGTGATGTGCATTACCGAGAGGGCCCAGAGATACCTCTCCGACAATCGGAGTGACAAAACCTAATCTCGAAATATGCCAACTCAACATGTACCTTTGGAGACACCTGTAGAGCTCCTTTATAATCACCCAGTTACGTTGTGACGTTTGGTAGCACACAAAATGTTCCTCCGGTAAACGGGAGTTGCATAATCTCATAGTTATAGGAACTTGTATTAGTCATGAAGAAAGCAATAGCAATATACTAAACGATCAAGTACTAAGCTAACGGAATGGGTCAAGTCAATCACATCATTCTCCTAATGATGTGATCCCATTAATCAAATGACAACACATGTCTATGGTTAGGAAACATAACCATCTTTGATCAATGAGCTAGTCAAGTAGAGGCATACTAGTGACATTAAGTTTGTCTATGTATTCACACATGTATCATGCTTCCGATTAATACAATTCTAGCATGAATAATAAACATTTATCATGATATGAGGAAATAAATAATAACTTTATTATTGCCTCTAGAGCATATTTCCTTCAGGCCACACCAGGCTGGCTCACGAGGGGCGGAGAGATCAAGGCGAGGGGCACCTCGCGAGGTTCCCGTGATGCAAGCCATGACGACTGGAGCCAGGCGGGCGCCAGCGCGCGCAGTGTCCTCGTTTCCTCTTTTGTGCTAAAGAGGCAAGCGCAGGCGA
The DNA here is from genome assembly GCA_021605205.1 of Aegilops longissima. NCBI lineage: Eukaryota > Viridiplantae > Streptophyta > Magnoliopsida > Poales > Poaceae > Aegilops > Aegilops longissima. Next base: position 189,497,552 of record CM038682.1, read on the forward strand.
GGAGTCTCGAGGCATCAGGCAAAGGTTTCCATATCGGTGCAACGAGACCAAGACCAGCAGGACGGCAGGACGGAGGTCACCGTGGAGCCCAAGATGGCGTCACCACCAGAGCCTTTGGCAGGCGAAGACCACCTTTAGTCAGGATAACTTGCACTAGTTGTCTCCCTTCGAATTTGGCCGTTGTTGGATCCCTTCCCGCTCAATATTTGGGGAGAGGACCAGGGCCTCTATAAATAGGACTAGCCACCACCAGACGGAGGAGGGATCAGAGGGATCATTCGGATCACCCTCGACCACACCAGCTCACCAAGCACAAGGGCACCTCTCCTCAGGAGGCTGTTCTTCCCCTTGTAACTATTCATCCCCAGCCCAAGAGGCAATCCACCACACCACACTGGAGTAGGGTATTACACCACATCGGTGGCCTGAACCAGTATAAACTCTTGTGTCTCTTGTTCTTTGGGTTCGTCGAGCTAGGTCTGGCGATCGTTGCGAGAGCAGGCTAGGGAGAGAGAGGCATCTTCATGCGCACCCCGGTGTTTGAACCTCAAGGGTTTGCCAGAACCCGAAATCCGACACATACAAGTTACTTCTCGTTCGTCAACTTGCACTTATGGGCTTTGCTACTTTCTTTGATATTGATACTATGGCCCTCTTGTGGAGCAAGACTCTTAAAGTAGCCTTTGTTGGGCATGTCGAGAACGGTCTCTATGTGATAAACTTCTCGGAGTGAGCCACTAAGACCGCGACATGCCTAATGGCTAAAGTTGACGTGGGATGGCTTTGGCATCACCGTTTAGCCCATGTCAATATGAGATCTTTGCAAAGTCTTCTCAAGGGATACCATGTCCATAGACTAACAAATGTTAGTTTTTCCAAAGATCATGCTTGCAGTGCTTGTATCGAAGGAAAGCTACATGAGAAGGCTCACCCTCCCTCAACTATCATCTACTCGAAGAGGCCTTTGGAGCTCCTTCACTTCGATCTCTTTGGGCCTCCATCCTTTGATAGTCTTGGAGGTACAAAGTATTGCTTGGTGATTGTGGATGATTATTCAAGATACACTTGGGTATATTTCTTCAAGAGGAAGAGTGAGACCCAACAAACCGTCATTGATTTTGCAAATGAAGCTCAATGCCAACACAATGCAAAGATCTTGACAATAAGAAGTGACAACGGCACCGAGTTCAAGAACTACACCTTGGATGAGTTCCTTAGTGATGAGGGGATCAAGCATCAATATTCCACACCTTACACCCCTCAACAAAATGGTGTACCGGAGAGGAAGAACCGGACATTGATGGACACGGCAAGGACCATGATGGTGGAGTTCAAGTCTTCATACAACTTTTGGGCCGAAGCCATCAACACCGCGTGTCATGCAACCAATCGGCTCTACCTCCGCAAAGGCTTGAACAAAACTCCATATGAGATACTCACCGGTAACAAGCCAAACCTCAAGTACTTTCGGGTGTTCGGGTGTAAGTGTTTCATTCTCAAGAAAGTTGTTCATTTGTCTAAATTTGAGGCTAGAGCTCATGAGGGCATATTTGTTGGTTATGCTACAAACTCTCATGCTTACCGTGTCCTCAATAAGTCGACAAGACTTATTGAGGAGACGTGTAACATGGAGTTTGATGAGAATAACGGCTCCCAAGTGGAGCAAAGTGGTACTTGTGATGTAGGTGATGAAATTCCTCCTGAAGCCATAAGAAGAATGGGTGTTGGTCATATCCTACCCATTGAGGAACCCCTTGTGGCCGAAGGAGAAGGACAATGTTCCAGTCAAGTGGAACCATCACCAACCCAAGACCCACACACCTCCGAAGAACAAAGTGAAGGCCCTCAACCAAATGGACAAGATCAAGGGCAAGATCAACCTCTAGATGGTTGTGAGCCACCAAGTGATGCCCAAGGTCAAGTTCGCTCCTTCGAGAAAGTTCAAGATCAAGAGCAAGCTCAAGATCAAGAACAAGCTCAAGACGACTCTCAAGATGATCAAGTTTCCGCTCCTCAACTCATCCCCGAGGAGGAATTGGAGCGTCGTGCCGCCAAGATTGCATCCAAGCTCTCTACCAAGGCTCATCTCATGAAGAATGTGCTTGGAAGCATTCACAAGGGTGTTGGGGATATAAATATTTGTGTAAGCCGCCCAGGAGGGGCCGGGTTATGCAAAAGAAGATTCACCAGAAAGAAGCCCAAGACCAAGCATGAAGATGGCGGTTCAAATAAAGGGCCTAGGCACACAGGCGACTTAAGGCCCGTTGTAGTAAACCGCCACAATGGCATGACTTGTATCATAAGGTAGATTTAACTAGTCACCGAGCCGGATACTATCTATAAGCCGGCCGGGACTCTGTAAGCCGCAGGGCGTCAACCCGTGTATATAAGGGGACGACCTGCTGGCGGCTTAGGGCAAGAAACAACCCATCAAGAGCCGGGCATAGCGTATTTCTCTCCCTGTTCATCGAAACATCAAGCAATACCAACCCAACTAGATGTAGGCTTTCCTTCTCCGCAAGGGGCCAAACTAGTATAAAACCTCTCGTGTCCTTTGTCCCGATTAACCCCTTTAAGCTTCCTAGTTGCGATGGCTCCACGACTATGTCCTTGCACGAGTACATCTGCCGTGACAATTCCATGACAGTTGGCGCCCACCGTGGGGCCAGCGCACGGTGGATTTGAGTTCTTGAAGAGCAGCTTCGAAGGGCTCAAGGGATACGCAATGGGCCGGATGACCAAGAGTCGTCGCGGCAAGATCTACATCGACAACGAAGGCTGGGGCCCCGAGGCCGACTCAATTGAGTACGGGTACCGGGTCCCCTTTGGCGGAATCCACGTCTTCATCGGCCGGATTGGTGAGCCGGGCCCTCAGCCGGACAACTGCACCGACCTCGTCGAGACGGCTCAGCGTGCGAGACCTGCCCGAGTTCAACCCGTCATGAAGCGTGCCTTCATGGGCTGTGTCCACGGAGAAGAACTTCCTGAAGGATCTAAAGATGGCGGAGAGACAGCCGTCCCATTGGATGATGATTCATCCGCCGGTTCAACAGATTCTTTGTATCAGGTCCAAGAGGGCATGCTTGGGGGCTGTTCTGACGACTCTAGCATTCCGGACTTCTATGAGCCGCCGAGCTGGGCAGGAGTCTTCATGGCTGGTACTCAACCCGGTCAACACTCGATGCTGCAACCGCAATAACGTCCGGGTCAGGAGCGGCCGGGGCAGGAGGCCCTGTGCGCCGCCGGCTCAGGTGCTGATGGATCTCATGGATAAGTTGACGGACCTTCTAACCACCATGGTTATTCCTGCAAATCAAGATGAGCATAACACGGAGGTGGCAAAGGTGCGTGAGGAGATAGCCCTGGGCAAGGAGGTCTTGGCAGCTAAGGACACCAGCTTAGCTACGGAGCAGGCGGCTTTGGACGCACGGGCACAGCGACTCCAGTCAGAGGCTTTCCAGCTTAATATGAGTCTGAACGCATCCAATGAGGTCATGAGAAGGAGACATCAGAAAACCCAGTCCCGTCTGCCTCCGGTTTACGATCCTCGAAATCTTTTCACGACACCCGGAGCTGGTCCTAGCAACCCGCCCGAAGCCAATCAGTTTATGACACCCGGAGCTGGAGGACCGGTTCAGCCCCGAGAGATGGCACCACCTCACGGGAGTATGGCCCCACCCCGATACATACAATACCACCGGGTCACTTCTCCAACCCCATGGAGAACTTGATAGCAGCATCGGCGCGTCTGGCGGCTCTTCCAGTGGACGGTGATGACCCGACGGCGGTGGAAACCTGGAGGGTCAGAGATCTTATTCAGACGGCCTTGGCGCAGCAGGAGACCTATTCTTACAGCAGGGACATGATTCATTCAACTCCTCCGCCTTGGCCAGCACTTCGTCAAAACCGGAGCCCGAGTTATAGCAGGCACATGGAGTCAGAAGCTTTATCAAGCAATGCCCAGCGTCGTAACCAGCCCGGTGGCTATAACCCGGTGCAGGACTGAATACGTCAGGTGGACGAACGGGCGGCTCAGTTAGCGGCTCAGCATACGACATATGAAGGTGTCCCAGAGTATCTGACGACTTCTGTTGGAGCAGGAGTGGCCACTAGAACCGGGGGTGTCCCTTGTTTGGTGCCGGCTCTGCGGGATGTACGTCTGCCCAAGGATTTCAAGGGACCTCGAAAGGTGCCGAATTACACGGCCGACTTACAGCCTGGGGCATGGATCGAAAGTTACGAGATGGCCTTGGAGCTATTGGAGGTCAGCGATGCAGCGATGGCTAAGTATTTCACCATGATGTTAGATGGAATGGCCCAGTCTTTGTTAAAAAGTTTGCCTCCCAATTCCATCAGTTCATGGGCAGAGCTAAAGGCCCGGTTTATCCAGAACTTCAAGGACACTTGCAAGCAGTCTATGTCAATTGTGGACTTGACCAATTGTAGGCAGGAGGAGGGTGAATCCACAACTAAGATGGATGTCGGCTCTGCGGTACTTATGCTCCATCAGAATTGTCGCTTTGAGCCGTTGAGGTAGAAGCTGGGGCGCCTTAAGCGTGATTGCAATGATATGGGTACGCTGATGGCAGCCTTAGTCAAATACGCCGATTCTGATAGTACCAAGGATCCCACGTCTGATGAGGAAAAGACAGGGAAGGGAAAGAAGAACGGCAATGGAAAGGGTCAGTAGCATAACCCGGTAAGTCAAGGAGGCAACAAGCGTAAGGCAGAGGATAACCCGGAGTTTGTGGCCAATACTAATGTACAAGTTAACAACCAGAAACGTAAGGGGAGACCGCCCCCTCGATCTGGCGGTTCAGGCCCATCGATTGAGCAGCTTCTGAATGAGCATTGCCCGAGACACGGTACTCGGGAGCGTCCCGCCACCCACTTATGGAAAGACTGCGCGATCATGAAGGCTTTCAAGAATTCCAACATGTTCGATGGCAATCATGGATCAGACGGCGGCTCAGGGGCCGGTGGTTTTCATGGCCCGGGTGGCGGTTCAAGTTCCGGCTTTCAGGGAGGTCAAGGTGGCTATAATCAGCAGCAACCCGGTCAAGGGGGACAGCAACAACAGCAATCAGGTTATCAGAGCCATCCAAAGCAGCTGAATCGTGGGCAATACCATGTGTTCACCACTAACTTGTGCAAACGTGACCAGAAGGTTCATAAGAGGGTTGTGAATTATGTTGAGCCGGTGGTTCCCCGTTACTTGAGGTGGTCAGAGCTGCCCATCATATGGAGGAGGGAAGATCACCCCCTCCGGGTTGATAACCCAGGTCAGTTGGCCTTGGTGGTGGCCCCTCAGGTTGGTGGATATAAATTCACTAAGGTACTCATGGACGGAGGAAGCAGCATCAATATTCTCTATTATGAGACCTTTCGCCGCATGGGGTTGACTGATAAGGACTTGAGGACGTCCAACACTGTCTTTCATGGGGTGGTACCTGGTAAATCGGCATATCCAGTTGGTAAGATCGAGCTGGAAGTAGCCTTTGGAGATGAATATGATTCCAGGGCTGAGAAACTGACGTTTGAGGTAGTCAAAATCAGGAGCCCGTATCACGCTCTGTTTGGACGACCGGCTTATGCCAAGTTCATGGCACGACCGTGTTATGTTTATCTACAACTCAAGATGCCGGGTTACAAGGGCACCATCACTGTGCATGGGAGTCAAAGGGTAGCCCTGGAATGCGAAGAAGGCGATGCGGCTTATGCTTAATCTGTTTGTGCCGAAGAGGAGCTGAAGTTTTATCAAAATAATGTTGACCCAGCGGATATGACCTCTTTAAAGAAGCCAACCACAGAGCAAGACTCGGCGTTGAAATTTAAGTCGGCCGCCAAGACAAAACTGGTCGACTTCACTCCAGGAGACTCTTCCAAGAAGTTCAGCATCAGTACCAATTTGGATCCCAAATAGGAAAGCGCGCTCATCGACTTCATCCGTGAGAACTGGGACATCTTTGCATGGAAACCTTCCGACATGCCGGGTGTCCCAAGAGAACTCGCTGAGCACACTCTTAATATTGGTCCGAAGTATAAGCTGGTTAGGCAGTTTCTTCGACGGTTCAATGAGGAAAGACGGAAAGCTATCGGGGAAGAGGTCGCTCAGCTCTTAGCGGCCGGGTTCATCGTGAAAGTTTTTCACCCGGAGTGGTTGGCTAACCCGGTGCTTGTGCTCAAGAAGAACGGCACCTGGCGGATGTGTGTAGATTACACGGACTTAAATAAAGCTTGTCCGGCTAATCCCTTTGCTCTACCCCGTATTGATCAAATCATTGATGCTACAGCGGGTTGCGAGCGTTTGAGTTTTTTGGATGCTTACTCTGGTTATCATCAGATCAAAATGGCAATCTTTCTCTCTATTCACTATCATTCCGCGTCTTCGACTTCTATTAGTTTCTTTTCTTCTTTAATGCAATAGCTATAGTTTGATATAAGAATCCATTTCTCAAAGTAATGGAAACCATTCTCTTATAGGAAATGGTTCGAAAATCGCTATTCCACCTTTTAGGTATCGTGAAAAGTGATACCTGTGAAGATCGTGCATTTCACCAAATTCAGATCCGCTTTTGCGAGTCCATGATATAATATAACCAAATTGGATAGATCTTCCACCTGTTTAGCTAAGAAAGAATAGATCTGAGGTGGATAATAGATCGATATGAAGATCATGAGCTGCCCCATAATGAAATCACCAAGAGTCGCTAATATCTCCTTCTTCCCTAATCCAAGATTGGAGAAAGAAGATCTAAGAGGGACCTATGGAGAATGTAGTCAGAAATCCATAATAGAGTCCGACCACAACGACCGAATTAATTATCCTCATCGAGAAACTTAGACTACTAAGTAGAAAAGATTTGAAAATCATGGCATGGGTCTCCTTTTTTTCTTTCTTTAGAGTTTTCTATATGCACAATTTCTCGATGTTTCAATGAGAATTTCTTGACTTTCCATATAAAGAGATAGACTATAAATGACATCTCTTATGTCAATAAGACCAAAGGGATGGATATTAAATGATAAGAAGTGCTAGGAAGTGCTTGGAAGTGAAATAGAATGAAATAGAGC